>OW679202.1:61893652-62073888 GCA_940337035.1 Agriotes lineatus
GGTGTAATGAGAAAATTCCACCAGGAAAATATTCTCGGCGATGTAAAATATGTATGTGCTCAGCACCAACAAATTAAAACTATACAGTAAATTTAAGAATTCTATTAATATCCATAAAAATACATTTAAGCCGGCTTAATTTTGCAGCTGCTACCGTAACAATGAAAAATAACGAAATTATTTTTAAGAACTCCACGCTCGTAACGTTGTGTGACGCGATAAGCAATTTTGTTTTGCTTTTCAAGAAATCTCACAAAGAAAAACAATGGTGATATAGATTGGCTACGGATATTCGGCGTTAGTCTACAAGCGATGTACTACCTCAATGTTGAGTACTTTTTCTCCATTGACTTGGTTGTTGTTTGCTCTGTTTACCAACAGAAGCTTTCTCTTTGACTTGTCTACCTTTAAGCCCGCAGCCTTGCAGCTTTTATCCGTTCCATTAGCTTAATAATCTATTTTGTCACCTCGCTAACAAATATCGTCTGCATAATGTTTGAGATGTTTTCCCCCTTATCTCCATTGCTCCTTTTCAGCCGTCGGTTGTTTTTCATATGACCCACTTTTCATACAGGTTAACAATAGCTTACTTTACAAGCGGTAGTCAGTTATTTCTCAATCCTGGCTTTATTAGTTGTGTATAAGTTGATTGACTAAGTGATTAGGGACTCCCATTTCCAGTAATATATTCCACAGTTTGTATCAATGTATACATTTTTACGTTTCAATTACGCCGCCTTTCAATTTTGCATTCGATGGTATTTAGTCCGCGCGTTTCGCGGGATCTGTGATCGCGACTGCTGCGCCGACCTTCTTAGGCATTTATCTTTAGGCGCAGGCTTTTGTCTTCGAGTGCGTTCTTTCCGATTTCATCCGTTAAACTGACATGGTGGTTTAGTATTTTTAAAGAGCTTTGGTGGGATTTTATTAAGGCTGCCGTTAGTTTCGTTGGTTTGTGAAATGTAAGCCTTCACGGTTATGTGGTTCTGATGACCCCAAGCTCACGTATTAGGAATATTATTTCCTACGCATTTTGCGGATTTGGTATGCGACCACGTGTCGTTACACATGGCTTGGAATTTTCCAGGCACCTAGTGCCGGCTAACTAGTGCTGAGGGTCATGCATTTTATGCGAATAAGCCGTTCTGAGGCAGTGCTGCAGCTGTTCATTTATCGCTCTTACGGCCGCCGCTTCAGGCTATTTCAAGCCGGCGTATGTTGGACCTTCGGAGCCGATACGAAGGCTATTCTCCTGGTAACTTCTGCTCTTGCCGTCGTGATGTGAATCGCATTGAGCCACCAGCTTTCGGCCATACGAATTGGTAATAAACGCTCTGGAATCGCGCTTTGCGGTTCCACCGAAACCTAGCATGAAGCATCTGCTGTTAGAGCCGCCTGCTTATTCAGCCGGTCTTGATGTGTGCAATCTTATTGTTGCGGATTTGTATGTGAAACTGTGAGTATTGCGTTGGTGTATTTTGCTATTTGTAATACGTTTCTATTTGTAATAATGTATGCTTCTGATTTTTGGAGATATTGTGATACATATAAATTTCTCCCTTATGAATTTATACTGGCATTATACTGTGATATTTGCACTACGATCTTATTTGTTACAGCAAATAGTACTTGAGTTGAGCTTCTCTTTCAGATTTATTGTGCTACTTGAGTTTACGTATTCTATACACGCCGTCTTCGTAACTGAAGCTGGTCGGCAGGTAATTGTATCCCAGTAGCTATGTTAGGTTTTGATTTTGAGAGATTAGCCAACGGTGAACCTTTTTATGATAACAACAGTTAAAGGTTGAAGGAATTTGAAGGTGCATTTACTTTTTCAATCGATCATGGACAACCCTTAGTAAGACCTTACTGGGGTGGGAAACGAGGGTGATTGTTCTGTAGATTTAACAGTCTGTTCTCTATCATTTTTTATGAATTCGAATGGACACAGATCTTACCCAATCACCTAGTTATACACCGGAAGGCGTGTTGCATTACATGTGATAGGTATTATTTCCGCATTCCTTGCAGCTCAAATCATCTCAGATACAATTCCATTCGATCCTTTGTTAATATAAGTGTGTCTGCTGCCGCAGCGGTGTCCGATTGATGTTGTTTCTATGCATCTAAGTTCCTCCACTTCCCTAATAGAGCACGTGTCTCGTTTTTGTGCGAATGGGTTTCCAGTTCCATCCAAGTAATTTTCACTGTCAACTTGTCATCTTCTCTTCATTGCCTTTCCGCTTTCTGCGTATGAACGTTTTTATCTTTTGCATTTAGCTTTCGTTCTTTAACTGTTTTGCGTGTCCTGGTGACGTACCACGATCTAGAAATATCCACGTGTTTGCTCTGAATAGCACTAGTGTTTACTTTTGCTTCTCGCTTCAGTGCTCTTCTACAACTAATTCATGTTTAACTGATTTTTTTGTACCTTTGTTATTATCATCAGATTCTGAGTTATTCATTTCTTACAATCTGGATACCACGGTGCACATACGATGTTGAAACAGAGTGTTTATACAACCAGATCGTTCTCAGCGCCGTTTCCCTCTGACATTTCTATCATCAAGTTTCTATTGACCAATGGGGGATCATGGTTCATTGGGTTAAAGCAGCTTTTAACTTGAAGTCTCCGACAACTTCTTCTAATACAGTATAAAACACTTCTATTTCCTTATCTTGAGTGTCTGGGACTGGGATATAGATTTGCATTATTTAGTTTAGAGATGCAGTATTTGTGCTAATGGTTATGGTGATAATGATAATTATATCGTTAACTATACGATGTCCGAGAATATACTCTACCAACTGCCGGGATATGATGACAGCTACACCATTCTTGCTTATTGATTTACGGCTAGAAGTTAAAACCATATTTCCGTTTACTGTCTACAAATGATCACTCTCTTTTCAGTGTCTTTCGGCTATGCCTGCTAAATCATATTGTTCCAGTTATTTACAGAATATGCAGTTAACCAGATTCTCTAATTCTCCCATAATCCATATTCTGATTTTTATTAATTTGGACAGTGGAAGAAAATCTTGAAAGTACTCAATACTTGGCACTTGAAGCAGGAGTTTCGAAGACTGTTGCACACAGAGTTCTGACATCCATACCATATTCAAACCGTGAAAGAGTTTGTGCCAGCTGATCCTGAGACTCGTCTTGCGTTTTGCCAGTTTATTCAAGAGAAAAGATCCATACTAAAATTTTGTTTACTGGCGAGGAGTGCTTTACAAGAATAGGTATGACAAATTTACACAATGAACACTTATGTGCCAATAAAAATGCACACGTTATCAAGAAACTTTACTTTCAGTACTAGTGTAAAATACACATTTGGACAGGTATAATCGGCGGTTTTCTCATAGGCTCCGTCATTTTACCAAATCGCTTAACTGGAAAGAATTACTTAAAATTCCTTCAAAATACATTTCCAGGTTTATTGGAAGACTTGCCATTAGATCTTAAACGAGATATGGGGACCAGTAGTAGTACATTTTCCATTTTCTTCTCAGCCTTCCTCCGTCCACCATTGGATATAGGCTTCCCCTGGATTTTGCCAAATTGTCCTATTTTGGGCTGTTTGGTGCCATATATTCCTAGCGATTTTTTTCATATCAACAAACTGTTTCTTCTGTGGTCGCTCGACGCTTCTTTTTGTTGTTCTTGGTCGCCATTTCGAAATGCGACTTCCCCATTCACTTAATGTTTTACGAGCGACATGTCCAACCCAGTTTGTACGACGGTACCGTTTGTGCGTCGTCTAATTTGTGTGTTTCTGATTTCATCTCTTGGGCTCATACCGAGCATAGCTCTTTGCATGGCACGTTGTGTTGTTTCCAATTTTGTAGCGCTCCTTAACGTAAGTTTATCGCCTCGTTGCCATAGGTCAGCACCGGCAGAATGCAACTGTTCCATACCTTTGATCTTAAACTAATCGGCACGTTCTTGTTTCTTAGAAGTTGCAACAATTACGACAATATTGGGTGATTACAAGCCCAGCCCGCCCGAAATGGTGGTAATAAAAAAAGTATGCCGGGAGCTAGTCTAGAGGGCGTAGGTTATTTCGGGATTGTCCATTACACCGGACAACGAGTCGATAACTTAAAAGAGGATGCAATGCCTGAGCGCCACCACTTTTCTAATGATAATACTGAGCGATTTCTTAAAAGTGAAGAGACAAAATCACGCGTCGGTGTGTTGTTGATACTGCTGCAGCTACGTCCTTCCTTGCGCTGTCCTGGATGGAACCTACCTTAAGTGATTTTTTACAGCTAAAACCTTTTACACTTAAATGCAGGAAATAATGCATGCAACAACCGTCAAATCCAAAGAAAACATAATATAATTAAAATTCAATATATTAACGTCAAAACACCGAAATTACTATGTACTATGATCACAGTCGACTGAGTTACTGAATCCTAGTCGTATATGACGTCATGGTGTTTTACAAACTGCTAAAAATACAGGATATTAAATTTGTGAAATGGTAATGACTATTTTGCCGTTATCTGAACGCTATAAGAGATCTTTCAAATGTGCGTCACTTTAATTTGCTTCTGCGATACTATTTCACTTAAAGAAAATAATGGGCGTCTACATTAATTTAAATTTTACGCAGTACCTTCTTAAGATCCTTACTGCGGCATATGTTGCTTGGTGTCCCTTCCGGAATCGAGCTTGGACGTGTCGCTGCAGTGCTGCAGAAGAATCCGGGGAGCTCGATAGAATGGAATGTGGCAAGCAAGGCAGCCGTATCTGCTGAATAATCCGTGAGAAAAATTGATAGCACGGAATGGCAAGCGATGCTGCCGTGCCAGAACTGGGCAATCTGGGCATACGTGTCTGGTCCTTTGTGCAGGAAAATCTGGAAATGCCGCTAGATAGGAAACTTCGGTACGCACCCTTATTAAGTGACTTAAATCGATCGATTCCGTAAGTTAAATCCCGCACAGCTGATTGAGAAGATATCTCCGAAAATTAGAACCGTCTTGGTCAAAACACGTAAAGACACTCGGCACCAACTACACAACTTGCTTGGAGGCGGCAACTAAAGGAATCCTCCGTAGAAAACTATGCGAGGCGCTTTTAAAAGATCTAAAAGCCGATTGTGGCGGGGAACAATGAGATATTTACGACCATTGGTTGAAAATGGCTTAGGCTTTTAATTGGGCGATTTTATTGGTTAAGGCCCTATGAGAGAGATAGCGTCACTGGTTTTTTCGAGAAGGAATTTACTGCTGAACACTTTTTAGTTTTATGACTCACATATATCAATCTTGAAGTGACTTTTACTGCCTTTTTAATGCCCTACCGAGCATTTTTACTGATTTATGAGGCATCAGCTGGCCGTTTGGGCACGTAATGCACTGCAGTTGTAACCAAGGACCGTACTTATCGAGGCAGCTGGGCTGCACACCTGTGCAACTGGTTGAACACGTGGCTAATAGAAGTTTGGGAAATATATGCTGCAGAAGTTCTGGATAGCGTGTGAAATTCATCTAACAGTAAATCAAATTTACAGAAGCCGTCCAACCGAATTTTACAATTCTTGTAATTTTCTGCAGCTTGATGTTGTTTATTAATAGTATAGTTAAGTGGCCAAGGTATACATACTCGTCGACATTTACCATATTATTGTTGTTTACATGCAATTGTCTTCGTGAATGGGGCATTACTTTTGTTTTATTGAAATTCATTTCGAGTCCTATGGTCTGCCAGGCTACATTTAGCTCCACCAGCATTTGTTGCAGTTTCTTTTCGTTTCTACTGATGATGACTATATCATCTGCAAATCGCAGGTGATTCAGGTAAATACCATCTATATTTATTCCCCTTTTTTTCCATGACACTTTAAACACGTTTTCTAAAGAGAGCGTAAAAAGTTTGGTTGAGATAGTATCCCCTTGTCGGACACCTCTTTCGATAGGTATTATTCCAGTTGTTATATTCTCGTTGACATTAATGTGTATAGTGGCGTTTTTGTAGATGTCTTTTAAGAGTGTTGTATACCGAGAATCTATTCTGACGTCATTTAGTCCTGTAAATATCGATCAGAACTCTATTGTGTCAAAAGCTATTCGGAAGTAAACATTTTTCATGCTATGACTGATTTTCCTGATGATTCGGAAGATACTGAATTTGAAATTTTATGAATATTAGTTAGCTACATTCCGTTGTTTATTTTTATTGAATTTAAATATGTTTAAATATGAAGGTTTTGACATAACCTTAGAAAGCGTCAATTTTATTTTGCATACAGTAAAAGGTTGCTGCCGACCACATAATTATATTGGTCTGTATATCAGCAACTTCTTTTTTCTGGATGTATAGGCGGTCTTTTGATCTTTAATTTTCTTTTCTAGTATATTTACCTAATTCTAATAATACGGTTACATTGTACTGCTCTTATTTTTGTGAAATATAACTATCAACAAACTATGGTTGCAGGTTGCGGTATAACATCGGCAACCAGACTGAGATTAAATCCTTCTCAATACAGCACACTTAGAGAATGGCCATGGCTAGCTGCCCTTTATAGACCTGGAGGTGCACAACTACAATTCTGTGGTGGAGCTGTTATAACGGACCAGCATATTCTTACTGCTGCTCATTGCATTAATGGGTAATTAGTTAATTTTTTTAACTAGAAACTAAGTAGCTGCTTTATATTTTATCATAGTATGCAGTTTTACATTGCAGTCTCATTTTTTTGTAGTGAGATAGATGCAATTCAGTGGCGGTTCTTGAAATGTTGGTATCGCAGTTCTGTAATGGACGGCAATGGCACAAAAGTAAGAGTTATTTGAAACATAAAATGTTTGGTATAATGAACTTTATCTCGAAAATTTAAAAGCAAACATTTAAAAATAATGTTCATCTTTCAACCAATTTAAATCAATCACAAAAGATACCTGTTGCACTTATCTGTTACATAGGAACATTTCTACACGCAGAACTGGCGCTGTGTAGATTGTAGCTCCAATATAACGTAGTCCCATCTCAATGTAGCTTTTTCTTTATTGTCTATTTAAATCTCACGTGATATAAAGGGGACGTAGAATCTAGCTATGTGTAAACAGTGAGCTTTTCTGATTCAGTGAACACGTATGCCTAAACTGGGCTACACGTTTAAGTTTTATTTGCTCGGAATTAAGATTTTCGAATGCTCATTGCAAAATATAAACTAATAATTAAATGAAGGTCAATAATTTCCCGTGCTGCAGCTTCGCAGTTCATATGGAAAACCACCACTGAGTTGCATGGAGTAAAATTTATATATTTTTCTTGATAGAGGGTTGCTACTTATGGCTTTTAGAGCATTAATTATATATTTTTTCTAGACTGACACCAAAGCAAGTAAGAGTGCGATTAGGAGAATACGACTTTCGTAGAGTAAATGAAACACGTTCTCGCGATTTTGCTGTTAAAGACATTATCGAGCACAAGGAATTTGATCCAGCAACGTATTTCAACGACATTGCTATACTGACTTTGGAAAAGCCAACCAATTTCGACACGTATGTTTGGCCGATTTGCTTGCCTCCAGTGGACAGAAATTACGTCAACGAAACTGTAATCGTGGCAGGGTGGGGGCAGACATTTTACGCTGGTCCTACAAGTCCAATTTTACTTGAAGTTGCTGTGCCAGTTTGGGAACAAGAGAGATGTGTTGAGGCGTTTGCTCAAAGAATTACCGAAAATAATCTTTGCGCAGCGGCTTATGAAGGTGGCAAGGATGCATGTTTGGTAAGTATAATAACATTCTCTAATCTAAAGCTTTCAAGAAGTGACATTACACGCAGTGAAGTGTCATCACAGATATTGTTTCTGATGTCAGTTGAAAGCTCCCTGAACAAATTTGCTGTATAATGTAAATATGAGTTTACAATGAAATCAGTCCCATGGTTAAACCTATTAAAATAACCAATGATGCGAGGTTTTGTTACTGGACACTTAATTTAACGGGGGGTAAATATAAACTTTGATACTAGTCTAGTTATTTATGACATATCATATCATTGAGTGCAATATTTAAAAGTAGGAAAGACAAATCTAATAAAATAGGGTATTGGAAAGACAGGTACTTAAAGATATATTAGCCTCACGATGTGGGCTTTCAAAAACAATGCTGCGAATCACACACCAACAATGTGAATAAGATTTTGGGTTGAAAGTCTGCCCATGGGTATAAAAATCTTATTTGGCGATTCATGACGCTTAAGGGATAAAGTGCTTGTTACAGGCTAGTTATCATAATTAAACCACAATTAAACAAAGTTAGGCGCAATTTTGTCACAGGAGTAAGTAGCGTTCACGACATCGTTTAAATGGTAACAACATAACAAGGCAACGCATAGACGGTTAGTGATGGGTTCACAGCGGTAATAACCAGATTAAGACATTAATTTATGAACCAATTTTACGGCTCAGCTGAAGAATTATTCACCCACAAAGTCAAGTATCTCTGCAACAAAAACTTGCTCTGGCTAGATGTAATCGCGATAGAAGGTCGGTTCGACGATAAAGTATGTGTGGGTGTACGATAGCTCAAAATTTAGATTGTAGGCTCCACGATGTTCTCTACTTGGGAATTAATCAACTGTTGAATCACTCAAACTATGAAACGTGAAACTACAAGTTTTATTGTGAAGTGAGGCTTATCAGATCGGACGGACAAAAGACTTACATTTAGTGCGTCATTTGAAATACTTGTTAAATCTTGTTTTGCCTTTTTAAACCCGTCTTGCAAATTGTGTCAGCATGGATTGATTTGTTGGCGAATTCTCTCAAAAATATAACATTAATGACAGCGTAGATACAATTACCGGCCAGACTAATTCAGGGAGACGGCATTTAGTTCTTTAATTACTTATGGTTAAATTAAAAATCCAAAATGAGCGTCAACGAATCTTTTAAGTACAAATATAAATTATATTAAACACTACAACGGTTTAAAAAGGTGTAACGGCGGTTAAAACAGGTTCCGTGGAAGAACAACTCCGAGTGCCTCTAGATACTTAGTTCGTGCAGCGAACTGTACATAACAGCGAGAGTCTCAAACTAAAGCCTCCAGAATTTTGTCGGAATTCGGCAGATAACTGTAGCAATCAAATGAGGCACACAGCACCGGCTCACGGTTCTCAGTATTAAATGATTTTAAATAAAGAGAAATCAAAACATGTTACTCGATTTCTTTGGCGAGCCCCTTTCTGCCCACTAGGAACGTCGCATAGCTGGCACAGAATCGTGCGAGGTAAAACCACAAGCAGCCCATACGAAGGTCGGGAACGAAAGGTGTTTTTCAAAGCTCATACAGAGTGAAGGTCGACGCACACGATGCGAGAATATCAATTTGGGTCACTTGTAGAAATGGGTCTGCAAAGTGCTTTAATCCGCCAGAATTAGCATATAAAGTGCATGTCCACAAAACCACTAGATAATGCAAAAGGCGCTAAAACTGTTCGCCATCACAGCATGTGGAAAAGGGTCCCGGAAACAAAAGCCAAGTTCATGTCGTTGCCCCTGCGGATAAACAAAATGCAAACAAGCGAGAAGCACGCGAAATGTTTAATCCTGTACTACAGACATCGGAAAACAGACAGCGCGCACATAACTTCGGAACTGTAGAGGTGCAATTGTTTTACAGAATATTATTTAAGTCGTTTTATTCAACGCACACACAAATTACATTGAAATTATCAATCCTACATAACAAAACTTAAAGCTAACAGCACCCTAATTGACGTCACTGTATATGAATATAATCCAAGAATTATTGTGCACTAGCAAGAGCCGGCTTAATTATTTAATAAGTTGTAGCCCGAAAAGGGCTGCCTAATTCAGTTATATTAAAACATAATAGCGCAAGGCTTGATGGGTATTAAACAGCTGACCTCAAATCTATCTGATACGTGAGTAATGACTAAATTAATCAATTATTGAAGTTTAGAGTTTGGCTTGAAAGAATTAATCGCCCACTTTACAGCTTCAAGTTGGCGTCAAAATAGAAGTCAAAGTAATAGTAGTATGAGTGACAGTTTCAGTGTTGGCACAGTGTGAAAGTCAAAGTTCGGAATTGTTTAGGGTTATGCTATAAAAATGTTATAAGCGAAGTTTGCAAAGAGATTGTCGGAACAAGGTTGAGAGAAGACAGGACATCATGAAAACGAATAAAGGTGCTTCTAAAACCTAATGGTCATTAAAGTCGATAAGAAATAATTTGCGCTTCAGAAAAGAAAGCCATCGGGAGGTCTGGTTGATTCAGAATCACAAGACAATATGCTAAAACAAGGAGTCCAGTCTCAGGATGCTCTCTAACAGGTCCAGTTTCAAGATAGGACGATATATTGAATCCTTTATTATTTGTGCTAGGTATGGATAAAATTATGGAGCAGTGTAACCACAAAATGGCATTCTCAGGTACGGTATAAAGATCTATAACTTATAGCAGCACCCATACGACCAGGTTGTACAGATGTGGGAAGAAAACTGGCTGGGAATAGTGGGAATAATTAAAACTAGCAAAACTAAGACAAAGAGCACTGCAAGAACAGATAATGCTCAAGGCAAATGAATAGAAGACCTTGAAAATGTTTCGAAAACATCCAAGAAAATGTACTGTGAGTTAACCAATAGTATTACTAGCATAGCAAAGTCATATTAGCAATCTGTTCCGGAGCAAAAGTTTTGAGTACAGTCTCAATTGAGACCTTAGGATGCAGGAAGGAGATAGATACAAACCATAATTTTAAGGAGTAATCTGACGAAATTATATCAGCAATTACGTTATTAGGTTACTGGCAGAAGTTAAGTAATTAAACAGTTAGCTTTAATCGTTTGGTCATTTAGGAAATGCAGGATTTCAATGGATTGGAAAAGTTTTGCTACAACTTCAAAGGTACGACCATCAAAGCTGTTGGAAGGTTGTATGAAAGGAGTAAGTAACATCAAAAATGAAAAATAATATCTTGACGAACAGTGTGTTCAAGTCATGAAAAAGAAAAGACTGTAGGAGATGCTGGTCTTTCTAGGAAATAAAAACTTGTACCACCCTTAAATAAGAGGTGAGTACAGCCCTAGCTAACTGTAACTTTCGGTAAAAAATGGAGCGAATAAGAATCAGGCAGCGATTCTTAAGGTTAACAAAAATCATTAAATTAATACAAAATGCGCGCAAGTCGTTATATATACAACATAAAATCAAATCTAGCTATCAAACCAATTACCATCGACCGTGTAAATCTAACTTTAACTTAGATCTGGTACATGAAGGATCGTAGTACAAATACACAAGAAAATATAAACCAGTAAAAGTAAATAAAATTTAATATCAACAACAGTATCACATATAGTCATCGTAACTAAATGAGACTCAGGTAAAACCTGGCGCTCTACTGCGCAAATATAATTAATTTTGGAGTCAAACCAAATCGAACACACAAAAAATATGAATTACTGGAATTCAAAACAATTTACAATACAGCATATTAAAACTTCGACGCCAGCCGTATTACAAAGTCACGCAAACATTCAGTTAGATTAGTGAAACAAATCGCTCTCGATAGGCTCGCCAAACTGGCAAAATTTGAATTAATTAAAAGCCGGGCGCTTAAGGTCACACTGCACAAAAGTGTTGTACAGGGTATATACAATCACTCTCTCAGCTAATCTCTAGTTGAAAATGCATTAGCGTCTGATAAAACTCTGAATTTTACGTTTCTTCGTGCGCTTTTACTTTCAAAGGCCTTTGTAAAAAATACGCAAATCATAGCGGCTAAAATGCCCTTATCGACATCAACACTCTGAATCGCAATTAAGTATGTACTTACTGCGGTAGGAGATGCTCTCTACGGCTCCTTCATATGCAGTCCACAGGTGCGAAGAACTCGTGTGGATCGGCGTGCTCCAGAGAACTCAAGGGGCAGTTGTTGCCAGACATTACGCTAGATGATAAAGCATTACGCCAAGGGATAAAAAGAAAGAGCTTAAATACCACTTAATTAGTACCCAAACAAAGAAAAAAACTGAGAAATATTTCACAAAAGATGGAAATCGGCTTTACGTGCAAACGACGCCGTTATAACGTAGTTGGCAGGAAACAAATTTCTGCTAATAAGCATAGCGTGCTTTGATCAGGGTATTTTAAATTTTTTAGTAGGCTTGAATTCCAGACGTTCAGAGCCGCCCTAGACGAGCGCACTCAATCGAAGAACGCAAGTCGCAAAAATCTCGATCCAGGTAGGTACCGCTATTATCAAAGGTTGCGAGCCTTTTGGAAAAACCAAAAATTCTTTCGCGCGGCGCTCGACGACAAGAGGAGCGAGTGTCATATTTATATTAGAGATGCGAGCTCGCATCGAGGAGCGAATCGCAAGGAACGCACAAATGAAAATGGGGAGTTACAAACTATTCAATTATAAGAATGAAATAAAAAAATGTAAAGTATTTATGATTAGCCCGTACAAGATAATCCAAAGCTCTATAAAACTTTTGAAAAATAGAAGGGAAGAAAGACACTATTCCATACGTTTTTAAAGTATTAAGTTGGTTTCTTGAGACCAATTTATTGTCGATTTAGTAAAATTCAGTATTTTTACGGAGAAAGGATTGCTTAGCGGTTAGGTAACTGATTCTGCTGCTGTCGAATGTAGGTTCCGACGAGCTACAGTGTTCTTCTTAAATACAGTTTCCTATGTAATCTGCAATTATTTCCGCAGAGGGCATTAATTGTCGCTGGATGGCGATATAGTTTGGCGTCACTTCGGGTTTCCCAAAATGTCAGTGACGTGTTAATAACTCCTCGTTTGGCGAGAACTGATTCTTGAATCATCGAACACTGTGAACATGGCTGTAATGAACTAAGGCATTGTAGAAATTAACCGCTGGGTTAGGCGTTTGTAGCATAATCGAATTGGCCACATTTTCCACCCACAACCATGGGAAAATAATTTGTTGTGTGAGCACATTTTTGGTGCGAGTTTCTGCCTCCAAGCTACGGGCTAAAGGTGCCAAATTAAAGCAGGACCGAGTGATGTGCAGTTTTTTCTCCGTTTATTCCCACTGGCCCCTGCAACTTTCAAGCAGATCCAAGGAAGCCTCTTGTGTTTGACAGTAACGACTGGAAGCTAACACCACTTTCACCTTGTGCTGGATTTGGTTTGAACTTAACGGCTATTTTGTTATAATGATCGACTTGCTATTGAATTTCTAACGGTCTTGTCCAGTTTGTTATTTTAATTTAGTAGTTCATACATGACTTAAACCTTAAAGCGGCTTCACTGCTGTTGTAGTTAATTGTAATTCAGGTGTGTTAAATGAACCGTCAGTTTTAAGCTGAGTTAGTTCAGTTACCATTAACGTAGCTCTTCATGCTAATAAATTAGCTGAGCGAATGGTAAATCCACGTACGTTTGTTCCATAACTATCGCCTTAGTAATTAACTTCGCTGGAGAGAAAGCTACCCCAAAGTTTATTTGCTATACCACTACGACATACAGATATCGGATTTGTGTGAGTACTCGCGAGGACCAAATTAACACATTATAGGTGGAAGGCAGTACCGCTGAGTCATTTACTCAGTATTCTGGATTTTACTAAATTACCTGTTTTGGCCAACTTACAGTTTAAAGTGATTCATTTTGGAAATTAGTTTTTACACGTCCTCAGCAAAGGCTGCGTTTTCTGACGCACACTGTCTCAGGTTTTGTTCGATTAAGTTTGTGATATTTACATATGTGATATATTTATTTTGTGATAGTATTGTTATCGTCCGTTAATGTCAGTAATTACAAATCTATTTTTATTCCCCCTGTTATTAATCCATGATCTATTTGAAACATTATACGATTTATTGAACTATGGGTTTTCATTGTTTATGTTGTATTGTTACCTTGAGCAAATTTATTGGTTTGTTCGCTTGAACGGACTAGGGAACATGGGCCTGAAACAATTTGGCGCCCATATAACTTCGACCGTTTTTTTGAAGGTAAGTCACCTACGCCCTTCCTCTGAGCTAGTGCCAGTGCATGTTCCGATTTACCATTGGTAATTATTAATGTAACACTCTAATACTTTTTTTGTGGCGTCCTATTATTCACGTCATTGTTGCTGGATTTTCTGGGTTTTGGATATAGATGGAAAGCAACGTTTGCTGATTTCAATGTTAGGTTCTTCATCTTCTTCATAATACATTTTTTATTGATACATGTATATTAGTGATAGCCCCTGAATATTCATAAATATGCGTAGAATTAGAGTGTGAGTCATTTCTAGAAATATTTTTTGTACAACTATGATTCACTTCTTATTATTTCTTATTTTCCAGGGAGATTCTGGAAGTCCGCTCTTGTATAAGCTGGAAAGCGGGCGTTGGATCACAATAGGCATTGTTTCATGGGGAATAGGTTGTGGAAATAAAGATCAACCAGGTATATACACACGTGTGGACAAGTACATTCCGTGGATCATCACCAACACCATAACTAAGCAGTTGGTGTCGGTACCATAATTAAATAAACTACTATCGTTTAAATGTATATTTATTGTATACATACTGGTTTGCAGTCGTAAATTCTTTACAGCAATATATACAACAACGATATAAGAATAAAACGTAATCTATAACATGTAAAACAGAATATGTGTATTATAAAGATGAGATCTATATTATGTATAAATAAATAAATAATAAAATGGCGCTTTTTTACATTAGAAGTTATAAGCATGAGAGTACTTGACAAGGGGCAAATGATAATTTCGCCACTTTAGTGATTCCTGCATTATCAGAGGGATCATTACCGTGCGAGATAACGCACGATGTGGATATTAGGTTGAGTTCAGGTTGGATGATGTCTAAACGAAGTAATCTTCAAAATCACTCATTAACTTTGTACATAAAATCTCATTCATCTCATTTTTAATGTCATTCTAGTTTATAAAAATCACATTTCCTAGATTAATCGAGTTGGCGTAATTGTTTGCCTAGTCTTGTAAGTAGAATGCAGTCATTAAATTGGCGGAATTTTCTGGCTGAAGTTTAAGCTTTTTCCTTAGAAAATTTTATCAATAGATTTTGTCGACGCAGATTTACAAAATTTGTTAAATATGTGAAGGGGAATAAGGAGTTCAATTTAGAAGGCTACTGAAACTTCATCGTGCTATTATGAAGTCTAGTAGCAATTCTAATCGGTTTCCCAAATGTTATGTTTGTGGAAATTAATGTCAGTGGAAATATGGTGATGTATTTAATGGCACTAAACTCATATTGGAAACAATGTCGACTCTAAAGTGTACTAGTAGTTTTGGTGCTTGCTGAATTAATTTTACTGTGATATTGGTGGATGAACTACTTGCATTTAATTCAACAAGCAAACTGGTTAAAAAAGGTTTTAGTGTGTCATCCGCTCAGTAGTTACTAGGATATCCTTAATATATGCCGCTATTTGCGACGATATTTGGGTGAGTAGAGCTATCGTTACATTTTAAGCATATAAATATACTCTTCACAATTTGCAGTACATGTAAATGTAAACCCTGTATATAACCATGCCGAACGTATAGCACTGCAATTGTTCTAATGTTAAAGTATTATGTCCACACTTGCAAAAAGAAAGTTGCTACGAAATTATCGAGATTAAAACGGTTCACTTTCAACAATAGTCCTTGCGGGCTACTAAAAAATTATATTACAGGATGGTCCACAATTACTGGTCAGGCCGCGTGGCTAGTGAACTCTAAATAGGATCAAAAGAAGATCAAAGGGCCAGTATAAGAGCGCAGTTGACTAATATTTCCAATGGAAACGCACTGATAGGTATTTACATTATTAATTTTCTAGATTACACATGCAGTAACATTTCTAGGATATTCACACGTGGGTGTAGTTATCTGAAGGTGTTATAGATAACAAGGGTAAACCAACATCGTCTTGTTCGTTACTTAATCCAGAAGAAGCATTTAAGACCTCGCCGTTGATGTTGGAGTAAGCACTCTTCTTTACGTTTGAAACAATCGGTCTGTTAGAATATCTTCCACTAGTATTTATCCCTTGTGGTGCTTTTTGCTGCTGCATTTTACGTTCTCCATTTAGCCAGTACGTTGTCATTTTGCCTTTGCCCTATAAAAAAAATCATATTACTAATGCTGTAACACAAAAAATATAAAAACTATTTCATTTGCAATTTAAAATATGAAAATGAAGGAACGAAACATAGCGTCGCATATGTTACATACATTCATGTCCGGTTGGATTGTACCGGGTGGCCAATTAAGAAGGGCACTCGGCCCTATCTCGAAAAGTAATTGTCGTAAAGACTTGGGGTAAAAAAATTTATGACTAAAGCGGCCAAGAGAAAATGCTGGAAATTATTTTTAAGTTTCTAGAATGGCCGCCAGGAGGCGTAATCGCATTCTTGAATTTTAAATCCCGATTTTTGAGAAATATTCTTATATTACAGATAGCTAAAATGGACACCGTTTTAAAGCTGAGATAAATTCGATTCTTTTTTGTTAAATGCTTTTTGCTCTATCTCTTAAGGGAAAGTGGTGGGGGGTGTCCGAACATTTTCGGAAAGAAATGTCAATAACTTCAAAATGGCTGAACGGATTTTGTCAAACTTGGAGTCGTTGAAAAGGGCTTTTCTTAGGCTATCAATGCTGCCTTGAGCGGATTGATTTAGATTGCTTGTGTCGTCGCTAGAGGGCGTTTTGCGACAACACTACAAATGAAATGGATTTTCTCAAAAAAATTAAATGCAACGATATCACTTTTATTGGAACAAAAGATAGCCAAATAAGGGCCTAACACGCTAGTGAAAACTGCATTTCGATATTTGTTTCCTAACCTAAAATATCAGTAAAGGAAATTAAAAATCGAAATAATGTCGCATCTTTGGGAATATTATCAGTATACCTGCCATTATTAAATCCTAATTATCCTTCTTTTAGCAAAATATATATAAATTTACTGTTAAAATACCAACATTATATTTAAAATGTCAATAATAATTAATCCTTTATCTAATAGAGTTGTCTGTCCGGGACGCTGTGTTGTCTGTCCGGGACGCTGTTTCAGCAGCCAAACCGTAAGAGATAGAGAAAAAAGTTATGAAAGTTATGTTTGGAATGGTCATGTCAGGTCAGGAACCGAATTTCAATCACGTGACACTTCCGGTTTTCGAGAAATCACGTGATTTCTCGAAAACCGGAAGTGTCACGTGACATGGCCGCCACGCTCCCCAGACCTTAATCCGTTAGACTGCTTTCTTTGGGGTTATTTAAAAAGCCTCGTGTACACCACCCCCATTAATACAGTAGAGTGGTTAAAGGGGCGTGTTAACGATGTCTGTCAAACTGTTAGAGGAATGCCAGGTGTTTTGAAAGAGTAAGAGAGTCATTGCGGCGGCGATGAGACTTCTGTGTGGAGATAGGAGGTGGACACATTGAACTCTGAAGCAGGTTTGATTTCTCAAATTGAACAATTGCTCGTAACTCGGAAACGCTCAATTGTCGGACACATGTTTATATGGACTCTTTTACTTGCCTTGGTGTGTAGAATAATACCTCGAAGTTTGGCAAAACATTTTAAAATCACCCTGTATATAACACAGGTTGTTATTTTAAATGAGTAAGTACAGATGTTAGTTGTTGTTGTAGGTATTCAGATGGGAATTCAGTTTGTTTAAGGTGCTTCAACATGTTCCCTTTAAACTTCTTATTTTAAGTGTTTTATGGTCTCTATGTGACTCTGCGCTCTACGTTAGTATTTACATACATTTACATACAAAACCAGCAGGCGCAATCCCTTTACGGTATTATCTCCTGCATCAAGTCTGTGACCTGCTTTTAAGTAGTTTAGAAAAATCTTAATGCATGCCCTTAGAGGATATCTTTCACAATATTGAGCGTGTCTAAGTATTTATTGCTAATATGCAAACTTATAATTCCACAGAAAAGTGTAGATGTGTAAACAAGAATTTTATCTTGTTTTGTCATTACAATCATCTCATGAATTATAAAGATCAAGACTACCTTGCTACAGATGCACATTTTGTTTGAAAATGTTACTACAGGGAAGTATACGTTAATCCATTTTAATAACTTTTGTAGTAAAAACATTTTGCTTGTATGTCCTGGAAAAATTATATTTGTTCAATACTAGATCAATATTCCAGTCTGAGTTTCAAGATAAAATGCTGCAAAATTACAGCTCTAGAATCAAATAAATGAAAAATAATGGAAATCGCAATCGCAAATCGATTTGTATTTTTTGCGTTTTATTTTCAAAAAATTGTTGTTGCTGTTGCATATGTTTGATCTTTTATTTTGTATGTATATGTACTGTAAACATTGCTTGAAAAGCTATTACAATTTAAGAAAATCTGTAAAGGGGATTACACGGAACTTCCCTCGCGCGAGTTATATTAACTTGCAAATTAAAAAAATGCAGTAGCAGGGATTCGAATTCTGGCTCCCAAGCTTTAACGCTTTAACTGCTAGACCACGCCGGCAAAGCAGTTGGGTCGCTTCTGCCTCTATCCAAGGAACGCGTTGATCGCTGCATATTTCTATTCTTTTTACGATATTTACCCTGTATCTGTTAGGTTCAATTTTCATTAAGGGCAAAAACCTAAGGTACAACTTATTACTTTTCTATGTATATTCCTAAGTTAACGCAAAAATAGACAATATTATTTGTATGGTGCTCACCCTGTATATATTTCACAGAACATATATTCGTGTGAGAGCCATGTAGAAATATAATCCGTATGAAAAATTTAAAACGTTTTGGAAAGGTCTGATTATCTCGACCCTATTAGCACCGATGATTAATTATAGGTGTACAAGTATCATTTTTAATTGAAACGCCAGAAAAATAAGTTAAAGACTTTAATTTTCCATACTCAGAGGAACTTTGTCAATTACAGTTAAAAAGAAATAAAAACGGTTTTGATTTCTATTTGCGTCATCAGAAGTTTTGTCCACTTAGAGTTTGTACCTACAGGGCGAAATATTAACTGTGCTGAAGATGGTTCGTGAGAAAATGAGACACACGAAGTTAGAACTGTTTGGACTAAACTCTTGGAGCATCCACCATAATACTGTTTCTTACCAAACGGCATTGATCATCAAGAAATGTTTGGCTGGCACACAAACTACTATGCTTAAACACTTACACTGTTATATTTCTCTTTTCAAAGGTAAAAGGAAACATCAAAAAGAAAAAAAATTAAGACGTTGAAGAAGGTATCTAAAATAACAGGAATGCAGAAAATAAAATATTATTTCCAGAAATAATTTGTAGATTGGAAGAGGCGATGGAAGTCGTGTATACCAGGGCGAGTTTTGTGATCATACTTCATCCCACTAATAAGAAACGTATGTCTGGACAATAAACGAGTTCACGAATGAAATTGTTAAATCTCATATGACTAAAGAATGGGCATGAACGCAGCTTTGATTAATTGATCTTGACAGAATAATTGTATACAAATTAAATATTCCTATATAAATCTTGGCCATTAAAACGCTAGCATTTTCCTCTTCTCAAATTACAGCACATGCTCTTTACTTGATTAGGCATCTTTATTTAGCCTTTATATGTATATATAATATAAGTGAAAACCCATTATAAACTCATATGGTTTGCACTGGTGGTTAGAGTCGGAGAAGTTTTCATCACGTAAAGTATCCAAACCATTTTCATTAATTTTTGATGCATTTGCATCGCGGTATTATCCCTTCCTCCCTCGAGGAAGCCTGAAACCCCTAGAGGGCGGGTCCCCAGGTGGCGGGTAGGGGAACGGCCTCTAGATATGGAGGTTAAGAAGGAAATAAAATAACTCCCGAGGGCCAACAGGCTCTACTTTACTGGGGCGTCTAATCCAGACTACGCAGCATTAGGTAAAAATAGTTTTAAAACGGGACCAAGGTGGGGCTACGTTTTAAGTATGGCGACAAAAGATTTTCTAAAGAAAACAACGATAGTCTCAGTTAGGTAGACTACTACTTATCACCAACACGCCCGGCTAGCGAGGTGATTAATTGGCTAAATTACCCCTTAAAATGTTGAAATCTAAAGCAAATTCCATATGGGGTCCTCTACTGATAAAACGGTCTGTCCTTTGAAGTCGGGGAGGAGGGGAGACAAAACTTCGACAACTCAAAATAAACATATAAATAACTCAAAACGCCGTAAAGTCCACCACTCGAAAACACTCTTTCTTGCCACGTATAGCATTAGAACTATAAAAACACAAAGAACATCTATTAATAGAACTAGAAGAGGAACTCAGTAACATTAATTGGGGTATACTAGAGCTAAGTGATACGTTTATCAGAAGAAAAGATTACAGAATTGAGCTCAGGCCAAATATTATTCCAAAACAATTCTTAATAAGCTCATAATGGAGGTATAGCATTTCTTACATAAAAAAGGAAGCACTCCGCAATAAAAATGCAAGTCATCCCCGACCGAGTTATATATGTATATCGTGATAAAACTCTTAATACGATATACTATACAGGTGGTACAGGTATATGCGCCTAACTTTTATGAATACATCATCGCAGCCAAAAGACAAGAGAAGGCACAGCGATCGCCTATACTGTAAGAATACCTTTTTCGCTAAACCACGTCAGCAAAAGTGGACATGGAAGAGCCCGGATGGAAAAACTAGGAATGAGATAGACTTCATCATCTTTAACAGAAAAATTATATAACTACGAACGTGTCGATTTTAAACCCGTTCCATACGGGAAGCGATCACAGGCTAGTTAGAGCCACTATAAACTTCATGAAAGAAGTAGAAAGAAGGAAACCTGAAAACCGAAATACCCTACCCTACAAGAACTAAAACAAAACGAAATCCTATATCAAGGAAATCTAAGAACAAAATTACAGCCAACTGAAACACTAAAGAACATGAGCCTAGACTAACTAACAGAGAAAATCATATCAGATATCAAAGTGGCCACCAAAAAGATCTGTGCAAGGATAAAGCTTCAAAAGAATGGAAAGATAAGTGTAAAACTCTTTTACTAATTGAGCAAAGACGAAGGACGAGTAGAGAATCAACAAAATATTCATAGCTTAATAGACAAGTAAAAATCAACATACGAAAGCATATAAGATCTTTCAACACAGAAATGATCAAGGAAGCAATTGAGGACAATAAGAACATGAAAGTATCAAGATCAAGATTGCTTAACGGAAAAATAAAGATCAACAAAATTAACAGCAGAGAAGGGGTCAATGAAACAAATAAACGCAAGATAGTAGAGAAAAGCAGAAATCCTATAAATAACTGTATACATCAATGGGATCGGCTCCACAGTATCACGAGGGCTCCAAACCAGTACTAAATAGTGAGTCATAAGACTTGCCGAAAATTAACATCCCTGAATTAAAAATAGAGCTAAAACAAATGAAAAATAGTAAGCGCCTGGGAAAGACAGAATTATCAGCTATGTTAAAAATGGGAGGTTACCCCCTATTAGAAATAGTACGCATATTTTTGAACAAATGCATAGAAGAAGGAAAATCCCAGACGTTTAGAGAAATGGGGAAGTTATTCTCTCTTCAAAAAGGGAGACAAGGCTGTCGCACCTCTACAAACTGCTAACTAGAGTAATAAATAACATACTCACGAATAAGTTAGATCTCTACCAACCAGTAGAGAAGGCTGGTTTTACAAGAGGATACAGCATGCTAGACCACTTACGATCAATACAATCACTTATAGAAAAAGCTACCGAAGATAACATCCCCTTACACTTGGAATTTGTAGATTACCACAAAGCCTTCGATTCGGTAGAGAAATGGGCTATAATTCAAGCGCTTAAAAATGCTAGAGTAGACTTCAGATACTCCAATCTTCTGAAGGACATATACAACAATGCTAACCTACAGATAACGTTAGACAACGATACGATAAGCGATATGATCCCTATCGAAAGGGGAGTAAGGCAAGCCGATTTAACTTCCCCCAAACTCTTCACTCTCGCTTTAGATGATGTCTTTAGGAACTGGTAATGGCAGAACAAAGGAATAAATGTCGATGGAGTCTATCTAAGCCACCTACTCTTTGCAGATGATATTGTACTAATTGGTTCTGATAGAAAATACTTCCAAACCATGTTACAACAACTCAACAACGCATTGAAATGAGTAGGTCTACAAATGAACTTTATGAATACAAAATATTGAGCCTAAATGACCAAGCACTTGAAATAAATAACTAGCAAAACAGTGGAAGAAAACGTGTAGCTTGGCCACCAAATCAAATTAGGTAAAGACAACCAAACTCGGTTATATACTAAACAATCCAGAAATCCCTAACTCGTTGAAATCTAAAGTGTATGATTCATGTTTACTCTCAGTGGTTACATACATAGAAACAACGGCACTAATAGCCAAAAGCTCAGGGTATCGCAAAGAGCAATGAGACGTCTCATGATAGGAGTTAGGGTAAGTGGTAGAATCAGAAATGAAGAAATCCGCCAGAGAACTAAGATAACTGTTGTTGTTAAACGTGTAGCGCACATTAAATGGAACTGGACAGGACACGTAGCCATACAAGATCCTGATAGGTGGCCCAATAGAATAATGCACTGGCGACTACGAACCACAAAACGAAGGGTAGGTAGAACTCAAAAGATATGGCTGGATGACGTCAAAACCATCACAGGAAAATTGTGGCATCAAAAGGTGCAGATTAGAGAGAAATGGAAACTTAAAGGAAAACCTACGTCCTGCAGTGGATAGAGAAAGGCTGAAAAATAAGAAGAAGAAGATTATGAGAACTGCTCAAAGTGATTATAATAAATTGCAAGCATTTCTCCTGCCAGGCATGTTTCGGTACACATTCTTAAATGTGCTTCGTATTGTTTGCATTTCTTCCGGTAGTTGTCAGGATTTATCAGATCGCATTTCGACTCAACGTGAGGTTTCCTCACATAAGAGACTCATCGGAGATAAATCTCGTAATTGTAGAAATTACGCCATTGGTCATCTTGACCCAACCATACCGCTCTAAACGTTTGGACGGCAACTGAGAAATAGGCTGAGCTATTGTAATGTTGAAGTCATATCAATTGATGGGCGGCTTTCGGTAAACGGGATGCTCACGGTCCTCATTTCAAGCAGCTGTCATAGCATACAATGCGCTGGGATCGACATTATGAAACACCGACTAAGACAAACAAATATCAATAATTTGGTGACTGACGCTATCATGGCATGGCTTCAAAAATTGTTAATCTGCAATAAAGAATGGGTGTTTCTTTAAGCATGGGTTTCTAATCAAAACTGTATCTACCCTAACTCTTCAATAAGCCCTACGAGTTTAGGTATTTAGTACTGATTCTGTCTAGATCTAGACTTTCTAGACTCTTGCTTTGTATTTTTTAGATCATCAACGCAAGACTGGTCAAAGTCTTGTCTAGAAATTTCAAGACAAGACAAAATTTTTTTATTGTTGATCAAGACTGTTCACAAAATTCTAGACCATTTTCAAGACTCTAGATTAATTAGTAGATTGTAGGTAATATGAGATTTTTACTCCCATACATTATCACGTAAGTACACAGTTTCAATAGAAATTGAAAGTATTCCTATCACTTAATAAGGTTCACCTACCTACTCAATAAATGTAAATAAAATCTAAATGTCACCACAGATGATATATAAAACATGTTATAGTTTATTCCTAGAAAATTGTTATATTAAAAAATACGTGGGTACTTTGATAAACTAGTATTTAAGTATTTAAAACAACATAAAATTCTTTAAACATCTGTGTTAACAAAAAAACGATATAAGAAAAACATAATTTAAAATTAAAAATTAAAAGCTCATATCTTATTATAAAATGATTATTGGTATGCGTTACAGTTTAAATAAGTTGATAGAAGCTCATACGACCAAAATACAGGAAAAATAGCGGTAAAAGATGAACTCGCCATCTCTTTTAACTATAAAAATTATAAAATTTTAGAAATATAATGGGTAGCTTATTCCACCCGAGCCTGAACCTACCCTGTAGGATGCGTGCGCATTTAAAATAAATTAAATACTTGGGAAAGCAAGGGTCTTGAAACAATCTTGATATCTAGATATGGCACTAAGAAGACTTCGTGAAGTCTAGAAATTTCAAGACAAGACAAGATTTTGCAAATTCTGTCTTGTTTTGTCTTGTCTTGTCTAGATGGCAACACTAGTATTTATTTATTTTAATTTCTTTTAAACTTGCTTCACGATTCAATAGATATATAGAAAAATTGAAGATAATTTAAATTTAAGTTCATTACTAAGGATTTTCTACAACAGGTAATGTATTTATAAAAAAATTTTGATGGTTCAAATTTTCAAAGAATGCTAGAAGTTCCGAAAGCATTAAAACATTTCAAATTTGTAACAATGTACTCCCGCAGGCTATTAGACGACGCGGATGTACTCCGCATACTTGTGTTTTCACCTCAATCCGAGAGATGAACACATGGGAATCGCTCTTTTGTAACTTCTCAAGGACGTTTCGTTAAAGCCTCGCGCCGAAAAAACTGTTAGCACACTTTCAGTAACAGCGTCTTACATAATAACTTTACTGCTAAGTCTCAGAAGCTTTCTGTAAGAGTATCTCCGGAGTGATCCCCACTGCTAAGGATCAATGTTTGTGTGTGTGTATCTACATGCATTTTGACTTTTACCATTGATTTGATTCGACATTCCTTATGTTTTTTTCTATTGTTTTTGGGTAAAAACGATCTCCTGAAAGAAGGTGTGGACTTTCATCTCTCACTAGGACTAGATAAAATTCATCTGCCGGTGTTAGGAGAACTGATAACATTTTACAATGTCAATTTTAATTACCAGGGTCAGTTCAGCAGATCGTTAGTTACATTAGGTAAAACTAATCATGAAACCTATCACTAAAAATGCCACAGACCGACTACTGCTACAACATGAGCTCAGTTGACTACGAAAGCAAAATATTTTAGGTAACTGTAAGTGGTAAACGACTCGAACATGTCATAGTAAGTGATGTTTCATACGGATTCCTATTGTATTTACTGCTGATTAATTTGAAGAGACATTCGTTAGATAATATTCTTTTTGACATGTAGCATACAGGTACAAAATTCTTCGGAGGTTTTACTTCCCAGTTTAGCTTTTTCTTTTGCAAGAATTTAAAAAGTGTGGCACTTGTAGTGCGTCTCATCGTAAGAATTCAGTATAGGAAAAATAAGTAAATGCAAACCCTGTGAGGATTTCTCTCTCATCCTGTCAACTCTAAACGGTTGAAGGATAGCATACGTTTGTCTAAAGCATAGTTAGAAGTGAATAATTGACTGTAATTGATACAGTTCTACATAAGAATTTTTAATGGTAGACACAAATAGACATCAAGTGTGATTATTTCTGACCAGACTGCTACTAACTTACCTTCATTTCGATTTCTCCACGACATTCGAGATCAAAGGTTCCAAAAGTATCTAAAACGGCCTTGGTAACAGGACTAACGTGTATGCGCAGAGGCTCTCCGTTGGATTCCATTCTCGATGCTGTATTTACGGTATCTCCGAAGAGACAGTATCTGGGCATTTTAAGTCCAACCACGCCTGCAACGCAAGGACCGGTGTGCATTCCTATCCGTAGTTTTAGCGGGTCCTCTGGTCGGTGCCTAATTTTAAACCTTTTAACTTCATCGAGTAGAGCTAAGGACATGCGCGCAATTTCACCCGCATGCTTGTTGCCATTTCTTTCTGGTAGCCCAGATACTACCATGTATGCGTCTCCTATCGTTTCGACCTAAAATTAAAGAATTGGTTACAGATATATTTTCCAAAAGTTTTAAGATTATTTTTTATTTTTAAAATGAAACCATATTCCAAGATTCGGAGGTCGATCATAGTAGCACTTGGAGTGCTGCATGTTTCTTCCAATTTGATTGTATGGGGGAGATTCCTGTACATGGGGAGTTTATCTCGAACAACTTTAAGACAGCCTAACAATAAGATAAATAAATCTGTACACTATCTGCCCGTTGATATAAATGGCAAAAACTTGTCTTTTAAGGAAGTGAGCACAATGAAGCATTTAATATTGATAGTTATTGAACTCCTCACTTTAGATACAAGAAGATAGATAAGAGTCGATCGAAAAAGTAAAACAATCAAGGTAATGTATTTCCATATAATAACTATCCTATGACTAATATTTAAAAGTATAGAATTATCGAGAGATCCAAAAAAAAACTGTTCCTCAGCGGCTGTGGAATGAAAAGTCACGTCTTTACTTGTGTCTGCTGGAATCCACTACATAAAATCGTTGGTCTCTTTGTATCTTTGGTCACTAGCTTCTCCGACGATACTGGACCGATTAAGCTGTATGGTGGCTTACAATGTTGCTAATTGTTAGACTTAGATCGTAAGCCGGTTTTTATTTTCAAAAAAGGTGTTAATTAGATTATTTAATTAGCAAACTAAGCGTAGCTCAGGTGATTCATCATATAGCACTACAGCAGCGCGTTGTTCAACAAAGTTCCGTAGCTCAGTGGTAGAATGTTCGCCTGCCACGCTGGCGGCTCGGGTACGATTCCCGGCCAGGCCATCTTTTTTTTAAGTTTATATTAATGAATCTCTCCTAAATTTGCGAACCGAAGCGTAACTCGGGTGATTCACTAGTTAAATAATAATGAAACGTCATTTTTAGGAGCAGAAATTTTTTAACAATCTGACAGATTCGTATGGAAAATGACAACTAATTATTATCTGACACAAGTAAAGACGTGACTTTTCATTCCACAGCCTGCTGAGGAACAGTTTTTTTGGATCTCTCGATAGAACTAATGCTAGAAAGGAAACCAGATTGTTTGTCTTTGAAGTGAGTTGTGCTTTAAAGGCTATCTTTCTGACTAAACACGAAAAAAATGCGAACTAGGCGAAAATGTTTCAATCGAGAAAATGATCTTTTTCTGAATCTGTTGCTAATGTAAATTTCTATCAACGAAAACACCATCCCCCAAACAAAAATGTATTATAATGAGATGTGTGGCAAGTTTAATTTTATCGTAGTTATTTTTAGCTCCCCTTCAACAACACATCTGCCTCTGCAGCTTCATCAAGTAGTGGGATGGTAAGAGACCTCTACAGTATTTATTATCTCCGAAATACAGAATTATTATTTTATACTTGTTGTATACGTCGTACTCGAACACATTTTCACCAATACGCGAGATAATCCATCGTCAAAATAAAATGGAGGCTGTATGGCATACCATTATTTAACGGAATCGATCAACTCATTATCATTTTTAATTCTTCTCTTCTTAAATGCTCGTTCATATTTGAAAAAATCTGTAAAGGGGTTTATGCGGAACTTTCCTCGCACGAATTATATCAGTTTGTTTATTAAAACAAAATAGCAGCTGCTGGGATTCGAATTCGGTCTCCCAATCTCGTTCCCACGAATTCAGCCAGGCTGAATTCGATTACTACTCCGATTTAACCGCTAGACAACGTCATCAGAGTAGTTGGCTTTTGGCTCTATATAAGCTGCATATTTCTATCCATTTTACGATATTTATCCTGTAATATTGGGTTCCACTCTCATTAAGGGCAAATACCTAAAGTACAAATTATTGCTTTTCTATATTTCTAAGTTAAAGCAAAAATTTACAAGATTTAATTTTTTAAACTGCCCTCCCTGTATATATTTAACAGAAAATATATTCGATTGCCAGCCAGGTAGACATATTATAATCCGAATGCAAAATATCGTCTTCCTCCAACAAATAGTTTTTGAGCTATACCGCCAGTAGAGGGACAGACAGATAGACGGAATTGAGAAAACATGTTTTTCGTTATCTAGGCACCCTGAAAAGTGAAGATCTGAAGAAATCTTTGAAGATGACTTTTTTCACGATTATAATACCTCTTCGTCTTAGGCCAGAGAATTAAAAAAATTGTCAAAGACTTTAAACGGAACGCCTTCGAAGGTGAACGTATTTAAATTGAAAACTTTGTATACATTAATAGAAAAAAGAATGTAATTTTTCTAAGGTAGTCGCCCTGTATATTTTTAGTCCGAAATATGCCCTGTTTTGTCAAGGGTAACAACTTGAGTTGTGTACAAAATATTACTTTTATTAGTTCTTGAGTTAAAGCAATAATAAGCAGAATTTTATGTTTTTAAGGTGCTCACCCTATATATATATTATCGAGTTTTTCTCGGTTTTATGCCAGGTAGGCATATAATCCGCATGTAAAATATGATCTTACCCAAACAAATAGTTTTTGAGTTATACTGGCAACAGACAGACAGACAGAAGGAATTGAGAAAACTAGTTTTTCGTCATCTACGGACCCTGAAACGTGAAGATCTGAAGATATCTCGGAAGATGATTTTTCCATGATTACAATACTTCCTTCGTTTTTCAGACGAGGGAAGTAAAAAGAGATAAAATCTCATGCCGTAATTGACAAAAATTAAAGAAAAGTGTTTTTCTTATTATATATCTTTTAAATTCAGAAAGTTGTTACTACCTGTGATTAAATAGTATATTTGGAGTAATCGAATACTCTTTAATGTCTGAAAAAGTCATTTTAAAACTAGAACCACTTTGTTTTACATTTTTAACATAAAAAATTTCCTTGTTATATCTACTTGTTCACAGATTTATTTATCAGCTCTTTACAATTGATCTGAAGTGTATCGTGTATGCCGTCTGTCTCGCGAGACTGAGGAGAAAAACTGCTCCTTCGCTTTCATATAGAGCTGAAGGTAAATGCCAATAATAAAGAAATATACAACGTAGATTGCTTCCTGCACTCTATAATTAAACTCCAACCACCTCACGCCAAACGAGACGCCCCTAGCGTCTAAAGTGCCAGAGATAAGGGCACACTGAAAGGTTCTGCTAAGATGATTTTTCGCAATTACAATACGTCCTTCGTGTTTTAAACGAGGGAAGTAAAACTGGAAATAGCTTGGTGCTAGGTCAAGGGATTACGGAAAATGGTCGAGTATTCCAAATTCAGTGTGTTAAATTTATTTATTTCATCGTGGGATTACTTCTATAAGATTCTTTTTTTACATCCCTCATCTAAAAGATGAAGGAAGTATAGTAATCTCGAAAACTGACTGGGATCTCCAAAGTTATATTAGAAACAACGACATAAATTTTGCGGCCGATCAATTAAACCATCTCTGCTGTAGAGAGGACTGACAGAGTCACAAACTAAGGCAGACCACTTTCTCTGAACGAGAAAGCACGCAAACGGACATTTCCGCAAAATATGGAGTTCGCAAAAAACCACTTTGTAAAATAGTGTAAAAATGAAGTACACTTTTCAGGTTTTGTATCTTTATGACCATTGAATACGCGACTAAAAAGCATTTTAGCTTAATTGTAACTATTATAGTTATTTATGTTTTAAGTACGTAAGGTCTTTATTGGACTAGTCCATTTTATGTAGAACGAGCGTAGCGTAGCAGTATAGAGGACGAGTCAAATAAGGTCTGATTATGTACGAGCTGTATGCAAAGCTTTATGTTCGACTGCGCTGCAGAAGATTTCCTTTTATTTATAATATCATTAGCAAATTCAAGTTGCTATTGATACATTTGACAGTCCTTTTTCTAAGTTAATTGCGTTATCAATATCACGAACAACTACCTATTACCTTCAAGTATTAAAGATGATTTTTACTTCTTTTTAAGACAAAGGAAGTATTGGATTCACCCCAAAAACTCGAAATTGAGTTTTCAACAGATCTTCACATTTTCGAGTTATTTGAACCAAAAAAAAGTTTTTGTTCATTAGTCTGTCTGTTTGTATGTGTGTCTGTCTGCCTGTATGTCTGTCTGTGAACAGAATATCTCAAAAACGGAAAGAGGTATGACGGTGAAACTTCATATTTATTTATTTATTTATTTTGGTACTCAGCTAACAGCCATTAGGCCAATTATAGGAGTCGCTGTACATTTTATGGGGACTTCCAACCCTACTAACGACTCTCATGTTGTTATTATGACATCCGGGACCAACTATTTCCGTGACAGCCGTATCACGAGGCGCCGAGAGAAGCAGCCATGGAACTCCCATCCAAGTTCTGACCAGAAAGAGCGTTGCTTAACTCTGCTGATCAAACGTGAACGCTTGTTCAAGCTACACCACCCGGAACCTACAAGCCGAAGTGGCGGCGCCGAGATGGCGGCGCCGAGATATCCGACTTCGGGATATGAAAACTGTCTATCAAAACTTACTGAGATATAGTATGTGATTAAAGGTATTTAAATTCCATTTTCTAAGATGTTTTTCATTTTAAAATTTCAAATTTAAAATTTTTCAAGTTTCTACCTTCATTTTTTCTGAGGATATAAGGCTAACTTGATTTTTTTAAAGGCACGAAGGGTCAAATTAAATATTTTTGAAAAGAGTATTTTTTCTGAATTCATGTAACACATGCATATTTTATTTTGATCGAAACTTTATAAACAATTATTGAACTAATAAAATTTGAAAAAATGTATAATTTACTTAGTCTTGGAAATGTTGTCTTTATCCATCGTTAGTTATTTGCCGCCTATACGGCCAGTTTCACTTAAATGTACCATTGTTAAACTAATTATTGTACAAAAGTTTAATTTTTGGCTAATATGCAAGTGACAGTATTTTAAAAACTTTGAATTTTTTAATAAAAATAAGGGTGGGCTCGTGTTACATTACTGAATTCAGAAAAAAATACTCTTTCCAAAATATTCAATTTAACCCCCGTGCCATTTAAAAAATCAAGTTGGCCTTGTATCTTCAAAATAAATGATGGTAGAAAATTGAAAAATCTCCAATGATAGAATTTAAACAAATTTCAACGAGCTCTGCTAAACCGTTCTAGAAATAGTTAGCTGTATCCATATTTTTAGCGACCCTGTATAATATATGCTTATGGAATACTGTACAATTCTGATTGCTAATAAAAGTTTAAGAAAATAATGCTTATATTTTGGACTGAAGTGACGCAGCTACGTACATCCACTGTTATGTAACGCGGAAACAGTTCTATTTGATTGCATGGAATAATTTTAAAGTGACAGCACTATACGTTTTTATTTCATAAACAATATTTTCACTATCAAATAAGGTGAGTTCAATATTATCTTCTACAAGTAGTTGTGGGTAAAAGATTTGTGCTTGACATGCAGAAACCTTTTATGTGTTTCGAAAATTTGCAGCCATAATTAAATGTATTTCATAGTATGAAAGAGCACCGAATACTCCTCATTGGGACCTTACTTTACCATAGCCCGAGTCTCACTTTGTCCATAAGCGGCAGTAACTAAATCTCGAAAAAATTATTTTTACTTCTCTTGTCTGAAAGACGAAAGAAGGTAATCACGAAAAAATCTCTTTCAAAGTCCGTACATGTCGAAAAACAGGTTTTCTCAATTCCGTCTGTCTGTCTGTCTGCCTGTACGTCTGTTGCTGTTATAACTCAAAAACTATTTGTTAAAGGGCGACGATAGTTTGCATGCAGGTTATATGGTTTCCTGGCATAAAACAGAAAAATTCGGTATAATATATACAGGGGAGTACCTTAAAAAAGTAAAACTTAATATTTTGCTCAAAAACTATTACTTAAATGAAAGTAATACTTTGCAGATGGCTCAGGTTCTTACCCTTGAAGAAAAAGGGCATATTTTGGACCCAACATATATAGGGTGAGCACTTTAAAAGATAAACGGTTGTTTATGTTTGTTTTAACTTAGAAATAGAAGAATTAATAATTTCTACATAGTTTAGGCTTTATACTTGAAGAAAATCAGACTCAACAAATACAGGGTAAATGTTGTAATTGGGAGAAAAAAAAGAGCAACAATAAATGCGTTCTGTTTAATATAGCCGCGCATCGCACAGATCCGAAAGATCCCGCATGGCCCATTGGAATTCACGGATAGAACTGAAATCGCATTCGCAGGCGGAGTAGTTCGAATCTTACCACAAGTAATGTTATTTTTTTATTTGAAAATTAATATAATTGGCATTACCAAGTGTTTTCGTTTATTGTTTCAGTACTATTAGAAACTTTAAGATATTTTTACCCCTAGTTTACTAGAAGACGATATTTTGTATGCCTTCCTGGCATGAAACCGAGAAAATTTCTGAAAAATATATATAGGGGAGCACCTTAAAAATCAAAGTTTTACAATTTTTGCTGTAACTCAAGAACTATTACTTAAATGAAAGTATTATTTTGCACATTGCTCAGGTTTCTACCCTTGACGAAAAAGACATATTTTGGAGCCAAAATATACAGGGTGGGCACATTAAAAAGTAAAAGTTTGTTTATTTTACTTCAACCGAGAAATATATAAAAGTAATGATTTTTAAATAGTTTAGGATTTACTTTTGTCGAAAATGCGACCCAACAGATACATGATGAATATTCTAAGAGACGAAAATGGGCAAAGAATAAGTGTTATGTTCGCACTCGCTGAAGTTCGAATCCCATCGCCGGCAATATTTTTTTATTTGAAAATTGATATACTTTGCGTTAGCAGGTGTTTCATTTTACTGTTTTAGTATTATTACGAACGCAAAGATATGTTTACTTCAATTTTAAAATTGTTTAATGTCACAATGTCCATTTGCGAAGGATGTACTGACTACATCCTGTTACAGATCTTTTAACTAATTTAATACAAGTTTGATCTTCATGGGTAGCGTACTGAATTATGGAAGAACGAAAAGTAAGATTTGAACATTAACAACCATAGCTGAGTTTATCAAAGACAATAAATAATGCTGGTACTGACAAAGCACTCATTAAATTTCATTTAATGATATTGGAATTTCAAGCTTTGTTCTAAAATTAAAATTTGTTCTCCTATTCGCCGCAGTGTTGTATTGTTCAAATTTAGTTCTTCGGGTTTAAACACATTATTTTTCTTATTTTTGGTCTTTTGACTTGTATAATTGGAAATGTAGTTATCATAAACCTCAATGTAGGTAATATCTTTCAAATCGCTAAAATATGATTGCTAAGGTCGGCTATTAATTTTATATTAGGAATTTAGTCAAGGAGCTGATGGTCTAGTAAATCTAGAACATCTACCGAAAACATGTTTTCAGATTTTCTCAAATAAACTTCATTTGATCTTTAATATATCCAATTAAAGTTCCAAAGGAGGCGTAAATCTAAGTTAGTCTTTGAAACTTTGCTTGTTAATATTCCTGGAAGAACAATGTTCTTTACATTAACATTAAGGGTTTTCCTTTGAGATTATTCTCTTGAAATTATAATTTTCAACCGACCAACGCGTTTTGACAGTATCATTACTTGCAAAACTTGAATAAATTAACACTGAAATCGCCAGTGGAAAATGTTTCGTCTTATTGTATATCATTTAGTTTCAAGGTATTTTTGTTGTTGCAGAATACGCTTCGTCAGAGCTGAAATAAAAATATTAACTTTTGCCCTTTTATATTCCATATATTTTCCCATTTATAAGGTAAAAAATATCTCCAACAAGTTTTTCAAAACTCTATCATAACACGACGTTCAAACCCTTACATAATAGATTTGTTTCATAAAAAATACAACGCCAATTTCGAGTGTGTCACCCCAAGAAATTCTTTGTATCCATGGGATAGTGTTCACTGGGGAAATAAGTATTTCTTAGTGCAAACGTCAGAACTGGTTTTATATCAGTATAACTACTGTCATGAGGCGCTTTGCGATCGAATATCTTTTATACTAAAATATTTTCTTTTAAAATAGTACACGAAGTGACTGAAATCTGTAAATAGTATGATAAGCAGTCTTCGTCGAGAATGAGGGTAGGTATTATATTCAAGTACTTCAAAATGACCAATCTTATCAGCGATTTTTAGCGTAGCAGTGAAACATAATATGTTTACTTAAAAATTCCTCTAATGAGGTTTACTTTCGGCGTGATTGACACATTTTGCTTCTTTTGTCCTTCTTTTTACGCACTCATAATGGAACTCCTGGCGCATGATGTGATATCATTCCGATAGCCGTTTTGTTAATATAAATGAACTTTCTTTGTACTAATGTGGTCATCGTCCTCGAAATTTGAGTTTTGTCATACGTCTCAATGCAATTACTAATGCAAGGAAACTGGAAGTTTTTAAAAATGATTACAAAACCACTTAGTCTACTATATGTTTATGTACACTTACATCTTCGAGGAGCTATACTATCTTGGAATATAAAATATGTTGCATAATCAGCGAAACATTGTGGCATGGTAAAATGATCGTATAGTATTTATTGTTTCTGGTCTACGTTTTTTCTCCGCACTACAATAGGCCCTTCCAACCTAGGTTCCATGCGAAGACTGTCATCGCCAAAATAGGTTGACAAAGAGCAGATAGTCGTTTGGCACGGTATCTGCGTTTCCAGTCGGTAGGTAATAAGATCGAATCTAACGCCCAGATAGTTGATGTCGTATATTTTTCGCTACCGTATCAACCCCTTTGGTGGTTGTCACTTCTATGAAAAGCTGTTTTTATTTGTAAATGCAATAGCCTATGCTAGTTAGCTACCTGCCCGAGGTGCACGCGAAGATGGTTCGTGTGGTTACGATGAAATTATGAACAAGAAACTAATATAGCGAATGCATTACTCATCGTTTTCATTTCCCACTTATTTATTTTTAATTTCTCAACTGCCGAGGAACATTTAAAATTCTACTTCAAATTCTGAAATCCTATGCAAAAGATGTAGAGTGTTGTCAAATAAAATAATCGGAAGGTGTTAGATGAGAAAATCGTTAAAGCCATGCGAACGGTTATCTAAATTTGAACATGTTCTGCAGCTCTATCATGCATGAAATGCATGATAATAGGGGTAGTATCCAGAGAGACATAATTTAGCAGCTCGTTGAAATATTTATACAAGGAAGGCAAATAAGAATTCGTCCGTTAATGAAATTTGTAAACGAAGAGACTTAATTAAAACGTTGCCCACGTTTCTAAAACATCCGAATCAGTGGTTCTTAACGAGTTGTCTTCCGGTGCGAACCTTTGCCTGAGCCACCTTTAATCTTTCTAAATATGCAAAATGCATATTCACTACTTTCTGCTGCTTACAATGAATTTTAAAATTTATTGCAATGGTTGTACAGGTGTTCCGTTTTCAACTATATTCTAGGTCAGGCATTTCATCTTAAAAAATCTGTAAAAGGTTTTACTCAGATCTGCCTGCGCAAGTAGACGTTGTGACATTCAACAATTTTAAAAATCAAAGAAAATAGGGGTAAAAATATCTCCACCCTTGTAATAATACTGAAACAATAGAAAACACGCAATAACGCAAATTATACAAATTTTTAAATAAAAAAAAGCAATACCGGCGATAATATTCGAATTTCAGCTCCTGCGAACAAGCCAGCAAATGCAATTTCAATTATCTGATCGTAGGCTAGTTAAAGCAAATATAAAAATTTATTTTTAAGGTGTTCGCCCTGCATATATATTTCTCGGATTTTTTCTCAGTGTCATGCCAGGTAGATATATAATCTGCATGCAAAATTTCATCTTCCTTCACAAATACTTTTTGAAGTAAACAGATGGACAGACAGACAGACAAACAGAGAGACAAACGGAATTGAGAAAATTTGATTTTCGTTATCTGGGGACCCTAAAATGTGAAGATTTAAAGAAATCTTAGAAGGTGATTTTTTCGCAATTACAATAGTTCCTTCGTCTTTTAGATGAAAGAAGTAAAAAATATTGCATATTACAAGACTCTGAGGGGGGGGGGGGAAGTACTGTAATCGCGAAAAAATCACCTTCCGAGATTTATTCAGACCTTCACGTTTCAGGGTCCCTAGATGACGAAAACAGGTTTTCTCAATTCCGTCTGTTTGTCTATCTGTTTGTCTGCAGGCAGTATAACTCAAAAACTGTTGGAGAAAGATGACTTTTTTGTTTATTTTTGCTCTATTCGAGAAACAGATAAATGTAATAATTTACACATTACTCAGGCTTAACTCTTGATGAAAATGGACTCAACTGATACAATAAAAATATTGAAAGAGACCAAAGTGGCTACGAATAGGTGCCTTGCGTTTAATGGTGCTGCTAAATGCTAAATAATGTAACAAAGGCCTTGGAACAATTCACGGGGGATTCTCGAGGGATTTCTACAGCCTGGAATGATCATTGTCTGAGAAATCAAGCAAGTAAATGTTTACCAAATTACGAGTGAAACAGACAATAGGCAGCACCGGATAAAAAGGCCGCTCGTTCACTTCATTGGCAGTCGCGTGAGCGTTTACTAGGGTTGTCTGAATAATTTTGTATCTGAATGCCTTTGAAACATAAGTTAGTTTTGTTAATTTACTCAGTTATTTTTTTATTTACATGTCAGTAGAGCAATAGGCTAAACTAATATATATTTCTTTCAATACCCTTTTCCCAGTTGGCAATTTATTATTTTCTTTCATATTCATGTTTTTCTTCTTTACCACTTCTTCTAAATGCACCGTTAATCCGTTAATGTTCATTTAATAATAGTAATAATAATAATAATAAATAAATAAATAAAGAAATAAGTAAATAAATTTATATTAGTGATTATCATATAACGCTGCTGGTTTTGTCACCGTTCTATAAATTCAGATTGTTATAGTAAATAACGCATTTCTCCACAAGCCTTTGGCGAAGGAAGTATTGCAATCGCGAAAAACCACCTTCCGAGATTTATGTAGATCTTCACGTTTCAGGGTCTCTAAGATGGCAAAAAATACGTTTTTCCAATTCCTCTCTCTGTTGGCGGTATAGTTCAAAAACTATTTGTTGAAGGAAAATGACATTTTGTATGCCGATTAGATGTTTCTCTTGCTCGAAACGGAATATATGTCAAATATATGAAGGGTCAGCACATGAAAAGATACAATTCTGCCTATTAATGCTTTAACTGAAGAACTATTAGTTATATAAAAATAATATTTTGAACATAGATCAGGTATTTAGCCTTGACGAGCTTACAGATAGAGGGTGAACACCATGCATTATATTTATCTTCACCGCTTCTTTATGTAGCAGTCGTAAGCGGACTTAATGCATACGCTCTGGTGGTCAAGAGGTCAAAGTGTCTGGCTAGTAATCGGAGTCGGCTGAAGTCCACCTGAAAATGCAAGCGGGAGCGCGAGTTCAAATCCCAGTGCGTGCAGAGTTTTTTTTAAATTTGCAAATTGATGTAATGCGCACTACTGTTTTCTTTTATTGTTTCAGTATTATTAGTACCTATTGTGTGACCGCACTTGCAAAGGAAGTTCCGTGGAAACTCTTTTACAATTTATTTAAGAAATGATGATGACATTGTAAGCATAAACTGGGCACTAGTGGAATTTATACAACAGGATGGCCTCTCTATTTATTGATATTGACCCGAACATTACTTCTTGCACTAAATTAAAAAGTGTGTTATATACAAGGTTAACCTGTCTTACTCCTTTGTCTATTTCAAATGCTTCCAAAACCACCTTTCTCAGTTTTACTTGTAGTTTTGTTTCATTTAATGCCATATCTACTAAAGTTGCAAATTGTTTGGTGATCTAAATTACTGTAAAATTTCAAATATCAATGAGGTCATAACTTGCTTATAATCTATAAACAACATATACAGTGAGACATTTCTTCTCACAGCCTTATCGGTAGCTTTCATATGGTATTATTATTATTATTATTATTGGTTCTGGTCTTGAGTTCGATGCACTGCCTAGAAGACCCATTGTGCTCCCAAGTGTTGATGGGTCACATAGAGAAATGTACAAATCTTTAAAGAAGGTTTGGATTGCCTATGGGGGGATCCTAGCATATTTTGAATAGGGTGTTGTCCATACAGCAATGCAGCGCTATCTAGATTATTATATCTCTTCCTAGTTTGAGTAGATTTTCGGTTGACGGTTCTTCCACAGTATTTTGCACTTGTATATTCCATTCATAGTTAGCAATAATGACCTTTCAGCCATTTAACGGTGTGTTCTCCAGCAGTTGCGTACTTCTTACGGCAAGAGTTTGCTGCGCGGCTTATTTATTCTTTCTTAGACTGTTCTGATGCTCCCCACATGGTTTTTGTGTATAGCTTTTCCAATATCCCAGCAGCTGTCTTTGCAAGTACTTTATAGAGTATACTTGCGAATGCAATCTGTATATAGCTGCAGCATGTCATCGTACCTCTGTTTTGGTGAATTGGGAAAATCTGAGAAATTTCTCCTGTTGTCTAAAATGCTTTGTTGTCTACAACCATCCACAAAATTTTTGAATTAAAAGTGCCTTTCAAGATTTTATTTGAGCTGCGATTATGCCATCAGAGTGATGAGTTTTTTAGATTCTTGGATATTTCCGCAATGCCTTCTTTTGTAGGCATTTCTACTACTTTCTTTAGATACGCCTGTCATTCCATAATATATTTACTATTTTTTATCATCTGCGAAAAGCATTGGGCCCATTTTTTTTTATTAGAAATGAAAGTTTCATAGTACCGCTACAGTGTTGTAATTAAAGCTGATATTATATGGAAAATGTATATTTTGTGTAATTGATATGCCGGAGAAACTTTCTGCATATGTATACTAATTATGTGAAAACAAATCGTTTAAGCAATGTTTCATTTTGCATATTCATCCGTTTTTGAGCATACTTTCTGGATGTTGCATATTTGGTTATTTTAGTGATAATTTGTATGAACTTTTTGAGACTTTTTTGTAAAATTTACTATTTCATTAAATTTATTAATAAAATTTTTGTGTGCAACTGCCGCTGGAATGCAGTGCACGTATCGAAATAAGCAGAGGAAAGGGGAAGTCCCTGTTAAAATCTTTAGACTATATAAAGTATAAACATAGACTGCCAGAACTCCACCTTTCCCATAGAAGCAATGTATAAGGAATCAGCCAACATAATATCCATTTCAAGAGTCTAACTTCGAGTGTTCTGTGAATAATAGTCTGGCGGGGTTAGGGAAAATCTCATCATGTTTATATAGTCAAACGATAAAATGAATGACGTCTTTGGATAAAAATTAGAAAAATAAATATACTCATAAATTTTTACATTATTTTCAAAAATATTAGAAGATATTATGTGCATATATGTATTATAACTTTGGGTGCATATTTTCTTACATTTGAGTGCATATAATTATCAGCTTTAGTTATAATTGCAATAAATTGGCATAGTTGATCAACATTCTGAAGAACAATCTGTAAGAAATTAAGCTATTTATTCCTATCGATAATATTTTTTTAACGTAAGTAACCATGGAAACTAGATTAGGAGTAACAAATACTGTGTTTGTTTCATATTTTGTTTTTCTCCACTTAAATAATAAAATGCTTTGGAAAATGATTTTTTTAGCAATCTATTAATTTTGAAATTGCTTATCGTATTTACTTATTATCATACTCTTAAAAGCATAAATACTAATATGTACTACAGTTATTTAAAAAAAATGTCAATTACATTGTTTTTAAAACATTTAATCACAATTGTCGTTCCTGAAAGCTCCACTTTAGGAAATAACGACCACCATTTTTTAAATCCCTGTTAGCTATAAATGTTATGAATACCTTTGTATTGATCACAGTTCTAAAAATGTCTTTACAGGAATAAGATGTAAGTCTTAATGAGAAAATTTCAAATTTATATGAAAGCGATATCCAATTTGCAAAATCAAGGACAGTTTGCAGATAAAAGTTGAGCTAAATTCAGACAGTCGACCGTAATTAGAACGGAATTATCGGATGTCAATCAATACCCAGCATTATCATAGGCAGACACATAATTGTGTACGCATGAGGACTTACTTTGTATACGTCCAAGTTCTCTATAATCGAATCAAAGCAAGTGTACAGGTCATTGAGCAAATCCACAACTTCCAGGGGGGTACTCTCGGCTGATAAGGAGGTGAATCCGACGATATCGCTGAAGTAGATGGTGACTTGGTCGAAGGTTTCAGCGATGACGGCTTCCCCTCCTATTAACTGATTAGCCACAGTTTTGGGTAGAAGCTGGTACAAGAGTTCTTCACACTTCCTTTTCTCCTCTAAATAATCAGCCGTTCTCTCTTCTACCAGCGTTTCCAAGTTGTTGGCGTATTGTTCCATTCGCGATAGTAAGTTATCTAAGATGTTCCCGCTGTCGTATTCCCTGTAAAATACAATCAGTGGATTAGGCAAAAGAACTATTACTGCGTAAAAGTTAGCTAGAATTTTAGTAGAATGTGCTCGAAAATACTCCTGCCAATATTGAACTTTTCAGTAAATAATTACGCTAAAAGCTGCTTTCATTAGACTTAATACATGAAAATAATGAATATATTTTAGTTGAAGTTATAAACACTTCGGCGCACTTCATGATGTAGAAAGATTATTAATAGCTTCATTAACATATTATTGTGATAGAAAGCTGGTACATACTTAGAAACGCGCATCAGAATCATAAAAATGTGAAACACATGCTATTTTCTTACATTTAGTCTGAAAATTGACACCTTATATACTTCTGATTTAAAAAAAAAAATAATTTTTTAACCTCACACACAAATAAAGTTAGTGCTCATTATACGAAAAGAAGTTTAATTGAGAGCTAATCAAATTTTTAATTCAGTTGCCTCATTTCAAACAGTTTCAAAAAGTTCTTCCGGTATATTTCAATATACGCTAATACATATTCACAATCCCTTTCCGAAATTATAAAAGTTCCAAAAATTTATTTTTTTCGAGTATGGAGCGTCAGTCATCTTTGCATAACAAGGCTTGTTTGGCCCGCGAACAGTTGATCAAATTCCACACGATGTGTGATGTGGCAACGTAATCCACCACTGACAGCTAGAGCGGCAAGTGTCAGTTGTGCCTCAGCGCTTGTAATGGTCATGGGTGCGTCTGCTGACTTACAACTGGCCCGAAGGGTTTTGGAAAAGCGATTGTGGACCTGTAAGTTTCTGCAAGTTTATGTGAAGTCATTAATATACCTTTGCCAATCTGAACGTTTTAAAATTTGAATTAAAGGAAAATATTTGTTCATATTTTAATTCAAGATGGTTTGATGTTTTTTAATATTAATTTAAAAATATTGATCTTGAGAGAATAGAAAAGACGAGTTTGCGAGGCGAATCTAAATGCGTGCTGAAAAATACAGACTAAATGCAATTTTCCTATTTTTGTGTCTAGTATTTTTTTGTTTCTGCCATTACCGTACAAATTTACATCAATTTGGACAAGATCTCCAGCGGTAGAGTACCAAGCCATTTAAGAACCGGATGAAAAGGCAAGTATTGGAAATAATAACTAAAAGGCTATTTTATTTAGAAATGATGCAAATTAAACCAATTATTTCATTTTAAGAATAATGCAACCCAAGCAACTAATTTAATTAAAAAATTGTAAAAAATTAAAGTGTATTTAATTTCTTTTACCTCGAATTCGATTTTATTTTGAGGGTACCCAGTTCACAGGCAGGTAAAAATAACCAGCTGACCTAAGATAGGCGCCTACGTGCTCGCACTAATAGTGTATAAGAACTGAGAAGCTAGAAAGAGAACAGTATAACTATTCTAATGTTGCAGTGGGTCGTACTGCGAAGGGCCACCCGCAAAATAAGATAGAATCCCAGTTTATCTCAGAAAATACTTTACATATTTTAATTGTCGTAATGGCATTTTCTTTACAACTACAATGTCATTAAGTGTACCGATTATTTAAGATATCTGTGTCCGGATTACCCAAATATAGTGTAACAACCCGCAATAAATTGCGTTTATAATAAATCCTATAGATTATAATTTACCTAAATTGTCAGGAAGGAAATAATAAGTGGCAGCCAACCCTGCAAAGTTTATTTATGGAGAACGCAAAAAGCTACATTGTAACAGCGCCGAAAAGATTATATTACATCCGGTGCTAGTTAATCAAAAACGCGTTCACAGAGATAGAAGAGCAAAATTATGGTGAATTGGCATTCACGTACAACACCGCCTGAGAAATGCAAAATTTGTAAATCCAAAACCCCGCGACGTATAAGTCAAAAATGCAAGTTGGCAAAACGGGAAAGTCCTTGGCCACCCGAGTAACGCGCTGCCACCCATTTGTGATATAGGGGTTGTTTCAAACCCGTAGATCACTATTTGCACGTAGGGGATTGTAACGCATCTGCATGACCACTCTTAGTAACGTAGGGATTGTAATGCTGAGTTTTTGGTTAAATAAAACACCCAAAAAAGATAAATAGACTTATATTAAAAAAAACTAAAAATTCGGTTCAATTACAATTGATTTCCACCCTATCTGATCAGTGATCACTTAACAGTAAGCTTCGTAAAAAATGGTTTGATCAATTATGCTTAAATTTATGACATAAATTCACTTTGGAAGGGAAGAATACTCATAGGAACCCTGCATTTAGTTGGTTAATAAAATACCATAAATGACTGACCTTCGTCCAGAGCAGTCGTTCGTTTGAGAAGTGGTTTCATTTCATTTTACGCGGGCGCCCGAAATTATTATTGATTCCGGATGCCCCTGGCTTCTTTGGTATTCCTTTATTTTAGAGTGGCCTGGCACTGCACTAGTCGAGGTGCAGTACGCCCAAAAGCGGCTTCCGTGGGTAATTAAGTTATTATCTCGCGGAATCCGGGAACGAACTGCTGTCCAATTCGGGCTCTCCCAAAATGTAATTTTCTTTCGTGACCAGCCGGGGGTGTCTCGGACTTTCCCGTTTTGCCAACTTGCATTTTTTACTTATACGTCGCGGGCTCTTGGATACGCAAATTTTGCATTTCTCACTCGGTGTTGTATGTGAGCGCCAATTCGACAATAATTTTGCGCCTCTATTCCTCAGAACGCGTTTTTGATTACCTAGCACCGGATGTAATATAATCTTTTCTTCACTGTTACAAAGTAGCCTTTTGCGTTCCCCATAAATGAACTTTGCAGGGTTGGCTTCCACTTATTCTTGCCTTCCTGACAATTTATGTAAATTAAAATCTATAGGATTTATTATAAACGCAATTTATTGCGGGTTGTTACAATAGACAAAAGTTTCGAAAAATATAGTTTTTATCGGTTTTTTCATATCTCCGAGACATCGTAGAAGCTACAAACAAAAATCATATACCTAACATACCATCAGCAGCAGCACCTTTCTAATTTAAATAAAAAATAACCCGAATATAAAGCGGTAAATTCAATTAGAACACAAAAGTTCAGATTTATTGCTCGGCTATTAGAATTAGTACATTATGGTAATATTCTATATCGGAGCATTCATAAACACTGGCTATAGTGGTGAATATTTTATGGGCTCGAAAATCATTCTTCTTCGAACCTTCTGAAGTAACAAAAATTAATGAAAACGTAAGCAATCAGATTACACTAACAAATTTTGGAAAATAAAACAGAAGTGGAGCATATTTGCATAAATTTTCAAATCACAAAGAAGATTAAATATGTAGAACAAAAGGCTGCACTTAGCAAACCGCTTTTTGCTTTAGAAAGATAAAATCTCTGCCTTTGATCAGTATCATATTTGGTTCTAAATAGATTTTTCTTTTGCGACAGCTAGCTACTTACTTATTAAGTTTTCGAATTGTGTTTTTAAGAACTGAAAAATCGGGTCGGTCTGCCGCTTCTTCAGCCCAGCATCGTTTCATTAGTTGTGCTACGTCCTCATCACAAGTGCTGTCATCTATAAGAGGTCGTAATGGCTGAACGTGAGAATTCTCTGGCCCATTACGAACGGAATCGACGATTTCTGAAATAAAATTGTATGAATTAACAATATTTCCAGATGTAACTTAATATTACAATATTACTTGCGTATAATAAAGAAGTAACAACATAAAATCAATTTTCCTTGTAAATCAATGTTAATTTAAAGTACCTAGAGGAAATATCGTTCAAAAGGCTTAAAACAGATTGCCATTGATGTAACCCAAGCTATAAGGATATAAATTTAGTTCAAGCGATTAAACATTATTCACAAAGTTAGAGCTGTTTTACAATAGTTAAAATAAATGTGTTCCAACAAGTATTATGTTTTCAAACAACTAAAAGCTTGAAATTAGAACATATTCAGACAATTCCAAATTATTCTCAATTATTCTGAGATACATCTTTCAAGTTGAAAACTATTAAAAAACTAAAAATACAAGTTTATTTCAGTGGTATAATCGAACATACTACAAGTTTAGCTACAGTCATCACTCAGACTAACAATTAAGCCACCTTTAAAGGCCATACGACCTACGGACACCGACTGCATTCTTTATTAAATAAATTATTATCTACCCACATTGTTTTTGTTTTAGGTGACATGAGTCTTGTTCACGTATTTAATTTCATGAAATGTACTTGTAATATTAGGTCTTTTACAAAACAACTTTCTTTGTAATTTCTTTCTAACGACTACCGTTGCTCCCCCCCCCCCCTACGGAACCGCTTACGAATTAATTAAGGGGACGCGGGCGACACTTGAACTTAAACCTTAATTAAATAAAAATCTAGACCGACCATGCCGGGAGTCGAACTCACGGCCGCTCCGGCTCATGCGCTCCGTGTTTTCACTGTGACCTCGGCTGCAGAGGCAATTGCCACTCGCCTACCGAAGTCCACGAGTTGTGTTTAAGTCATTAATTTCATGAAATGTAATATCAGGCTTTTTTGCAAAATAACTTAATAGCTGCATAAAGTAGAAACATTGTTTGAGCTGCCTTGGGTTATTCCACTGCTGTAGGATAATGGCAAAAGCAGCCTTTTTACAAAACACGGAATTAGTGTAAAAAAGCACCTCTATCTCATGTAGGCAGACTACTATATTTCGGCGTGTTTATGGAAGTGCTAAAGCCTAATTAAAGTAATAGGTTTACAAATCGGATTACAGAGGGGCCGCCCCATCGCGGCGTTTTATAATCCTTTCGATAGAGCCAGTCCAATATTGACAATTAACTGTAATTCTCGCATATTATCCAGGTTTATTTTCCTGTCTCCAACGTCTAATAATTTCATAATTACATTTCGCTCAATAAAAACATTTAACGTATATAAAGAGCATTTCACAGAATATTTAAACAATGGCGAAGCAAATCGCTTGGTATTTCCATACCAAGGAGTGTCAGTAAAAGCCATTACTTAATTAATTGTAACTAACGGTAGTAAAGAACTCTCGTACCACTTTCATTCAGAAAGGTTTACAATTCGAGGAATGCAAGCTTGAAGGTAGTTGTAGAAAATTATGTATAGCCCATCTGAAATAAAGTAAATGGCGGTTAGGTTTTCATTGACTCTTCATATATAGAGCAATACTAGAAACTTATGCACCTTCAAATTCGATTTTGTTTTGAAAGAAAACAAACCTTCTTTGATAGCGAACTTTATTTCAAACAGTTTGTTTAAATAAAAGAACAGCTGGGGTTAGAATTCACAAAATATTTAATGTTCTTTATGTTTCGCCTATTTTTGAGATGTCTAAATTAATATCTGTTGAAATTATTTTTTTTTCTTTCCCTAAGCATTACTTAAACTAGCATGCCTTACCAAAGTGAAAACTGGAGCGCCCCGGCTGGGAGTCGAACTCTCTTCCGAGCTCTCGAGTTTTCCTCGACTGTTAACGGCGGGACCTCTCGCCCATCTTTGACTATCGTATTTAATTAAAACAATATAACTAAAATATCATACTGGTATTAGTCGTGTTTTTGTAACGGACAGACTACACCTCCTGGTAGCACGGTTTTATATTGACAGATTGTGAAGCAAATGGTTGATGATTGAATGTCAGGGTTTTATTCTTCATTTTGAATACATGGGAGCGCAGTTACCACCTTGGCGTTGCTCCGTTGTGAAGGTTGCTTATTATAAATTCGCTCTAATTTTATACCAGTAAACAACTATCAGCTGTTTACGACTTTCACTTGCTTGATTGCAATTTAATTTCCAGTAAACAGCTATCAGTTGTTTATCACTTCACTTGTTTGTAATTTTATAAACAGTAAGTAACCTTCTGTTTCTTGCCAAATTTTGTTGCCTTGTGTATTTTCTGAATTTATACTGTATTTTGTATTGGTTAAGAATAGTAAACGGTATAATTCGCTAATATATGCATGCTAATCGGCGATTGTCATGCTACGGTGAGGTTTTGTTGCGGACTGGGCCGACTGTGCTGAGGAAGAATTATTTTACTATATACTTTTTCTTTGAATACTTCGCTAAAATGATTCCGAGAGCTATTACCCAATTAACCAATTTTGTTTACATGAGTCTCGCTCACTATTTCTACCTTGTATTTTTAGTAACAATTTATACTAATAATTTGAATTCTGAGTTTATTTTGATTATGACGAACCTAGCGTTGTTTGTGTAGTAATAATTCGTCATTAAGCTATTAACTTGCAATCTAAGTTTTGAATATAATGGATTTGACGTTATTTATATAATACCCGTAATATGAATTTATGTAGTTGAACCCTATGAGGGTTTACCTAATCGGGTTGTACTTAATTGTATTTAATGTGTTAAACATTCATATTAGTATTTATGCGAATCTCTATTTACTCTTGATTTGCTTTTCTTTATTAAGGCATTTGAATCCTTACGATTATTTACATATAATTCTGTTAAATTACATTATATTTGTGTACTTTGCGTTGAACTACTAATATTGTAGAATCTTTATATTAGCACCCTTGTGAATCTCTACTCGCGGTTAGTTATGTATTTTTATTAAAGCGTTTTATTATGTTTTACCGGTTTCGGATGTTTGCTACCATCATAGCAATATGTAGTACTTTATCCACTGCTTTTCTGAATGGTTCCATAGAAGTAGGAGATTATTTTACAAACAACCGTAAATTTGGTCTTTTATGCGTTCAAGCTAATTTTATATCTCTTACTGATCGCGTGTATGCGATCCATTAGTAGTATTCTGGAGAGCCTGTAACCTTTAGAGCACGCGGCCCCAGGTGACGGATCTGGAAACGCCTCCCAGATATGAGGGGTAGAGGGAAAATCAAATACCATCTGCAGACTAACAAGCATGGGAGTGTGTTATGTCGCTCTGACAGTCAACTAGAAGGATATCAAAAATTCTCAGCCGGAGGTGGTCTTGGGTTAAATGAGATGAGAATTTTAAAACTGTAAAAAGGTAGCAACTACCTCAGGCACTTCTCTAAACAAATAAGGTACATGTTGAAAAGGTGCTACTAAACCAATGCCTGAAAAAGGGAAAAGATGACAAGGGCACAAATAAAATTCTCAAGCATAAATATCGGGCTGCATAATTATTTAGGCATTATTCGCAGTTATCGATAGGTTACTCGGTAATCTATAATAAGGTTAGACATTCTCAAAGCTCCAGTAACAGCTCATAACAACAATAGCGTTATTTAGCAAAGGTTATATTTTGGGTTCGGATTGAATTTGACCTAAAACCCACAAATGTAAGAACCGTCTCAGGTATTAATAACCAAAAACTAGGTCCTACAGACCCCAAGTACTTGGTTCAGATTAGGCTTGTTAACAAGCCCCGGAATACCCGGAATAAGCTTAGTAATTAATTAAAATCATAATCGAGTTCAATTCGTCGGGTAGAGAAAATATTTACTCAATGTCTTGCAAATAGGGGAATAATTAAGTTTAACACGTTAATCGCCGCAATACAAATTCAGAAATGGGTCTCAAGGGCCACTACGTAGAAGAAACAATAAAACATATCTAATATTGAAACGCCTATAAATAGGCAACCAAATACGCTATCCAAGGGGTAAATGTGTTGTTGGGTATAGGAGGCCACGTGCATTAGGCAAAGCATGTAAAGTTATGCACAATGAGAAGCTACCGTGAATCACACGGCCACGAAACCTTTTCAACGTGAGATGCAAGTTAGCATCACACGGCGCTGTAAATAAAAAGATAGAGATGCACGTTAGCTTCACGTGGCGATTAAAGTGTTAATTCAACCGAGCTGATCGATCACAAATAGGTAAGATCCAAACATTGAATTTCAAAAAAAGTAAGCTAAAGCTTGCGGTCGCTGTACAAAAATGTTGTAACTAAAATAAAAATCACTTTAATGCTAGATGAGACGCATCCAAAATCTAATTCATATCTAACTTTGACATTGACAAATTATACTAAGTAAACAGTGACTTGAATAGTTCTAAATATTTGCCCTAAATAGGTAAGTTATAACATATACTATGTTGATCTAGATGCGAAGCAAATCTGGTATTTGACGAATACATTACAATTAACGCGAACCAATAACAAGTTACTAAGGATTCCATTTTGCAGGCTATAGTCGAGGTCGCAGGCTATTTTGTGGCCCAATTTCTTAACGCAGGAGAATAGGTTAGTTAAAAACAGACCTGTTGCTGGCCACCAGGTAGAAAACGGGCATCCCAGAAGCTGGCGAGAAGCAAAACTATGTCGATAAGCCTTAAGGAGAGACAGGTGATTGTGCAAAGTTTGAACGGCTATTCCACATTACAACCTTCGGTTGCAGGTATAGCTCGGCGTTGGGGCCCAAGAGTGGACTGAAATCGAGCTTTTTTTCAGAAACGGAATCCCCATACACAAAACGTCAAAGAAGGGCGCGTAGCTAATAGGACATAATGCTTTTCCGGCGTAACTAAAAGAAATTGAAAATTTGGACGCTTAGAATCGAAACAATTGATACAAAAGATAGATAGGTCTACCGGTGAGATGTGTCAACGTTGTAACATACTGCTGTTAGTTAAAATTTCAGAAAGCGTCTATTTTTAAGAAAATCGGGAAAATAATTCTTTGAGGAGCATAATCCAATTCCCGTAAACAAAGCCGTAATACAATGTTAATTTCTCAAACATGGATCTAATCGAAAATCAAAAATAAATTTGACTTCAAAAATGTATTTCACATCGCAACTTTCCTGCATTAGCACAAATTGGCAAAAGGCAGAGAAGATAAGCAGCTTGTCAAAAAATTTGAAAAACTCTGAAAATTCAGGATAGGCAACCACAATATCTCGGAGCCTGAAGTGTTGCATAAATAGCTTTAAACTATTATACACAGAAATATGAAACATGACTAATTGGTTAATTATACTGTAGGGAATATCTTGATTTATTACTGACAGGGCAATTAATTACGTAGATTTTTATGAATGACTTTTAACAGGTAAGTGAGCAGCAGTACTTTCACTACGGAACATAGGTGGAAATCTAGTTGACTGGAACAGCTATGCGTAGAAAGTTATCAGTGATTTTAGAAGCTGGAAGGTAGAAGTAGAAGTTGAAGAAATAGTTGCCGGTGAATCCGATGATGACGAAATAGATCTTTTAGAATGCAGCGATCACATTTCTGATTCCGAAAAATCTAAGGACGAATTTGATTTAGACGATAACACTCCACCTGCTCAAGATGTAGGTAAGATAATGCAGCAATTTGGAGTAAAAATCTACCAAAAATTTCAAAATTTCAAGCTTACAATATTATAAAATTTAATCTTGGAAAAAAAATCCAAAAATGTATTATTTCTAATTGATTGCTGGCAGCCATTTCTTTCCGTTGTTGCTCTTGATGAAATTGTTATGTGTACTAACACATACATTGAAAATATCCCTATAAATTATCAAAAGGAAACAGATGCGAGGACTACATGTAGAAGTGAAATCAAAGAGCTGCTGGGTTTGCTGTATCTCGTAGTATTGCCAGCTTTTCAAACTTTAGAATTGTTATGTCGCTAAGTCGATTCCGATTCCTATTGCAATGCCTTCGTTTCGACAATATGTACGATCGTCAAGATAGGAGGCTATTGACAAAATGACGGCAACCGATCGGTTTTTGACGGATTGGGCCACAGGTGTCCAGAAAATTAAGCGATTGGAGCATATACAACTGTTGATGAAATGTTAGAAAAATTTAGAGGTTGATGTAGTTTGAGGCAATATATTCGCAATAAACCCTCACGGTATGGGATAAATTTTTCTTCTCTTGTCTATTCAAAAAACTACTACACTCTCAAAATGCAGATTTATGTAGAAAAACAGCCCGAAGGCCAATTTATTGTAGAGTGTTCTGCCTTTAACGTTGTTAAAAGATTAGTAAGTCCGATTATAAATGTGGGTAGCAATGTAACAATGGGCAATTAGTATACAGATTGTAAAAGAATTGCTAAAACATAAAACGGCGATGGTTGGCACTATACGAAAAAACAAGAGAGAAATCCTTTTACATTTTCTCAACGTAAAAAACGGAGAAATATGCAGCTTATTTTGGTTTAACAAGTGCCGTCACTTTGCTTTCGTATACATCGAAGAAAAATAAAATTGTTCCAGTGGTATCTACACTACATAATGACGGAAAAATGGACGAAAGAACAGGGGACACAAAAAACCGGTTATAATTACCTTTTATAACAAAATTAAAGGAGGGGTTGACAAAGTGGATGAAATGAAGGACTCGTATAGCGTTTCCCGCAAACGTGCAAGATGGCTATTGTCAGTTTTTTTTGCTTATGATTATTGCCGGCATAAACAGTCAAGTTATTTATGAAGAAAACACATGAAGTAATATGACAAGAAAAACATTTCTAAAAAATTTTTGCAAAATCGCTATGCACAGATCACTTGGAAGAACGACTGCAAGTAAAACATATGTCACGTGAGAAAAAACAAAGAATGTGTAAAATACGCAGATCAGAATCACAATGCAATTCCTGTCGAAAGTACATTTGTGGGGAACATATGTTGAAAGTATGTTCCTTGTGTGCTGAAGATGAAGATGGTTCTCTTGGGAGTGATGACTAGAGGATTGATAAGTGCGCTAATTTTTGAATTTTTTCTTGTATTTTAATTTATCTGGTATTATAAAATAATGTTAGTCTGTAAAATCGTTTATTATAATTTTTTAATAAAGTGCAAGAGAAATGCTAAAGGTTTTTATTAATTCACAAAAATTCTGTTAAAAAAACTAACTGCGGTGGAATCGACTGTGGCGCGACCAGTAATAACGAAAGTTTAGGATGCGCGACCCGAACGGATCGGGTTAAATTTGGTTTCAAATTCATTTTAATAATATGCGAAAATGTACACGATCCAACTTGTCAATTTTTTCATCTCAGAACATTTGAACATATAGAATTTTACATTTAATACAACATTTCTAAATGAAAAACTGTTTTTTATCGAAGATATTTTTCAAATCTTCATAATAAAAAATGTGGAAGTTTTTAATTGATTTGTAAACGATGGAAGCACTGCGGACAAAGGCCGAGATGCTACAAGTTAATCTAAATTACTTTTCAAAATGCGGTAATTGTAATTGGGAATTGTCATTTTTGTTAAAAAGTACTTGACAATTACTTTTTGAAGGTAATTAATTACTGCATTCAATTACTCAATTACTTTTGTGAAATAAAATTACTCTAAAGTATTTAAATTACTATACAAGTATTTGAATCACTTTATGGTAATTCAATTACTCAATTACTGACCTCGATTGGATGCTAAATCTCCAGAACGCAAAAAATACGATAAGGTCTTATTAAGTTACATAGCAAGCAAATCGGAATAGGGTATTTCATGAGCAATATAAGCCTAATTTATGATTTCCTCTGACGAGTGGAATAACAGCAACGTTTGTGCAACATTCGCTTTTTGTACGACGCTTGCACTAGTAAAGAGTGCATTGGTACGTGTATGTAGATGTGATATGTACGTTGTAATAGTAAAGCTAATTTTTATTGTGTAAGACGCTAAAACTATATTTGCGGTAAGTACATTACAGATTACAATATCTACGGTAAAAATATAATTTAAAATAGCTTCGTTAGACGATATTGGTTCATAATAATTATTTATTTATTTTTCAATTTGCTTGTTTTAAACGATGTACTAGCGTAGGATTATGCTGCCGTGCAACTGGAGTTTTGTCCAGAAAATTACGTTTTTGAGTAAAACACCTAATAAAATGTACCTAATTGTAAAATTCCATGCTTGGTTGAATATGCAGAATGGGGTATGGTACTAATACAATTTAAAAACTCCACATAAAGATTCTTATAATTCCGCTCATCTCATCCAACATTACTTCTTTACGTTATACAGGGTGTTGCGTTGACGGACGAAACATACAAAACCTCCATGCTAATTACGATGCATTCAAATATTTGTTTCTCTAATAATTTTACACAAAATTCCATTTAGGTTTTTTAAAGAACGGTGCATAGTGGCCTAATTTTTGTAATTTTAGATATTTTATTGCCATAAACTTAAAATCAATACGTATTATTAAATATCTTTAGAAAATTAATTTGTATTACTACAGATCGGTAAGATTTTAAAATTTGAAGTAAAAATATGAAAGCAACCTGAGAAATGTAGTTGTCGAGGTTTGACAGTAATTTAATGAAATACGTATTTTTCCCCGTTTCTTATACGGTGTGTTAAAAAAGAAATTACATAAAGGTTAGCCATGGAATATAAAAGTAACGTCAACAGCAAGTTTTATAATTCATTAACTGTCATCACTGTCGTTATTGTAAGTTTATATTATACGCTGATATTGTGATTGAAAATTCTAAAGTTTGCTGTCTCTAAAGCTTGCTGTCAACAATAGTTTTATTTTCCATGGCCAACCCTTATGTAATTTCACATGGTATCAAGGTCTCTTGAATGTAAAAATATTATGTGCTTGAGCAAATGGGTTTGGTTTGTGTATCTGATGTACGAATTTTTATTGCAATCATCTGTTTTCAACTAGGTAGTCACCTGTCAACTTTCAACAGTCGCTGATCAACAGCAATTTTATATTTTGTTTTAAAATTTCAAAAGTTACCTAACACATTTTTTTATAGTTATTTATATTACTAGGTAGGAAAATGTGTAATTCCCTCCCGCGGATGTAGTTTGATTCCCCAGCGTTAGCGAGAACAGTACATAATCAATTGCAATCATGCAAGAGAGGAAATGAAATTTTAGTCCAAGTTATACATATGACACTTTTACATTTTATGATGAGCACTATCTCTTGTATTCAGCTGCATTAAAAAATATTTAAATATGAAAATCAAGAGGCTAGTTGATTTATTATATTTATTATTAATCACATTGCCCCCCGTCCCTAATGTATTATTTTCTTTCCCATTGGCATTGGAAGCCGACCAGCGAACCAAACGTATATTTTCGGGAAACCCCTCACTGGCGATAGAAAATATAATTTTCGTATAAAATGGTAAAAAAAGTATTTTCGAACTGAACCAATAAAAACGATCAAGTTGCGCCAATTTAATCACCATGTAGTGTTCTTTACAAAATCTAAATAGAATTTTGCTGACAAACAATTAAGAAATCCAATGCTGCACCCTGTATACTTAAGTAAGTTATATATTTTCGTCATTCAGCCTCATGTTAGCCGTATTTAATAGTAGATTGTTCTAGAAGTTAAAAAAAGTGAGAGTTTTTCAACATTTAATTTACGCGAACGATGCAACGCGGGTGGATTAATTTTACACGGCCATGGAAAAATCACTTTTATAACATATTCAGCGTGCTATTTTTTCTAATGCCATTACAAAATCTAGCCAAAATAAAATTCCACATTTCTTCATATTCGAAAAAAATGTCTTTTTTTAAATCTGCAGTAAAGAACGTCGACATCGTCATTAAAATACGAAAAATCGGCAGTGAAGTAATCCATTGTTTTACGACTTTTTGAAGGAGGCTGGGCGATAGGTAGACGTCAACCGACGTCAACATAACCTACAAAAGTTGGTTGAAATGTTGTAATTTCGCGATTTCTCGATTTAAAAAAACAATGTACCCCTAGGCACTGAAAGTTTCTATTTATCCCTCATGTGGTTTATTTGCTTTGGACCTACGGGTCTCGGCAACTAACCCCACATTCGTGAAAAAAAAACTCAATTTCAGTGATAATCTATGTGGAAGTTAATATAAAAATAGAAAAATTCATATTGAACTTCCAAATCCCTATACCTTCTTACTGAAGGGACTTTGTACTACGGTATAATCCGTTTATTATAACCTAAGGAATCTATGGCCAATTGGTGTCCCATTCTTTTTGGGACACCCTGTATAATTGTTATCCTTTACTTTATTTATTTACTTACATCTTACATCAAAACAAACTAAAAACTTTTGGTTCTGGTGAACGGTGCATGTAGCTACAAGATTTAATTATCAAAAACCTTCAAAGGTGATGAAGTATGTAGGTTACTATAGTTAACAAAACATAAAAATTAAGCATTTTTAGATTACGATTAGTACGATTACAACATGACACTAGTGATAGTTGCAACTTACAAGAAAGTTCTACTAAATACAACTATATGACAATAATTTCTATTGAAAGCAATTGAAAAAGTAATTGATGTTTACAATTACAATTACTAAGTAATTGGTAATTGAATTACTATTTCATGTGATAAATTGAAATCTTTGGTAATTCAATTACTTCATTCGGCAATAATTGGTAATTAGTAGTTAATTACTTTTTCAAAGTATTAAGCCCAGCTCCAATTGTATATAAACTAAAGCACATGCATAAGTTATACCAGAGCTCTGAAAATTACTTTAAAATAGTAATTAATTATCAATTACCAATTACCGCCCAATGAAGTAATTGAATTACCACATTTTCACTTACTCCAATGAAATAGTAATTCAATTACAACATAAATTACTTTTTCAATTACCTTTATTAGAAATTGTCGTACATTTATACTTAGTAGTATTTAGATACTCATGTGCTAGTACGTCGTTTTAAACAAGCAAATTAAAATTAATAAATAATCAGTATGAACCAATATTATTTAATGATCGTATTTGTTATCAATTGTTATTGAAAACATAAATTATATTTTTACCGTACTTTACTCTGCAATCTGTACTTGACGCAGACATATTTTTCTCTTCTTACGCAATACTTATTAACAAGCTACAACACTACACGAGACACAACATATGCACATCTCATCTATAAACATACGCGCCAGCACCAAATATCTCTTTGCTCGTGCACAAAATTAGCTGTTACTCGACTAGTCATAGGAAATCATAAATTGTACTTATATTGTTCCGGGAAAGCTCTATTGCCGTTTGCTTAACATGAAACTTAATAAAGTCTTACGTAATTTTTTGCCTTTTGAAGATTTAATACCCAATCGAGGTCAGTAGTTTAGTAACTTAATTACCAGAAAGTAATTCCATTACCACAAGTAATTCAAATATTTCTATAGTAATTTAAATACTTTAGAGAGTAAATGAACTGCTCAAACATTATTGAGTAATCGAATGTAGTAATTAATTACTTTTGAAATAGCAATTGTCAATTACTTTTTAACAAAGATGGCAATTACCAATTACAATTACCGTATTTTGAAAAGTAATTCAACTCCAAGGCAAATCAACAAAAAGACATTTTATTAGTAAAATTACAAAGTATTGAAAGAAATCGCGTGCGATAAGAAATGAACGTGTTAAATGGCTTTGATTAAGAAGAAAATTACAGTTTGCAATGAACTCAGCAAAGAGGATGGTTTGTGTTGCAAATCTTCAAGTTTCAAAGTATCTATTTAAGAAAATATTTTTTTAATTTTGGTATATTGACAATATGTATAGCGCAGCAACTTGCAGTATTGGTGGAGAAAAACGTCATATAATTGATAAATTATACGAGTAAATGAATACGTCGGCATTCATCTAAAATATATTTTGTTATATAATACGGTTTTTGAAATATTCAGATACTGTATTAGACCAACAATTGAAATGAGAGTGCTAGTTCCACAAAGAACTGCGTTTTGTAAAATTCCACGCTTGTTAATAAAATTATGGTAATACATTTATCGTGTGCCATTGACATTACAGTAAGTGCGTTAGATGATAGAACGCAGCTATTAATGGCGTTTCTAAAATTTCATTATTATCTAACTTTTGTAAGTGATGCTCCGGACCAATACGAGCATATGCACTATTATAAATTATTTGATATAACATAAAAAAATATGAGATAGATAAAAGTGTAGTAGTAGCTGTCGAGTATCTGCTTACCCACATTGTTATGGAAATTTAAAATAAGTTCATCTTACGTGGCAGTAATTCTGTTAACCAAGAATTTCAATAAAAATTGCATCCTAAAGAAAAGCAGATTTATCTAAATACATTTTTCCTTTAGAAATTTTTGAAATGTAAAGATCAAGATATTTTTTTACTAATTTTCCTGTGAATCTGGTTATATTAAATTTCATTAGGAGTCGTTAACATAAAAGTGTAGGCTAGCAGATCTGAGTTTATATGTAGTATTTGTTGTTAAAACTGGTGACATGCTTGTAGACGTAATGGAAATGTGGAGTTGTTTTTAAAGCAGAAATTGAAGCTGAGCTGAAACAAACCTATATGTATGCTAGTGTTTTGCCAAGTGAGTGTTTTGCTTCCCCCTGAAATTCTCTTAGAAACATCAGGAATAGTATTATTTTATTCCTTACTAAGCTGAGCATAAAAAAATAATATGCACTTCAGATCCGCCACTGGAGGAAAGCCAAAAACATTTTCTAAATTGGAGGGTGTATCTGTTAATATTAATCAGTAAGAATTTTACTCTTTCATTATATTTTACATTTGTTAAAATTAAAAAGTGTAAGGTAGCACGTGTCTAGGTGGTGCAGTCTCAGAGAATATGATAATTTAATTTCCATTAATGGAAATAAAACTGCCTTTGAGATTCTAATGGGTTCGTTTAATCCCACTGAAACGCGGCCCTGACGTATCAGAAGCAATTTACTGCTTATAATTCTTTTAAATTAAGTTGACGGAACCTGAAAAAACTGTACCCTATCAGGTACAGATGGCTCTTAATATAGGCGACCATTCGCATTTAGTAAGTAGGATTTGCATTTCATATTTTAAAAATATCATAACCTCATACTGATTGCATAATGAACCAGAATAATTCCAAGACAGCATTTTTCAGACTATGGGATACGTTTCTATAAGGAAGGGACCACATTCCGCAGAAAGAGAATGATTTATAAATGTTGATTGAGCTTTATTTAAAACTGTAAATGCACATTTTTTCTAATTTTCAAACACTGTGATAAGCGTAAGAACATGGTTTTATTACGTTGGGTAGCGAGCTCTGTGGCTATCACGTTTGTTTAGCATTCTGGAGGTTGTGGGTTCGATTCCCGTGGCAGTCTGCTCTGCTTCAGGTTTTTGGGTAGTTTTCCTTTAGTCAACAGAGTACCTTCTCTGAGGCGAATTCCGGGACAGTACCTCTCCACCTTTCCTGGCCTCTCTTCTATTCTCCACCCCCGTTTTTGAAACCCATCCTTAAATTTCCGTTATTGGCTGAAGAGGGACGCAATGCCCTTATAGCAACCCGCCCCCAGTTGAGAGAATTGAAATGACTCTGAACCTTTACCTTTATGTTACGTCGAGAGTTAGATTTAATTAAAATGTATTCATACGTAGTTTTCAAAGCAGCCACATCAGCTAACTCATTCTTACAGAAGCAATAAGTTGGCAAACGCAAGAGTAAGCTGAAAGCGTTTGCCCTTAATAGAAGAACTTATCTTCAGAAATGTACTAATTGTTTATTGAAATCCCATTTCTACCACAACCTGCCCAAAATTGACATGACTACAAGCAATTGCACAGTATTGTGAAGACCGTGGAATATTAAGCAAGCAGATAAAGTTAGGAGTAAGCAAGGGTATATTTGTGCCCACTTTAATATACTGGTTAGAAATTGGACCGTACAGGATAAATCCAAAAATAAAATAACAACAGGAGATACAAAATATTTTAAAAAATCTGTAAAGGGCTTTTCTCAGAACTTCCCTAGCAAGTGAACGTTGCGACACTAAATATTTTGAAAAAACAAAGGCAACCAGAGGTAAAAATATCGTTCCTAATATTACTGCATTTAAACGAGAATGTAGCACGTAGCGGGCCGAGCACCCATCGATCGAATTTCGCCACGGAGCTCTGCTTGATATAGTGGCGTAGCAACTGCATTACACCTTATTCTTGACCATTACCCTGTATCTGTTGAGTCTTATTTTTATCAAGTGTAAAGCCTGGCCTACCTGCAAATTATTACGTTTATTTATTTCTCAGTTAACTCAAAATCAAACAACATTTTATTTTTTAAGGTGCTCAGGCAACTTGAGAGCAAACATATCTTAACGTTCTTAATATTACTGTAACAGCAAGAGAAAACATTTGGTGATGTACATTATATCAATTTACAAATAAAAAAAGTATTGCAGACGGGAATCGAACGCAGTGCGATTTCAGAGTCTACTGAACGCTTTTAGACGGGAATGAAGCGACCGCGGGCCGTGCATTTGTTGATCGCGTCGTGCCACTGAGCTCTACCTGATATCCCTGAGCAGCAACTGCATTACATTCAACAACGTATTTTTGCCCATTTAAATTTTTTACGACAATTACCCTGCATCTGTTGGGTCTCATTATTGTCAACTGTAAAGCCTGACCTATGTGCAAATTATTAGCTTTATCTATTTCTCAGTTAACAAAATATAAACAAAATTGTATTTTTTTAGGTGCTCACCTTTTATATATTTGTCCGAAATTCTCACGGTTTCATGCCAGTTAAACATACAATCTGCATGAAAAATATCATCTTTCTCTAACAAATAGCTTTTGAGTTATACCGACAACAGGCAGACAGACAGACAAACGGAATTGAGAAATTGGTTTTCATCATCTAGGGACCCTGAAACGTAAAGACCTAAGGAAATATCGGAAGGTGATTTTTTCGCTATTACAATACTTCCTTCGACGTTTAGACGAGGGAAGTAAAGAGTATCAAGAAGTACTGAAATAAATTGTGTAAGAGATATAACAAAAGAGAAGAAATAGACACAGAACCATTAATATATAAAATGGAAACACTTAAAATGGTATGGCCATATAGTAAGAATGAGAATAGATATCCCAGGCGAGTATTGGAAGCAACATCAGAACAGAATCTAAGAAGAGGAAGTACGCGAAATATGGAAAAAAAGCTTAGAAGGTAGAGCGAAAGATAAGTCAAACGTATGATTGCCAACGGTGACCAGTTCTGAAAATAGATAGGGCATAAGAAAACGGAAAAGAAAAAGATGTGGCGAAAGTGTCTAACGATATACCTCTTTCTAAATTGTAATTCTTAAGGTTTTTAGTGACGACTGGGAATTTCTGTCCCTGTTGAAATTGTCTAGGTTGGCTGGTACTCTGAGGTTTTCTCATGATATTATCTGTGCATACATATGGATCTACATTTAATATTTTAGTGGGTTTTTTGCACCGTTTTGGATTTCTTCTTTGATGGATGGTATGTATAAATTGAAGTGGATGGTTTGCTTAGTGAGGTACGATGGCGCATCAACGATTATTCTCAGAATTTTCGACTGGAACGAATTCGAGTTGTTTTCCTGTTGCAGAATACGTTCTTTAGTGATATTCTAGGTTATTTTAGCATTGACTTCATATACAAAGACATTTTTGACTTTGAATTCGAAAAAATCTTACATCCCTCTTGAGGGATTATTTCTGTAATATTTTCAATAGTTGTTCGTCGTTGTTTTAGAGGCTGCCGTCCAAGCAACTTGTTTCCGAGATAGTTTCAATGGATTAATATCTGGGCTGTTAGCAAGGTTTCTCCATGTTTTTCGAGGCCGTCCTCTCTTACATCCTGCGGCAGGGGTCCATTTTCAAATTTTTGGTAGCCATCTAGTTTCCTCCATGCGGCTAGTATGTCCTTATCACACTAGTATTTTCCTTTATTTTCTGTCTATTATGTTGTCTTTAACGTCTATTCTTTTTTTGATAATTCTCTTGAAAATATGCTAAAGTCTTCGAACTCTGCAACTTCTTTTGAGAGCATTAACTTCTAGAGCTTGCAGTGCTTGTGTGCTGTTTTTAAATATTTTGTTCTACCATACACCGTTAAGTTATTGTATAGCTTTTTGTCCCTGGTTCATTCTTTTTCCATGTAACGTTCACAGTTTGGGTATTTACCAAAAATGGATTCAATTTAATCTCTTCACCATGTTTTATGTGGCCTGAACATATGTCCAAGTCTTCTACATCTGTACCTACTGTTATACGGTTTGTCCTATCGAAGCTTGTTTTTAAATGTAACGATTTATATTCGTCTCTGCGCTTTCTTGTCATGTACGAGGCATTCTCTTTATCAGCGATTGTAACCACCTGGTCGTCCCCGAATAGTGATGCATAAATGAAAGAATCATCTATACTTATTTTCATCGCTGAAAACTTTCTTGTCCATTGTCTAAGAGCATGAAAGGCGGATTTTAAAAAGGGTAGGTGATATGCAGCATCTCTGCAGTAGTTCTTTCAACCCGCATTTCTTCATGCAATAAGCGGCATTACATGTAGACGTAAGATATCATTTAAATAGCAAGTTTGTGGAATGGTTTCAAGTTATGTTCGCGCACACCATAGCTGGTCCACTACCAAAACGTAGCGTTTCTTGAACAGTTTTGTCCAAATCTCTTTCACACTATCTTCTCCACACCTTCACATGTCTATCGCAGTGACTCAGTCGAAATCTTGATTCATTCTAAGAGATAATTATTCTCCAGTTAGCTGAATTCCAATTTACGTGTTGACGGGCAAAATTTTGGCGGGCTTCTCTTTGACCATCAGTTAATTTAGAGACTTTGTGGAGCCTGTTGTTTATGGTTTGCTCAGATCTCTATCAGTTATAACAACCATACGATTCATTAGATCACGGCAAGTATTTGTTCGATCGTGCAAGACCCAAATTTTATCTTCACGGACAGAGGTTTTGCAGTGACGTTGAGGGTATTGCCTTCTTTGTACAATTCTTACTTTGATATATCTAATCCTAACCTTTGACACAGCAGATTGACTAACATTTAAAATAGAGGCAACGTTTTGTTTCGAATAGCTTTCTTCAAGTAATGTGACCGCTCTGGCTACTCCACCTTTGCTGAGATAATGCCTTGTAGCTACTTTTCTACCAATAACATCAAAATTCATGTTCGGTTTTGTTGTTTTTTGGTATATTTTAAAAACAATGAAATTACCATGACAAGTCAAAACTGTTTAAACTTTCTTTTGTCCTTTTTAATGGTTGTAAACACGAACACAGTAGTTTCCCTGTTATGAATGAATGGTAATGATAACCAGCTATAACATATCAAATTTCGTTATTTCCTGATCAGTTTTATATGTTTTATGAATCATTTGATGATTGGCCCCTTTTTTATGGTGAGCAGTTTCCTTCCCATGATAGTTCAAATCTAAATATCAGGCTAGACAAGACGACAATGGACAATCAAAAACAGACACAGGGAGTAAAGAGGCAGAGACTGAACGAAATATTCGGAAGTAGAGAAGGAAAAACCTCCTGAACAGATAGAATTTCGGTGGATGCCTTTAAGGCAATGGGTGATGTGGATGTCAACATATTAGTAAATTTATACAATACAATTTGGGACATTGGACGTTCGTCTCATGAGTGGCATGCATCAATAATCACACCCGTTTGCAAGAAGTGATCCTTTAACAATTGCGAACACTATAGAAGTGTGGCGCTCATTTAACATTCGAGCAAGAGAACTTAATAACTTTCCGTTGCTGCAGATATTTGAACAACAGACCGAATTTGCACGGAGAAAAGGTACATGGGACATATATTGATATCAGGCAAGTCGTGAAAAGGCAAGAGAACATAATGTGTCAATGTAACTATGCTTCGTCGATTACACCAAGGCATCCGAATCGGTGAGATGGAGTGCACTATGGAATATATCAAATATCTGAGTTCGCAAACACCTAACAAAGTTGATTAAGCGCATATACGATAACAAAATCAAATAAAAAAGGCACCAGGACCCATACTGTTGCTTTTACTTTATAACATATACTCTGAATACATTGTGAGTAGAGTGGTTGAGCAATGGTAAGGCGGTATCAATGTTAAAGGCAGAAAGATAAGCATTTTCAGGTATGACGAAAGGGATGGGCATCATTATGGAACGACTGAGAAGATAAGCAAAAATTATGGGCAGAAGACCCATGCTCGAACAACTAAAATATTGATTATTCATAGAGCAAACATCAATCTCCCAAACGACAAATTACCGGTTTCGAGTCGACCAATTCGTGTAGTTGAGCACGGGAAGCAGCTCAAAGGAGATTAGACGAATATTGACTGCCAGAACAGCTACGGTCAAGCTAACTAAACTTTGGGAAGCTAGGACTAACTATAACAAAGAACACCAAGCTCAGATTAATCAATGCCCTTATTTTCTCAATTGCCATATATGTTCGTGGAGACCTGGACAGTCAAGCAAGAAGACAAAAAAATTGATTTTTTGAGATTTGGGTCGCACACGTAATCCTTCATATATACTGTTCCGAACACGTTACTAATAAATCAATACTTCAAGAAATGAACATTAGAAGTAGACTACCCCGGAAAATAAATTAGGTGTATCTAGGATACTTGGCCATTTTGCCAGAAAAACAAGAACAATGGAGAAGGTTGTGGTGGAAATAAAAGTAGAGGGATGACGACCGACAGAAAGATTGTCGACCAGATGGACGGATCTGAAGCAGATTGTAATCGGGAAACCTCCTCGTGAAGCTAGTGAACTACCGAGAGAATGCCGAGAGCAGTCCGATAATAGAAGAGAAAATTATTGATAGGTAATTATAAATAGTAAATTCAGCTTAGTGTTAAACTTCTTCGTTATCTCAGATGTTTACCTGTCCTGGATGGAAAGACGATATTTTGCATGAAACGGAGAAAATTTTGGAGAAATATATACAGGATGAGCACCTTAATATGCATATAGCTCAGGATTTATTATTGACGAAAATGAGACCTAACCGATACAAGGTAAACATCGCAAACTGAACAGAATAGTATGGTGTTTTATAACACAGCAGAAACTCGTACAATTCGGCCACGGTCATGGCTCAGTTTTTCAAGAGGGGGACCCAAGCGACGGACTAGAAATTGGGCTCTAAATATTAATCTCATTCGCCCGGGAGCGCGGAGTTCCAATCCCAGCGGACTACATTTTTTAATTTGCAAATTGATGTAATTCGTGCAAGGGAAGTTTTGTGTAAATCCCTTTACAGATTTATTTTATTTAATCCATAGCGAGGACGCTGAGGATTGAGACTGCTTTAGTTTTATAGTAGCCTTCCAAAAGCCACAACAAATTCTCTTTCGTCTAAAAGACTTTCTAGATTTCTTCAGATCTTCACGTTTCAGGGTTAGGGACCCTGGTTTTCTCAATTTCGTGTGCCGGTTGCCCGTATAACTCAAAAATTAATTGTTGGAGGAGGACAATATTTTGCATGTACATTATATGCCTTCTTGGCACGAAACCGCGAAAATTTCGATAAAATCTATACAGGATGAGCACCTAAAAAGGATAAAATTCTGCCTATTTTTGCTTTAAATCAAGAACTACTACTTAAATAATAATAATATTTTGCGCATAGCTCAGGTTTTTAACCTTGACGAAAAATGGCATATTTTGGGCCCAACACATACAAGGAGAGCACCTTAAAAATAAAATGTTTATTTTTGCTTCAACTGTGAAATAGATAAAAGTTATAATTTCCACATAGCTCAGGTTTACTTCTGACGAAAATGGGAACCAATTGATACAGGGCAAATGCTCTGAGAAAGAAAAAAAGGGACCAACGTCACCGATGGAGGCGTACTAGGTGGCAGCGACATCCAACGCCCGCATTTTGCGGACTACCGCCGATCATTAAAATCGCATTCTCAAGCTCGTTCGCTGAGGTTCGAATCCATCGCCGGTAATGTTTTTTTAATTTAAAAGTTTATGTAATTCGTATTACCACGTGTTTCTTTGCATTGCATCAACATTATTACAAACTTTGATTTTTAAAATTGTTTCGTGTCACAACGCGCTCTTGCGAGGGAAGCTCTGAGTAAACCTTTTACAGATTTTTGAATTACTTTATTTAGTATCGATTTTAATTCAATGGAGCGTGTTATTTTCCATAGTTTCTTTTCTTTCGTTCAGCAGCTATTTTATCTTATATGAAAGCTGAGTATGATTCACCGTTAACCTTGGTAGTGTGTAGGGATTTCCAGAGATTTAACGTCAAATTAATTTTTTACTAATTGGTGAAATTGCTTTTCCTTCTTGTAAAGGGAGAGTAATTGGATTGTTGCGAAATATGTTGTTTGACAAAAAAAGATTTATGAAAGTTTGCTAAATAACCGTTTGCAGTTATAGGCAAAACGGTGTGATTCTCTTCTGGCGGATAGATTAAAATTTCAAGTTTAGAGTTTCGTAACTAAATTTTTAGGAACACGCACAAACTTTTTCACTTAAACTGAATTTATTTCTATTTGCCCCTTGGCGTTGAAGACTAAGTAAATTAAGTTTTTTAATCTGCTCACTAACTGGGCATATTTTATTAAAAATAAGCTACCGTTAAATTACTCTGCAATTTTACGGCATTTGTCATTCAAGAAGGTCACCACTTCATGTTTTAGTTCATACTAGTGTCATCTGGATTCATAATAACACAATACATCCACAAAGAGTATAAAATATCCTTGATTTTAAATTGCTCTATATGGAGGCAACTACTACAGCCATATTTTGAGAAAGTGCTAGTTAACTTGTTATATATTCGAGACCTGTCGCAAACTCCATCAGTGCAAACCTTAACACATTCTTATCAGCGCAAGTTTGCTCATTAGTATTTTATTGTATAGTATTATCTACTACCTCATTTTTACCTTGCGGTGTAGAGGCTTGTGCTTTATGCGCTGGCATTTGGCGGTACAATGCTCAACTTGACCCGGATTCAGGATACAAAGTTGGAGCGCGCCTTTTGTGCTTCGGCAGCAACCTTTGTGTGAATTGCGTGTCATGGTGATGTGTTAACCTTATTACTCTATCTCTTAAGTCTGTGATTCTGAGTAGAGCACAGTTAATTTGTTGCCCAACTGTGAATGGTCTCACCGAGCCCGACTTCAATCGCCAAGGCTGCGGAAAAAATCCGCCCCCCGCGGGATTCAAACCGAGGACTTGCTTAATGCAAGCCTAACTCATTAGTAATTATAAATAATTCGGAACATGCTAAAAACATTTTCATCTGCTGAGTTTATGATATAATCTAATATAACAACTTAAGTGAAAACTGCTGCTGCTATGCGTTGATTCAATGAGCTGTATTGTAAATGATTTCCTAATTGAAATTAAAGTTGTTGTATGCCCATCAAAACATCTTTTATACCAGTAACTGTATTATTTGCCATTAAAATCAGTTACATTTGTTTATCATAGTTTTCATGCAACGTAGTTTCTACAATATCTGTAAGAGATGGTAAAAATAGCTGTTTGTCTGTAGTACCTATAATAGTATGCGATTTTCTGCATTTTGTTATTCTAGTCCACTACATGTAAAACCACTATACTGCTATGATATTCGTTTCTACGTTAAACATTTTTGCAATTAAAGGCAATAAGTAACTAACAAAGTTCATTTGCCAAATGATCATCAACAACACAAACAGATTTACTCGACATAGGGTTTATGAATCATTTGTAAATAATCAAATTTAGGGCATAAGTTTGTTTAAAAGTAAGATTTAGAACACTTTTCTCAATAATAAGCAATTAACTCTTAGTAATTAAAATAAACACACGCAAATTGCATCCCACATAACATCAATTGCGATTCGAAGGCATTTTATAGTTTCCGTAAGAATATGAGGTTATGTTTGGCAATACCAAGCTAAAAGATGCTTAAGAATCCAATTTTTCCCACACAAAGAGGCAGCAACATGTTATTTCTATAGAGCACAACATAAGACATTTGGACAAACTTTTGTGCGATACACAGTGCGGTACTCAGTGCATCGAAATGTGCCCATAAAAACTAAACATACGCTGTAATTACTGTTCAATAAGTGTGCACAATCGGGTTACAACGCCAGAATTCATACACTCGAGTAGTCACTGTGCATTTATAGCCTGAATGTACAAGTATACATGGACTTCCAAGGAATCAGCAAATGCAAGGTTCCATAGAACTCGCCCACCAAGATTTTGAGCAAATGCTTCGCTCATGGATGAAAGATAATGGTTCCGCTCATTGGTCGGTGAACGAAATGCAAGCAGCGGACCTTGAACTTTTGAGCATAGTGCAGTTTTCTGCAGATTAGTAACCAGTAGCGGAGAGTAAAAAAAGTTAGTGTTTATGCAATGCTATGTGCTCTTTTAGCTCGCGAAACATTTCATTGTAATTGTTGAGCTCTACAATCATAACCACACTGGCAAGAAAAAAGTTGCAAAGGTTAATAATGTTAATAATTGGCTTCCATCAATCCGCGATACAAAATCGGTGTCTATATTTTAATGTCTGTAGTGTAGATTTTCGTATGCTCGCGCACTCACGGCCTTCCTTGACTCTTATCGCGAGGCGAAGCTACTCGAATGTTGGTTTTTGTTTCAACGCGGCTTTTTTCCTTGCTTAAAGCACATTTGAAATTGTCATGCAGCTTTACGGGCTTACAGAATATGGTTGTTGTATCCCGGCAGTTGTGTGAATAATTTGTTTCTCGCGCCTAGTTGGCGGATTTTATATGCGCTTCACCTGTCATTCAGCGGCACATTGCCCAAATTCATATGGGGTAAGTGCTTTCGAACTATTGTTTTAGCCGATTTTTATCGAAAGCATCCATGACTCTATTTTGGGTTTTCCTTTTCTTTAGCACCCAGTCCGGGGCTCCTGAAACTCATAGGTTCAGCATTGGCCGTGAAAAGCCATTGCCGCGACCGATCGCGTGGAACGTGACTTGGTTCGAGCTGTTATCACCTGCATTCCAATCTTCGGATGTGTGGAACTTTGCTTATCTGGATCATCACGTAGTGTGCAGAAGGAGCTCAAAGGAAGCTAAGATCAGGTATATCTTCCTTTATTTAACTGAAATTATACTTCGGACGCTGGCTGCTATTGTACAGTTAACTTCACGAACTGTGTATCTGATTAAATGATTTCCCAAACACTTCGTCTAGGATAATTACGACCGCTATTAATTTTAAACTATTGTGGATCATGGTGTACCTGTGCTAGGACTCTTACGTAAACCTTTGATTTGAAATTTGCACTACTGATAAACTTTAGACCGGCCAACAACTATTTGAAATTCATACTAATGATTACTTGCAATTTGTACTAGTAATTATCTGATATATTGCTATGGTTTGATATGCACCACTGATTCAACTGATTAAAATAATTGCTGGATTGTAATTTTATTTTTAATTAATCCAAATAAATAGTATTATGGCCTTTTTCGTATTTTATTTATCTGCAATTTTAGTCTCGTAACGCTAGCTAGGTAGAACAATCAATTCTATTCAAAGAGTGAATTCCTAATAATTTGTAACCTTTTTACCTTAACTGGTACGCCACAGTGCGCCCAAATTATTTCCAAATATGCAGTCGCTAATGTATGCGCTGCTGTCAAAATGACACAAAATGGTTCGTATTGTGTTGCGGCAAGCGACATTAAAAATCAAATTTGTGAACATTCGAAGAGGTATTTATTTAAATCGTAGTGCTTTGACGGTTATTATTCTTATTTGTTTCAGGAATTAATTTGTCTTATGACGTCAGAAAGGACGCTGATTAAATTTCTGCAATTGTTTAATCTCTACCTCACCTCAGATCTGGACTCTGGTTAATAATTTGAAATGCACTTTCGCTGGAGGCTTGAAGATGCTTGAATCTTGTTCAGTACGGTATTGTCTCGCATGCACACAAATTTCTGGATGTTCACGCTAATATTCTTAGGGTTAGATAGTACTCTAAGATTTCGTGTTCACTTCAATCTTCGGAAACGGGGCCCCAGCTCGTATCTTCGTCTGAAACGGTTTCCCCTGGTGTCTGTGCTGCTGGTCGGTGTCCTGCACTCCTGCCTGATGCGTTGCAGTAGAATGCCATGGCTCTGGACCCTTTTTTCGCCTGGAATCCTTCTTTGTAATCTTGATGTGGGTGGCGAACGTTTCCTCGGAGATGCTCTTGGTGAAATAATTAATGTTTGCGGAAATCGCCACAGACGTTCTCATATGAACTTTACCACTTTCTTAACCCAATGAAACACTTTTTGGCTCAAAATATTGAATTTTATTTTATAAAAACTTGTATTCAAAAGGAGCACAAAATTTCATGTCAATCTTATGATTTATACAATTGTTATATCCGCTATAAGCAAATGCTAATCTAATACTATACAAACGGAAATCAGCCAAGTTCAAATCAATTAAATTTTGTAAAAATAAATTTACTTACAAATTATTGAATTTAAAAATTTCTTATATCTAAAATATTGTCCACATTTTAATTGTCAAAATGTCTTTTTACGCCACTACACGTGTTATTATTTGGTTTGCTCTGTTCACTCGCGTAATTGCACTGGTCCTTTTAAAGAGTTCACTTCCTTCATAAATGCTTTCGATGTTGTTCTGTCTGCTTTTCACTCGTTTTTTTCTGCTTTGCTGTTTGCTTTTCACTCGCTTTATAATGTCCTGTCTACTTCTCACAATTGCTATTTTCTGTCTTTATGTCTGCCTTCTTAATTGCTCGTTGCAACATTATTATTTTTCTGGCTTCTTATACCTTTCTAGATTGCTCACAAATTGTACCTAATTAGCTATATTGAAATCTACGCTTCATTGACCTGCACATAGCAAACCTTTTTGTGATTATTTATTTCTTTTTGTTTGGCTATTCATTCTGCCCAAACCTAATATTTAATTAATTTTAACTTCGACGTCAACCCTGTAAAAAACAAGCTTTGCCCTTTGCGTTCCTTACTCAATTCATTTATTAACACTGGCATCTCTTTTCCAATGCATTTATTGAATGAAATTTAAGCTTAGTATTGCAGCTACATAAAACACCCCAACTCTGTGCTTTTTTGACTTGTTTCTTTAACTGTACTGTAAGCAGAGGAGAGTCTTGGGCTTAAGACCATTGCAATATATATTGACTACTACCGAATTAGAGCCAATTATATTGTGATATTAACATTTTGGTATTATTATTTGTTACTGCTACCTGTGCATAATTTGAACTTTTCTTTCAGAGAATTATATGCTACTTGAGTTTACGAATTTTTAGTTGAATGCCTGGATATACTTGTCTTTAATTGGTAAAGATTCGTTGGCGCCCTTTTGGCTTTTAATCATGTGTTGTTACTTAAAGAGCTGGACGCCGCGCTGTCTTCTTGACTAGCCGGCCGGAAACTGTATCCAAGTAGTCATAAACCTTGTTTAGTTTTGAGGAAATTAGCCGACGAATCGATTGGATGCTAACAAATTTTACGAGCAAATCCAATATAATATGAAAGAAAACAACAAATTTTTTTCAGGAGTTTTCCAAGTTTATTTAACTTTGAATGTACATATCTTCGAATATTGAAACGTCCACTTATTTTCTTATTCTAAGGTCCGTTTGACTGAAATTTGAATACGAAAGAAGGGGTGAATTTTTATTCAAGGTGAAAAAGAATACGAAAACTTGAAAAAGTCTATGAACCACAGTCTTAGGCATTAGGTTGATATTAAAACTGATTTACAGAATGCAATAATAAACTATTTAGAATCCTTCGGGTAATTAACTTAAACTTAAAGTAATGATTTTGCGTTGAAACTATGTTGTCTATAGGCTGCACACCTAAAAAACAAATTTTGTTAAAAACTTTTGTTGTGCTTTCTACAAGACCTACAAGCTTAAATTATATTCGGTTCAATTTTATTTTTCAAAGCCTTTTAGTACTTCATACGTACGTCTCAATTTGGATAATTTCAGCAGTTTTATGGAGCAGTAAATATTGCCAGACAGCGCTACGTAAACAGTACACTCATAAGTTCTAAACTGGCATATACATATGGAAAAGTTCTCTTGTTTTAAATATAATATTTTTGATTTGTTTTTTGATTTTGCGCTAAGACGATATCGATTTTTTTTTAAGTCAAACACATATCTTAAAATTTCCAAACAGCTTGGAAGTTTAGTAGCAGGTATCTAGAAATTTCTAAAGATTCGTGGTAGACGCTTTTAAAGTTGAAAAACGGCAACTCAGAATCAAGTAGCGACGGTTTGGCGCTTTATTTACTGCTTAATATTTTTATAGTTACGATATCATAAAGACTGCAAATGCCAAAATTCATAAAGATGTAACTGCATTTTGACATTGTCTAGTACATTTTACTACAGAATGTTCATATATTCTTTATCCTCGCAAACCTTACAAAGAGCTTTTGAGCAAATTAACTTATTTTTATCCAATTGTATATTATGAAATATACGTTTACTTGCCTCTTTGAACTTTAAGAGATGATTTAATCATAGAAGTTTATGTTTTCTTGCTTCGAAACCGAAAGACCGACGAAGTGAAAATTATTTCCTCTCGTATACGGGGGGAGATTAGAAAATATAATATTGGCTCATGATTTGAAAAAGTTGCCTAGGAATAAAAGAAAATGTCAAATATGAAGTCATAGCCACCTAATACGAAAAACAATTTTCACTGGTTTTTGCTATTATTCCTATTGCGATCGGGAAACACCTTTCGAGATTTCTTCAGATCTTCACGGTTCAGGGTCCCTAGATGACCAAATACAGGATTTTTCAATGTCGTCTGGCTGGCTGTTGCCGGTATTTCTCAAAAACTATTTGTTGGAAGAGGACGATTTTTTGCATGCTGATTGTATGCCTTTCTGGCATTATACCGAAAAAAATCTGTAAAATATATAATGTGAGCAGCATAACAAAATAAAATTCTTCCTATTTTTGCTGTAACTCAAGAACTATTACTTAACTGGAAGTGATATTTCTCACATAGCACAGCTTTTTACCCTTAATAAATTGTGTTTATTTTTGCTTTAACTAAGAAGTAGATGAAAGTACTAATTTCCACATAGTTCAGCGTTTGCCTTTGACAAAAATGAGACGCAACAGATACAGGGTAAATGTTGTATAAAGAACATAAAGGGGCACCAACTAAGTGCTTTGTGTTTAATGCAACTGCATCGCAGAGTTGCGGAGGATTCTGCGTGACCGCATGCGACAAACGATCGGCTTAATGCCAAACTTCAAGTCCTATTCGCAGGCTCTGAAGTTCGAACCCACCACCTCTAATGTTTTTCTATTATTGATGTAAGTCGCACTACCAAGTGTTTCCTTTTAGTGTTTCAGTATTATTACGAACCTGAAGATATTTTTACCATAGTTTCCTTTAATTTTTAAAATTGTTTAGTATCACAACGTCTACTTGCAAGGAAAGTTCTGAAAGCTCTTTGCAAGTTGTTTTCTTACCACATAAACTTGAGTTCAACAGTACCTACATTCTTATCCTTTCCGATAAGAAGTTAACAATAAACTACTACGTATACGTAGTACACAGGTATCATCTTTTCTACTTAGGTGGCAGCAGCGCAAATACGGAGTTGTACAGATTTATCAATGTACTGAATCTTATTTTGCAATAATAGTTGGATTTATAAATGGTAAGCGGTAATTACATTTGGAATTATTTACAAATTTAACATTTTATAAGCATAACTATTTGCAAAATATGCAGACACGTAAACTAATAGAAATTTTTCAAAGCAAAAATGCTGTTGCTGTTGGCAGGGATGAAGTATTAGGAGCTTTACTATTAACAAGTTAAGAACATCTAGTATAATGTCTAGAAATTTAATAGAAATAATGATGCTCAAAATTGTGACGTTTCTCTTGCCTTGATGCTATGAAAACAACAACAGGCTTTAACAGATTTTATTTGTAGTGATGTTTGAATAACAATTACGCAATGAAGAACTGCAGATATTTTAGGCTCATTAGAAAATCGTATAACTTATTCTTAAACGATTAAAGTGGAGACTGAAGATTCACAAGCATCAATGCACTATAAAACAATTTTTATAATTGATGTTATATGGCCACTTACTTCCACATTGCGTGATATAAGCATAATTAGTATAACTTTGTTAGGTAATTTCATTTGAAGTGAATTAGACTGCGTAATATAGTAATACAATGTAAAAAAGTATTTCCACTAATTTTCCCTTTATATAGATCTATGTTATGTTATGTTATGTTATGTTTTCTCCTATTTTTATATTTTTGTTGCCTCATACAAAAATACATTCAGAGGTAATTGCACGTTCTAACTTGTTTTACTCCTTTCGGATTTATATTAATGTGGCAGCATTACATACATTTTACTTTTTTTAAACGAATTTGAATGTCTGAAAGAATGTACAAGGCATTTTTATTCTTTTCATTTAAATATTTTTCTGAATTTACTTGGAAATTTAAGAAAACAACCTGTGAACGATAAATACAAAAATTGCTTTGTAGTCATTCACCGCAAACTTGTGAAACTCTTTTATTGGCATATATTTTAACATATTTTTTTCCTTAAAAGCATAATAAACCATGTCTTATCTTTAATCTATTTAACTCATGAACTGACGGCGTAATGAAAATTGTCAAGTTTTCTTAGAGTGCTACAAATTCGGATTATCTTTTCAAATATCTTAAAACTGTCTCGCACACACTTTATTTGTTTTGAGATTAAAATTTTTGAACTAACTTTGGGATTTATGCAAAAAATATTTGTAGCAATTTAAATTTTACTGCCAACCCAAAACTAATTTCAACCAATTTCACCCCAACAACGATTTGTATCTTAATTTTGTTATAGACATACTCCTATTAATTGAATTTAGATTCTGTTTTTGCACCTTATTTCGTCTAGAAGACGGAATATTAGCAATAGCTGACGAAAAACAGGTTTTCTTAATTCAGTCTGTGTGTCTGTCTGTTGCCAGTATAACTCAAAAACTATTTATTGGAGGAAGGCGATATTTAATGAGAAAATTTAGGTAAATATATACACTATTACTTAAATGAAAATAATATTTTCCACATAGCTCAGATTTTTACCCTTGCCGAAAAAGGGCAAGAACCCAACGTATAGAGGGTGAGCACCTTAAAAATAAATTCTGTTTATTTTTGCTGTAATTGAGAAATAAATAAAAGTAATAAAACACACAGAGTCTTTATCCTTGATGAAAATGGAACCTAATAGACAAAAATAGACGTGCGGTGTGTTTATGAAGCTGCATCGTAAAAATCTGAATGGTCCCATATGGCAGCGTGGGTAGAGCGTTGAGATCGCATTCGCCGGTGCTGAAGTTCAAATCCCATCGCAGTAACTTTTTTAAAAATTTGAATATTGATGTAATTTGCATTAGCAAGTGTTTCCTTTTATTGTTTCGAAATTATTAGAAACGTTAAAATATTGCATACAGTGCTAATATACAGAATGCGAACATAGGTAGTAAAATGAGTTAGAATACAGTTTATAGGCTTTGTATGCGTTAGACAGAAATAGACATATACGATTTAAAATCTACTATTCTAAGATTCAGTGTTTTCTGAAAACAAAAACCTTCATTCTGCGGATGCTAGATGTTAATCGCATATAGGTCTATTTCTGTCTAACGCATACAAATCCCATAAACTGTATTCTATAGCACATTTGACTGCCTATGTTCGCATTCTGTATATTAGCACTGTATATGCACGCTATGTGTTATATAATACATTGACTTTGCCGATGTTCTATTGTTGCGGTACAGTACTGTATGTGAGTAATGATAGTGCAATGGACAGACTTCAAAAACTGCAAAATAGAGGTATGAGAATGATACTTAATTGTAACAGATATACCAGAGTAAGTGATATGTTCGAGTGTTTGGATTGGATGAATGTAAGACAGCTATTAGAATACCAGACATTAGTTTTTATACATAGGATACATCTGGGCCGTATGTCATCTTATTTTGAGAGATATCTAGTGTACTGCAAGGACATGTACGGATATGAAACCCGAGGAAAAAATAACTTTTACGTTAAAACTGCAATTTAGGGAGTGGGCTACAATTCTGTGTTTGTGAAAGGATTTATTAGGATAATGAACTGGATGATAATATTCGTAATGTAGATGACATAAGGGTATTCAAGATTAGATTAAGGGAGATATACAGAAGAGGAAATTAATTAGATACTAAATTTTTTGATGTTTTATATTATAAAGATGTAAATATTAGAATAGAGTTGTAGGTAAATGTAGCAATTATTAGGCTAAATAAAGTACATTATTATTATTATTATTTTTACCTCTAGTTTCCTTTGATTGTTAACATTGTTTAGTGTCACAACGTCCACTTCCGGGGAACTAAAGTCCTTTACAAATTTTTTTGAAAAGGAATACCGAGTTAGATTTCTATAATATAAAGTTAAGGTTTTACCCTAAGTACGGTATTTCCAAATTGGTGTGTCCGCAGAAGCCTACAACTCAATAAAGATTGACAAACAAAATAAAATTCCATTTACGCAACAGGGAGAGCAGTACTACTGGGCAGTGCATTTTTTACCGTATCTGTTACACGCTGTATAACAAATACACCTAGTGCCAACATAAAAAAGAGCACAACTTCCAAATGATGTAACTAGATTAAGTTACTGTCGATAAAATAACGCTAGCTGATATTTTTACTTCCCTCGTCTAAAAAAGGAGCAAGTATTGTAATTGTGAAAAATCAGCTCTCTAGATTTCTTCAGATCTTTATGTTTCAGGGTTCCTAGATGACGAACAACAAGTTTTTTTCAATTCCCTCTGTCTGTGTGTCTGTCCGTCTGTCCTTATGCTGACAGTACAGCTCAAAAGCTACTTGTTAGAGGAAGACGATTATGCTTCAACTGAGGAATAGATAAAGGTAATCGTTTGCACATTAAAAGTGAGCTAGAATATATGATAAAATAGTGTGAAGAGATAAAAAAATATCATCGGGAGCAAAAGTCAAAAAGATTTATAATAACTTATGCCTCTGCAATATAGTCGTTTAAAGAAAGTACTTTTAAAAGATTCGAGAAGATATTGCATATAAAGGAATACGAGAAAAAAAGCACAAATTTACATATGACATTCCATATATAAAAAGTGTTTGATATAACAGTTAGTTAAAAACCCTAACAATAGTCCACTATTGCTGCCCTAATCCTTGATTCTGCCAACAAAATTAACACTACTCAATTGATTTAGGCTCTCAATTCAATTTCATTACAGCTAGTCGGTATGCAAAGGTAACTAATAAAGCAACATGTCATATTAAATCCTGATGGTAAGTTACGCTTCGATCGTCATATCAATGTGATTTCAAATTGCCTCTATGTAACTGAATTATTCCTCGCAACATTGGTTTGTCAGACCCCTACTTTAATCAACTTAGTGATATCAATATTATCCTACGTCTACCAGTACTCTTAGACGATTTTGTGAATGAAAATAATTTGCTTGGATTTGTATCACCCCACTCCTTTTTAGTACTTCTTAAATTTTTTTTGTTTTGAATGGCACACAGTAACTAATAAACTTGCTTCCCTCAGAGGTGATTCGTTCATTGTGAAATCAGAAATTAGTCAATGTATCCACAAAGATAAGGAATAATCTTTCTTATTTGATTGGCACTGACATGTAACCAAAGTAGGAAAGATTGTGAGTCCTTCTAATTCTTTTCTGATAATTTTTCAGTACCATTTATTAACAGAATTGGTGATTAATATAAAAGTTGAAGTTTTGAAACGACAATACTACATAATAACTTCAAATGTGCAGATGTTTAAAGTAAATTTTTAAGCAGGGACCCCTGTCTGCTTTTTCTTGTGTTGTGCCCAAATATTCTAACTTTATCTTTATTATCATGTCTATAAGCTCTCGCAATTCATCTTACCGTATTGTTACGTCATTCTGACCGGAAATAGGAAAGAAGCAAAGGCAGCGGACTTTTCAGCTGGAGCTGGTCGTGGGTTAAACAAAAGACTAATCTTAAGCTAAAAACATCGGTGCCGTGTAGCAAGTACTCAGCATTTTGCTATTCAAATAAAAGTATACATCGAAAGGAGCTACTAACCAATCCCTAAAAAAGAGAGAGGACGGCAAGGGCTCAAATAAAATTCACAGATATAAAAGTCAGGGCAGTATAATTATATCAGTCAAAAGTATTTGGTAGTACATACATAAAGCACAACAATGAATCACGACAACCAAGATCAAATATTACAGGGAAAATATCACAGTATTAAGAGACCCGCTTTAAAAGTTACCAAAGTATATAATTAATTCATGAATATTTAGTATAAATAAGTAATATATAAACAAGTACAAGTTGACTGTAGAATTAGCAATTTGCATTACCGGTAGGTTATTCGGCAAAGGCGTCTAACCGGGATAATGTTATTTAACGTTACATTTGGAGTTTCGTGTTGAATTTGACCCTTAAATCTTTAAATACAAGAACAGTCAGACGTTATTAATAATTAACAGCATGATCCTACAGATCCCAAAATATTGGTGCAGAGTAGGACATTATATAACCCGGAATATGCATAGTAATTATTTAAAATCCTCATAGATTTTAATACGTCGGATAAGGCAAATTAATTAACGCAGTATCTTGCAAGTAGGGGACTAATTAAATTCAATTCAACCGTGATGTTCAGTTACTAACATGAAGTGAATATCTAAATCTTTAAATGCTAAAGTGTATGCAAAATTGCTCCATAAAAAGCCAAAATTAAAAGCAATAAGCAATAATAACTTGGATGGTACGTGACACACATCTTCAAACAGCAGTTTGCATTAATCGGCTAATCTGTCCTAAAATTTTACGTTATGCAGTGTTTATGTCATAATGAAGAAAATCTGATATGGAAAAACTAACGCGAAACGCTTAACACATTAAAGAGAACCCATGTCGCAGGTTAGGTCGAAGTCCAGGGTCTTGGCAAATAGAGTAGATTACAACACACCTTTTGTAGCTCCCCCTTCTCCCCCTCCAGGTGGCAAGCAAGGGGATCAGAAACCCTGTCGATAAGCGTCAAGGAAGGCAGGTGATTACGCCAGGCTTAATCGTAAAATTCTGCGCTGCAATTTCGACTGCAGGTAAGATATAGTTTTCACAATGGACCCTCAAGGGCAATCTGTCTTTGAACCTCGTGCAGGAATGGCATCTTCATACACACAAATCCAAGGCGAGCAGGTTGCGATAACTTGAGGAAAAATTGCTTTTACCCGTACTAAGAGGGAGCTGAATTCGCCAGTACGAAAAAGGAGCTGAAATAATGGAGCGGCATAGAATCTAAGCAAATAGTACCACTAGGCCTAGCGTTAATGTTTTCTGCTCCGTTTGTCAAAATGTAACATGTGCTTGTTCAGGCATAAATCCAAAATATGTCAGATTTTGGGAAATTACAAAAATACGTCTTATAGGAACTTGATCAGATTTCCTCGAAAGAGTACATAACCCAATCGATCTCTCAATGTGGGATGCAAGTGAAAACCCTAAATTAAAGGAACATTTAACATCACGAACTTAATTCATAATTCATAACGGATGCCTTTCTGTAGCAGCACACCTTGGTAAAATGGTCGAAAAAGATAAGGGCCTTGCCCAAAATTTGGAATACCTTGAGGAATTCAGGGTAGGCAACCAGAATACCTTGGAGCTTAAAATGTTATAGGAAATAGCTTTAAGACTATTGAAGAATATTACTTTGACATATAAAACTTGACTTATAGTTTAAATTATAATGTAGGTAATATTTGATTTAGGACTGAAAGGGCAAATAAATACCTAAATGCTTATAAATGACTTTTGATATTAATCATAAATAATAAAGTAGCAAGTTGCCGTTGGAAACAAAATTATCTCAGTAGAATGGAGAACGGACCAGATCCTGAATTTTTTCAGTAGAATGTCCGATTTTATAAAACAAGTGTGTCATTATACCGTACAAACTGTAAATTCGGTATCGGTAATCTAGTTGGGTAAATGCCTAAACCCGAAATTGTTCGAATACCTTTCAGAACCATTTACCGAGCAACTGCAGAATCTGAAGTCGGTATTTCGTGTTACATGCATCGTGCAGGAAGACGATTTTATTTCACCAACCATTATCATGGATGACGATAATCCTCGCAATCTACCACAAGCACGTTCAATTGAAGATTTTTGGTAATTTTGTCCAGGAAAGCTTATGATGGACGATGGGAGGCAAGTTAAGTTAATGTAGTATAAAAAATCTGTAGAGGGCTTTCCTCAGAACTTGGACGTTGTGAGACTAAATATATTAAAAAATCAAAGGCAAGTAGAGGTGAAATAAAAACAATAAAAGAAAACACTTGTTAATGCAAATTATATCAATTTGCAAATAAAAAAAGTATTACAGACTGGAAAATGGAACTCAGTGCGATTTCAGCACCTTCGGAACGCATTTAAACAGGAATGAGACAGGTAGCGGAACGCACATCCATCGATCGCATATTGCCATGAAAACTCTGCTGAATATCGCCGCGCAGCAACTGCATTACATTTAACAGCTTATTGTTGATCATTTTTGTTGTTTTAACATTACCCTGTATCTGTTGGGCCTAATTTTTGTCAAGTGTAAAGCCAGAGCTATGTGCAAATTATTACTTCTATCTATGTCTCAGTTAACGCTAAAATAAACAAAATTGTATTTTTGAAGTGCTCAGGCAACTATGGGCAAAAATATCTTACCGTTCCTAATACTACTGAAACAATAAGAGAAAAACTTGGTAATGCAAATTATATTAATTGGCACATAAAAAAAGTATTGCAGACGGGGGAAAATGGAACGATTTCAGTTCCTATGGAGCGCATTTAAACGGGAATAAAGCATGCCATTTCTTGTAAATATTTTTGTTACTTCAAACTTCTCCATGTTAATCTAAGACAGTAAAGGTAGCCAGGAATGCCAATTACCGATACAAAAGAAGCTGGTGCGAAAATTCTACTACAAACAGTTTTGTTTTCACAAAAGGCACCATCGTATAGCAATGAAGAATTTGTATTCGGTTGTACAAGCACAACATTTTTCGAGAGTGCAAATTTTCTGGAAAGGATTTTTAAGAAAGATTGGGTTTGTCTGGAAAGAGGGTGAGAACAGCCGTGGAATATTAATAGGGAGGAACGACATTCAGCTGCTGTGTGCTATATATTTACGTAAAATGAATACGTATTGTCAACTAAACCGCTCTATTGTCTAATTGGATGAAATCTATAATTTACAGCGGTAATATGCAATCGATTCCTTGCGTGTACGGTAGTAGTAAGGGGCTAATTATTAATTATTACACACACTTTTTTAGAAGAGGGTTTTGCAGAAGACGTGCTTTTCATCTGATTATCGCAATGATTGAATTACATTTAAAACGGACACCACAAAAGCTAATGTCGATGTTGTCCCTCCCCCCGCGTAGCGTGATTGTAATCGATAATGTACTCTCATATGATGCCGTAGATAAATAAATCGAGGGACAACTTCCACAAGTAAAAAGGTTAAAATATCACCGTGCCTCTCGGGCAAAAATGTTCCCTTCTCTGAGAATAATGCTGACAGTAGAACTGTGTGACATCGTAAATCGACACAAAAAGGCACATATGAGGATGTTTTGATAAATAGTCGACGTTGGATAGAAGACGTAAAACATATAAATGTTGTTTGCCGTGTAGAATATCATTTATATTTGTAAAATAGTGCTTCATAGTCGTTTGTCAAGCATTTTAAAATCGTGAAATTGAGAAAAGCGAATGTCGCAGCATCAAGAGTATTTACCTATTGTTGTGTCAAGGGGCTGAAATGTAAGGAGTATCATCAACATATAGGGTAACTATCTGTCCCACACTACTAAAATGAATTAGGTGGCTCTATTCAATAGAGGTTAAGTTGGTATAAAAAGGGAGGCTAGAACTAAAAGTCCTATTTCTGTATACACCCCTAAAAATGTGAAGGCTCTATATGATCTAATAACGGTAAATCGTTGAACCGGTATAAAAAGATTTGTAGCGATTTATCTATGAAAAGATTCTGCGAAGTGAATCCCTACATTTTTTAGTACCAATCAAAAGTGAGAGAGAGTGTGAACATCAAAAGCCTTTACGGCTGTTTTGACTAGAATAGTTTTTGAGTCAGTTGGTTACAAGGGATGAAACTTGGATCTGAAACCAACAAAAAGATAGCCTCCGCTTCTAGCATAAAGAGGGCGTGATTGTAAGGAGTAACCAAAACAAGAAGAAACGATGACGGAGAAGTGCTTGCGGACTTGCTAATGTAAAAACTGTAGCACTAAAACGGAGAAAACTGTGATAGTGTAGATAGTAATCCTAAAGTATGAAGTACAAAATAAAGCGTTAATATAGTTTTCATCGTTATAAAACTCCTAGAGTGTGTGTTTCACTTGAAATGAAGATCTTTTCTATGTTTAAAAATAATTATTTAAAATTGTGGTGGCTTGAACAGATCTCTTATTTGAATTATTCCCCCTTTGCATATCCATCTACTATGCTTCGTTAAAAATGCAAATTTTAGAAATTTACTTTAGAAATCAAGAAAGGCTGAATTTGATTTCGAAATACTTTTTAGCATTCTCAAAAACTCCCGGATACAAATTTTTGTTACAAAACAAATACATTTTTTTAAATGAAAATACAAAATGACATACAACCAAATATTAAAAGCTTTTGAAGCCAAACATTTTTTTGCTTTAATTTGTTTTGTTTTCAAAAAGCTTGTTAGCTTCTTTAGCAATTTTTAGATTTCAACAAGTTGATTTCTCTGAAAACTGTACAAAAAATGAAATCGCTTTCAATTAATTTTTTATTGTAAATATCAAGTAGGTCAGATAAGGAAAAATGCCTCCACCATTCTCAACGAAATACGAAAGTATGTTGTAAACAATTAAAAAAAAAACTTTATGAGCATGTATTACAGAAAAGAAATATGACATTTCTAAAAACTAAAAATGAAATTTAATCAACTAGATCCAGTCACACAACCATAAACAAAATCCTGAAATAAAACATTACGTTTTATATTTGTGGTGAACTTAACTATTTTACTATGTAGGTGTAACTATTTCATTTTTGCACAATTTTTGAAACAGAAATCGCAAGAGTAAGACACAAGATCACCTAATGGGACTTTTTGTAAAACATTAAAAATTAAAGGAAATATTCGTTTGTATAGCAAATAATTATTTAAGTTTGGTTTTATGTCATTTCATGTTGACTATATTCAGAGCTGAGTAATAATTTAATTACTTTATAATTAAATTACTTTTTGTTGATTTGTCTTGAAGTTGAATTACTTTTCAAAATACGGTAATTGTAATTGGTAATTGCCGATTTTGTTAAAAGTTACTTGACAATTACTTTTTGAGTGTAATTAATTACTACATTCAATTGCCCAATTGAGCAAATAAATTACTCTAAAGTATTCAAATTACTTTACAAGTATTTGCATTACTTGTAATAATTGAAGTTACTCAGGTAACTAAATTATTTTCTTATAATTCAATTAATAAATTACTCACCACAATTGCCTATTAAATTTCCAGAATGTAAAAATAAGGTAAGACCTTATTAAGTTACATGATGCAATAGGGTGTTCAGGGAACAATATAAGTATAATTTATGATTTCCTATGACTAGTCGGATTACATCTAATTTTGTGCAACATTTACAATTCCAACTGTAGATCAGTGTAGTTTGCCAATAATTATTATGTAAGAAATGCAAAATATGTTTGCGGTATGTATAAATTACAGAGCACAGTACCATAAATCTATAATTTAATTGTTGCAATTAACAATTAACCACTAGCTTCATTCAACGATATGGGTTTAGAATAATTACTTATTAAATGTACTACTAGTACGAAGCTTTCGAAATACATTAAATACAAATATATGATAACAATTTCTATTCAAGGTAATTGAAAAAGTAATTTGTGTTGCGCAATTGCAATTACCAAGTAATTGATAATTGAATTACTAATTCATCTGCGTAATTAAACTTTCTGGTAATTCAATTACTTTATTGGGCAGTAATTGGTACCTTTTTAAAGTATTTTGCCCAGATCTGACTATATTTCGATTATTCTTCATTTTTTTGCAAAAAATTTCGTGTCTATGGGTTTTTTAGAATACTAAAAAATATTCTTAAATTAAAGTTTCGCAAAATTAGCAATTTTAATCAATCGTGGTAAACCGGTAAGCAGCGTTGCAAATTATTAAAGAAAAATGCCCTTAGGGGTCTGTGCAAATAGCCAAAATGTCAAACAATTATGTTTAAAAATATGAAAGATATTTAGGTGTCTTCATTTCAAGTGCAACACATTACACAGGGTGAGGCATAATTAGGTGTAAAAAATTTAAGCAAAGTTTATTTAGGCTAAACAAAGCAATTAACTTAATATACCTTAGCACCGAAATGCTCCCCTAAAAAGATACAGTGTGTTAATGAAAAACATTTTATTTCTATTTTGGAAAATAAACATTTGAATTTTTAAAATCAAGTAGCCTGATTTTGATAGTGAATTTTAATTTTGAAATAATATAAAAACAGCGACTGCCATAAACAGCCATTAATTGTTTGAATGGCTGTTGTATTTTTTAAAAGAACAATTTTTTTTCGAAATGGGTGTTTTTACTCCAGCCACCACCTGATATACTTTAAGACATCTCTTTAAACATTAGACAAGTGTTCTTCCAACCAGACGGTGCACTCCTCACAATGGCAGAATCGTTACAGAACGGTTAAATAACTATTTTAATAATGGATTGGCCGGTTTGGTCCTCTGGAATGACCACCCAGGAGTCCCGTATTCAATCCGCTGGATTTCTTCGTATGGGTTTTTTTAAACAGCTGGTTTACCGTGGGTTAATTAACATGAGGGAACAATTGAAGCAAAAAATATTCGAGACTGTTAATGATATTAGTGAAAACTATAATATTCAGCAATTGAATCGTTAGTACGACGCGACGGTGCCATGTTTGTATTGCGGCTGGAGGAGAGCATTTTGAACATTTGCTATAGTTTTCTATTTTTTAATCATTGTTTTGTTAATTTTGTGTTTATTATAATGTATTTTCAAATTAATGGGATAATTACTATCCAAGTTATGGCCACAAATAGAAATACATTTTTACCCTGTATCTTTTTAAGGGAGCATTTTGGTACTAAGGTGTATTAAGTTAATTGTTTTGTTTTGGTCTTAACACGCTTTCGTTAAATTTCTACACCTACTCACTCTGTATATACAATTATTTTAGTTATGAGTAGTTTTTCGGTTCCATTTAACCCCTAAAATACGACTACTTCTATTTATTACTGCAAATAGGTGTGAATATATATGTAAGTAGATATGTTTACAGTAACATTTGTGCTTCAATTGTAATTCTGCCGATAGTGCTCCTGTTTGAACCTACATTTGATTCATAATTTATAAATAATGTTTGAATGTCTTTCGTGCAGTTGCTACGATAATCGAAGAGCTGGTAGTTTAGCAACCTTTTTTGGATGGTCCACAACTCCTCTTTTTTCCTTTTTCGCTGACGTCTCTCTTTATTTACAACTTTGTCGTTTTTCTCTTCATATGATTATACGGGGGCAGTCATTTTAATGCAGGGTTTTGGTAAGTGGTTTTCATACAGTTGTGAAATTCCGTGTTAAATTCTTTCAATTCTGGCTTTACTCTCTTTGGTTATTTAATTCAACTGTACATTTTATTTTTACTTTTAGTTGTTAACGGTCACATGTCTGCATTATAAGGCACGTTTCGCATTATGCTATGACATATTAATTTTTACGTCCCTAGTCTAGAAGACAAAGAAAGTACGTTAATCGCGAAAAATCACTTTTCCAGATTTCTTCACATCTTCACGTTTCAGGTCCCTAGATGAAAACAGGTTTTCTGAATTCCGTCTGTCTGTCTATCTGCCTAGCTGCTTGTCTGCCTGCCTGCCTGTCTGTCTGTTTGAATTTTTGTTCCGATATAATTCAAAAGCTATTTATTAAAGGAGCATGATATTTTGTATGCGGATTATGATTATATATCCTACTGGCATGAAACCGAAAAAAAATCGGTGAAATATATACAGGGCGAGCATCCTAAAAATAAAATTCGGCCTTGTCTTACTTTAACTCAAGAACTATTACTTAAATAAAGGCAATATTCTCCATATAGCTCTGGCTTTTACCCTTGACGAAAAAAGGCATATTTTGGAGCCAACACATACAGGGTGAACACCTCAAAATAATAAAAATTTGTTTATTTTTGCTTTAACTGAGAAATATATAAAATTAATAATTTTCACATACCTCAGGTTTTACCGTTGATGAAAGTGAAACCCAACAGGTACAGGGTAAATATTGCAAGAGAAACAAAAAGGAACCACAAATAAGTGCAGTGTGTTTAAAGCAGCTACAGCATAGAGGATCCAAGGAACCTGTGTGGCCACCTGTGTCGAACGGTTGGGCGTTAATATTGCATTCACAGGCGTCGTTCGAGTCCCACCGTCAGTAATGTGTTTTAATTGAAAATTAATGTAGTTCGCATTACCAAGTGTTTCTTCTTATTGTTTCAGTGTTATTAGGAACGTTGAGATATTTTTACCTGTAGTTTCCTTCTTTGAATTTTAAAATTTTTTTAAGTGTCACAACGTCCACTTGCGAGGAAGTTCTGAGTAGAGCCCTTTACAGATTTTTATTTCCCTCGTCTGAAAGACGATAGAAGTATTGTAATCGCGAAAAAATCATCTTCCGAGATTCTTCAGACCACTTTTTAGGGTCGCTAGATGACGAAAAAGCGGTTTTCTTAATTTCGTTTGTCTGTCTGCCTGTCTGTCTGTGCCGGTATAACTCAGAAACTATGTGTTGGAGGAAGAAGATATTTTGAATGACGATTATATGTCCTCCTGGCATGAAACCTTTTGTCTGTCTTTCTGTTGCTGGTATAACTCAAAAAGTATTTTTTGGAGAAAGACGATATTTTGCATGCTTTCCTGGCATGAAACCGAGAAATTTCGGTAAAATATATACAGGGCGAGCATATTAAAAACATAAAATTCTGCTTATTTTTGGTTTAACTCAACAACTATTACTTAAATGAACCTAATATTTTACATATAGTTCAAGTTTCTATCCTTGACAAAAATGGCATACTTTGGACCCAACATATACAGGGTGAGCACCTTAAACAATCAAATTTTGTTTATTTTTGCCCTAACGGAGCTTTATACTAGACGAAAACGGAACCCAACAGATACAGAGCAAATGTAAAAAGAGTAAAAAAGGGACAACAATAAGTGTTTCTGTTTAATACATACCGCCGCGCATTTCACAGACGGGAGAGGTTCTGTATAGCACAGTTTAACATACCAGCGACGTTGAAATCGCATCCGCAGGCGCACTAGTTTGAATCCCACCGTCGATGTTTTTCTTTATTTGAAAATTGATGTAATTTGCATTACTAAGTGTTTACTTCTATTAATATTTTACCCTTAGTTTGCTTTGATTTTTAAAATCGGTTAGTGTCACTACGTCCACTTGCGAGGTAAATTCTGAGTAAAGGCTACCACAAATTTTTTTTGTAATAGTATTGTTTTCTATCAAATCATTTAAAGTTTTTGAAAACTTGTTTGAAGGTGTTCTGAAGTCGATATCTATCTTGAATATTTCATTTCAAGTTAAGAATATTTGTATCCAGATATTTATTATACGACCTTTTGTTTATTATTTTATTGACTTCTGTGAAATTTGAGATGCTATTCGAATACGTATATTTTGCTGTATTAATGTTTATATTTGAACTTCATTATTGGCATTCTTTTTTGAGATTCCTTAATGTGTATTGCCATTTATTCTTATTGGTTTTCTGGAAGGACAACACATGTGTTTCATCTCTCACATTCCGACATTTACGATGCCAGGCTGTATTCTATATACCTTTACCTTGCTTTGTAATACATCCAGTGCGTTAATTTGCTTTTCATTTTTATGATATTAATTCACTCGTTCTATGTTTCACCTTCTTATTGCTTACCAAGGTTTGTTTAATGAATGCTGCTGTATAGTTTTGGCAAAGTTTACGAAAGCACACATGTGTCAATGCTTCTTACATTATTGCCCTGAAGCAAGAGTTATAGAAATCAATCTTATTGCTATATTAGTAATGTTAAATTTGCTTCCATTTCATTTTATGATTATTTTATTCTTTTGATATTTTCTCACTCTGCTGCATGCTGTTGATTTGTTGTTACATTTTTGTGGGTTAGTTCTCCTATATTTCAGCAATTCTATTCGAATATTGCCTGGTTTTAATGTTGTAGTCCTATTTTTGCTTTATGTGTCCACAGTACACTTTTGCTGTGTTTATTTCTATCGAAACATTTGGTTCTCTATTGAATTTTCTAAATATTTAGGTTAGCTTCCTACGGTAGCTCTAATCTGCTGTGTAGGTACAATCACGTCTATAATACTTTTTCCTTGTATCGATTCTTTTACATTCTGGTTCCTTTTAACCAATATCCAATGCCTATTCTTCTATATAATCATTTCCAACAGTTTATCTTCTGTTCTTCAATGCGGTTAGGGAAGCACATGTTCAGACATTTTTTAACAATTTGAGCACAATACAATGGCATATCATGTTCTTAAAATACCACAATACCTGGAACATCATTCTCAAAAAGTACTGAAGGCTATAGACACACAATAATTTTCCAAAATATGACCTTTTTTATATTTATTTAAATTATTTTTACCCCAGATTTTTAAATAAGATTTAGAACATGACGACATCTCTCATTTTAAAATGTGAAAAAGGCAAAGTGAGATATTCCATTTTGAATCAATTTAAATTTTATTTAGTTTTGTGTCTAATCGGTATTATGAATTAAATATCCAAACTTAAATTTAAAAATAATATTGTTACCTGGCGGATACAATACACCTTCATCGCTTCATCTAAAAATGTCAGAGAAAATAATGTACGACATGTGACACTAAACAGTAAACTAGAGGTGCAGCTTCGTTTTTTCTGTAGAAATAGTTATGGCAACTAATATTTATATCTCCTGTAAACAGAAACTGATCATAAATCAGCGTTGACGTTGACTGTCCATTTGTGAAATGGCCATTTTTAATCAATCAGGGGTTGCCAAGGTTGTCATGGTTTGTAGTTTGTGTATGCTTTTTCTTAATCATATGCAAAACAATATAGTGTCTGCACCCAAGAGTCTGTAAATGAAATTTACGTGGTTACATGAATGGTCTTAAGGGTTAAATTACATTCTCTTTGTGTTAACAAAAAATCTGCTTGTGCGCATTCATCATGACTTCAAAAATATTTTTCAAATCGTACTTTTTATATACATATAAACCAGGAAATGTTATTTCAACTTCTGATTTTATAAAATACGCAGAGATATGTTGCTATATTGATAAAATAAAGCGATGAAAAGGACTTATATCAAGTTCAATGTTATCACATTATTTTTAATCGTACAACTCTGCTAATATTAAAAGCTGTCGCTCACTTATACAACTTATTCAAATGTAATCAATCATTCACTGGTCTTGATCCTCCAGCATATACGAATATTCGCTTTTTAAATACATCGCCGCACTTGTTCGATGTTCATGTATAATTTAACTGGCAATATGACACAAAACCGCTATGTTCAAACACAGCTTTAATCTTTCTACACTCTTTTATTTCAATATGTCACTGTGTTTTAAAAAAAAATTTCTACTGACTATATGCAATGCCAAATTGATTTTATGATTCTCGATTGCATTTTTATATCTCGCTAGAATCACTTTCTCTTGTAGATTTTAGGTGAAATACGTAAGGTCCATCTAATGAATGTACACCCATTGCGCTTAAAATATCGATGCAGTGGATTTAAACTCTGAATCTACTAATTATTGTGAAAATGGCATCAAGAATAAGCATATTTGCTTTACTCTACATACAGCACCTGTCGTCAGAGTAAGGAAATACAGTTTTTTAAATTTGGATTTTGGGCTATTGTGATTTATAAAACACTCGCAAAAGTATTGTAATACTTTTTAATATTGTTGGGTAGGTACTAGTCATTCAAACGAAGCCACCACGATTATTACTGTCGTTAATGAAGCTAATGAACGCGTGGAAGAGAATCTGGGCGACTTTGGGAGAATAACAAGAGATAGCACGTACATGTAGAGTTAAAACTAGTGTCTAAATGACGATTCTTAAACCAATTTTGGTTGTAGATAAAAATAGAGATAGTGTTGAAATAACGAATGATAATAATAGTCCCAAAGTTCATGAACTTAACGCCCACTGAGTTCTTAATGAAGTGGAAGATGATGTGAACAAATTTTCAAATATTGAAGGTGATGTTGAAGATTTCAGTAATATAGATCTTAACTACATGCGAAGTTATATAAAAATCGACATGCAGAAAGATAGTGACTTAAGCTTTGATGTTGATGTACAATTTGCGACTAGTGAAAGAACTGCCAGTGACAACACCAATAACACCATCACTGATTTAATTAAAAAAAGAAAGAAAATGAACAAGACATGCTGAAAATTTGAATAAAAATATTAGAAAAGGAAAACACTTGCTGGAGAGGAATATATCAAATATAGGAAAGTTACAATCAACGAAAACGTTTTAAAATCTGGCTGTAAGAATTGTCGAAAAATTATTGGAATGCAACAGTCATAGGATACAAAAAGACAGTTATAGTATCTAGTCTTACGGCTAAACCAATACAGACGATAGCAGAGGAGGTGCAAGAAAAAGTCTATGTTTTCTCATTTTGAAGTTGTAAAGGGCTGATCCGTGCCACCTTTGTATTTAATAATCACATTGGTATTTAATCACTACTCTGCCCGGTATAAGACTAAACTATATTTCTTACATTATACAACCAACGAATGCGCGCAAAGCAGCTGGTTTAGGCGTTGAGTGCGATTATTAATAGAACAAAGCAAGTTATGAGCTGGCTTAGAGGCTCAAGGGAAACAGTCGTTTATTAATAAACAATAAAGTGCGATTGAAAGTTTCTGGGTGGGCCTGCGTTAACAGCAGTCGACGCCCGTTATTCTTGAGCCGAAATACAGCCTCGAGAGCCCACAACTACCTTGGAATCAACACCGAGGTATCGATAATTCGTCAGCGCCAAAAGGCTGCTTAGCCAGTTTCAAAGGAGCAATCGATCTTGTAAGAGATCACATGGAGCAACGCAAGGATAGTGCTATAAATCATTATACCATCGAATTATGAAAGAATTGCATTAAATTATGCAATAAATTTACCGGTCAAATTAAGCGCTTAAAAGCAACGGTAACCTGCTGATTCACCGCGTCAGAACAATAAGCGTGCGTTATTCCGTGAACATATCGTGTCAGCTGATTTCAAACTACTGGAGTCAGGGCCGCATTAAGTGGATTTGTGGGAAGATTTTAAACATTGCATGTAGATTTAGCATTAATATCGTGGAATGTTATATGCTACTATTAACAGCGCTTATAACACTTATATATTATCATTGTGTATTCGTTTTATGTATTTCCATGCATGTTTTTTTGCAGAGCATAGGTATTTTTATGTAAACTGTTTGGTTTTTATTTCTGGCAGAATTTTCATGTATAATTACAAAATTATAGGTGATCACAAGTAGGCCGGAACGAACAACACTGACAAACCCTTAGCTGCACTGCGGTAAGAGCGGATCTTGTGCTTCTATGACTGAGTTAACTAGCAAATAATGGGCAATATAAATTCACAGTAAAGTAGAGTATAGGGTACGGGAGAGGCCAAATTACAAAGTTAATGATCAAACAATACGTGTTTCTAAAACTTTTTTTAATATTCTTGCGATTTCTGAAACAGTTGTACGAAATGCGCTTAATTAGAAGGAAGTTTCAGAAAGTTCTCGTGGGCGGCATTTCTTCCAAAATATTACCTGCGAATGTTTTTAATAGCATTAGATGACATATCGCTCCATTTGCAGCTTACCAAAGCAAATACAGTCGAGAAGAGACCCAAAGCAGTATCATTTAAGTATTAAAACATTTATAATGTATACAAAGCAAGATCCAGAAATAGAGATACTAGAATAACATCAAAGAAATAGGAAAGCCATATGTCTACGAAATATCGTTAATACGGTGTTTAATCTACTGTAGACACATGCAACATATGTAATCAATATAGCATGCAACTTAATGACTTCAATGCCAAAGAGTCTAAAAACCACAAAAATCTACCTTATAAAACGCACAATAAAGTGAAATCATGTGAAGATCCTCAAAGGTAAAATGTTCTTCCAATTGATTTACGAAACTGCTTAGGCACTCCTTATCTAAGAAACATCCAAAGTTTTTATTTGAGGAAACTGTGGACTATAAATTTAACATTGTCGGATGCAATCCCAAAAAAGCCCTGAGGTGACCACAAATTGGGCCATCAATTCCAAAGTGGACAAAGATTGAAATAGTTGAACATCATTCTGATGATGTCATGTTTTTGGCTTTTAAAAGAAAGTCCATCTCGAAAGGTAATAAATCACAAATATTTGCTTCGAAGGTATGATCACACCGGAAAGGGACGTTTAGGCGCGCACCTTTAGGCGCGCATTATTAGGCGCGAGCTTTTAGGCGGGAAGCTTTTAGACGCAGACGCTATTAGGCGCCTGGACGTTTAGGCGCCGCAACTTTAGGCGCGGGGACAGTTAGGCGCCACATGAAAGAAATTAACATTATTCTTGATTTTAACATTTTTTGTTAGGTAATTATTGCAGTCATTAATGTTGAAGAAAAATTCAAACCTTCATAAACAATATATATTCAGCTTTTTACGAGCCTTCTTCAGTGTGTTCAGTGTTCAGTGTAAAGTTGTACAAATTTACGTATTGAATTTACATTTTATCGATTATAAACAAAGAGTTATTTACATTTTGTATATGTATAGTTTAACGTAATGAAATTATATGGTGTGTATAATTTCACCGCGTTAAACTACCCATATACAAAATGTAAATAATTCATTTTTCATAATTCGATACACTGAAGAAGACTCGTAAAAGCGCCAAATACATATTGTTTATTAAGGTTTGAATTCTTTTTCAACATTAATTACTGCAATAATTACCTAACAACAAGTTTTAAAATCAAGACTAATGTGAATTTCTTTCATGTGGCGCCTAAGTGTCTCCGCGCCTAAAGTTGCGGCACCTAAACGTTCAGGCGTCTAATAGCGTCGGCGTCTAAAGCGCTCACGCCTAAAAGTGCGCGCCTAAAGATGCGCGCCTAAAGAATCGCGCCTAAACGTCCTAGACCGTGATCACACGGAAGCAGATACAGTACATGCTCTTATTGAAAGAACTGCTAAGAAAAAGTATACAATGGAGATTTTTACTCCCTGGAATTGGAAACAGTTTATGATTCAACTGGTGGCAAGGTTTTTGACATGGAATAAGCAGATTTCAATAATACTTCTTTGCGCAGACAACCTAAAACAAAAGCTATTGTCCTCTGGTTACAAGTACTAGATTTCTGTATTGTAGACCAGTTTTAATGAAGATTTCAACAGATCAATGTGAACAGATTTACACAGAAGACTATTGCCTTACCACCTCAGTACTGGCAGCTAGGACTTCTCTAAAACCAATTAGTCTAAAAATTGTGATCACTTAATAAAGCTACTTTAGCGGATATCATCACAACCTCTCAGCTGTTATAGTAATCTAACCACATCAGAAGTGAGAGACTCTGACAAATACCTGCCATATTTACTAATATTTACAAGCAAACAGTAACAACTCCATAATCATCTGTGCTTACTAACACGTGGCGGCGGTAAATGCCTCAACCCTATTCTACATGACGATTTTTTAAAAAAATAGTTCTATGTGGTAATTACATTTTACTGACTTTAAGAAGAAGATCCAAAAACTAGACAATCTTTTTCTTTCCTGTAAAAATGACAAAAGTGGAGTTGCCACTGTTTACCTTTTACGTACAGATATAGAAATTGTATTTTTACCAGATATAGCCTATGAAGGGGGTTCAGAGTGTATTCTAATTAGGGCATTAAAACAACTAACAGCAATTAAATTAATTTATTATTTGTTAGGTTCAATAAATTTTTCCTACTTCTCTTTGAGTGACGCAATTATCCGGGAAAAAATGTTGTCCTACAAGCCATACCTCCGTCTCTTCTTCAAGACTTTCATCGTCCGGAAACTAACGCCATCTTAGGTACCGATTTCTTAAAATTTTTGAAATCCCTGGGAGTCATTTCCGAGGTACAAGGAGGCAGTTATGCTGTTACAAATTGCAGTCCTTCATTGCAGTCTGTGCAACTCCGGTCTTGCAGATTGGGTTATTGTCATGCGCTAGGAAAAGTTTTGCGTAATATTCTGCATTAATTGTAATATTGAGTGGCATATAATCGATCAGCAGCAGCCCTTGGCAATTTCAGGACGCCACGCTCTTTTCAGCAGATGCTTGTTCCTGTGTCTCAAATTTTTTAGATGTGGAGATTCTGACTGCTGCTAGTGCATTAGCGCTTTGGGATTCAGTGGCTACGAAATTTAGTTTGGTGGTGATGAGTAAAGGTGAAAAAGCTATTCCACAGCCCTCTAGATCTAGAGGAACCGAGTATTCGATCATATGGTATGGATAGGCAAAGCTGGAGAGAGTAAAACATTTACACTTCAGGTACGACTGTATGATGCACAAGGTTGGCATCACGGTGAATCAATACTGAATAACTAGATATTATTTCATGGTATAATTCCATATTAATTTTGAATTTTGTGTTCTGTCTATCAAGTCTATCGACATAGTATACGTATAATCCATTCAAAATAGTGATAAAAATGGAACTTTAAAAATGCAGATAAAAGTCTCCGCAGTGCGACATTTTTAAAAAGTAATGTAAAACGGTGGATCTTACGTTTCCTTGCAAAAACAGCTAGTTTCCAAGATACGTGATACTCAGCATGCCTATACCTTGCTTATAATAAATAAAACAAAATAAAATAGTGACAGTGACATTTCTTACTTCGCTTGCTTTTATTCCTCTGTGTTCGACAGTGTTACCACCAGCGGCGTTCTATAAAATTCTTATTTATTTCGAAATATCTATACCTCTCAGACCAATCCTACATCTAAACAGATCTAATGATAGTTTCGCTCAGATGCGAATTGTATGCAATCGGCCAGGAAGTATTTATAGTTTCTAATTTTCGACTGCAGAATTACTTTTAGAAAAGTATATCAGTGTAGTGCTTTACATTTATAAAGAAAAACACTTTGCCATTATATACTAAAAACGTGATAAAAGTATGACAAGATTGTGATTTGAAGAGTATTGTGACTTATGTAACCTATTTTCTTTTTACTAGCAGTAAATCATGGAAACCACTCCCCTATAGTAATAAAATCATATTTGATCTAAATTGAATGTTAGTAATATACTATTAAAATGGGAAAACATGTTTTATTTCAATGTCGTTTATTCAGGTTTGTTAAAACCTAATTTTTTAAAAGCATATTGACAAGAGAAATACATTAATTTGTTGTAGTAACCAATTTAGTAAGAAAAATATTGTACCAATTTTTTTAACGGTAATGACGGAATCATTCCTGAAATACTAAAAGGGGAGGTCCCAATTAACAACTTAAAACAACTATTTAATATTGTTTTAGAGAAATGATAAGTGTTATACGAATGGAATAACGCCAATACAATCCTACTCTTCACGAAAGGTGATAAAACCGACTTCGATACAATAGACCAATCAGTCTGCTAGGATAATTGAATCAAGTCTTCATTAAAATCATAAGTACAAAGATTACGAATACTTTTATTAAGCTCCAGAACAGAGTTATTTCCGAAAAAATTACAGTGCGATAAATCATCTGTAAGTTATGTGTTTAATAGAAAAAGAAACCGAATACAATATGCCGTTGTCATTGACTACGACAAACTGGTTGATTTTGTCCATGTGGGCCATACTAGATGCACTAAAGAACAGCAGGATAGACTATAAATATTTTGAACTGATTGAGAATATAACGTACATAAAACAGTAACAATTACAATAAATACAGTAAACAACGCATTCAAATACAACGTGGTATTCCACAAAGTGATTCCATATCACCAAAGCTATTTACTGCAGTTATGGAAGATCTGTTTAAACCAATAAAATGTGAACAAAAGTTCATTAACATAATGAACTAATAGAATATGTAAACAAATGCCGCAATTTGGTATAAATAATCAGAACAAAAAAATGGGTAAAACGTATAACGTAGTGGAAAACGTGTTTGGAAAGAAGTATTGAATGTCTTCAAGTAAGATGGAGAAGCGGTCTTAAGAAAAATGGATCCAAGAAGTAGGGGGTTGCATTTAGATACTTTTCAAAAACGTATATTAAGTAATTAAAAAACAGTTTTAGTTGGCCCCCATTGGAAAGTTGTGTATGCTAAACGAAATTAGATAAACGGCTACTCTACTAGCATATTCTACTTAAAATGATGTCATTTATCTTCTTCAACATGTGGCGGCTTACTTTTGGAGCACCCTGTATAAGTGCAGTGGTTCAAAATGAATTTCAAATATAAATCTGACATTTAAATACAAACACACCAAGAATGTGGTTGAGATGGGGCTACGAGGAGATAACACAGAAACCGCAATGAGAATGTTTGGATCTGAAGGCAGAAACGATCGAGGAACTACTTAATTGGGCTTCTTATTAAAAAAATGCCGATTCCAAATGGAAAGCTCTTTTTACAAGAAGCCACATCAAAGGTAGACATGGGAAGATTCGGATGGCAAAACTGACGAAAATGTTACAGTGCTAAATAAATTTACGACAGGTAGCAACCACAGAATGGTGAGAGCTAGAGTAGAGATACATCTTGGCAAAGAATGATATCGAATAATCCAGACAAAAGTTAGACCCGTTGATGATTACCAAATGTATATTAACGATATGCTAGAAACTACAATTTCATCAGATCCAAGTATCAGCTTCTTAAATAACTAAATTGCAAAAACAATAAACAAAGGCCAAAATAAATACCGGCGAAGACCCAAACGACACAGAAAAATTACCCCTCAAACAAAAGCAACAATGGAAGAAAGATGAGAAGCAATGAAAACACAGATAGAAAATAATTAAAAGAAAATGTATTCAAAACTATCAGAAGAGATGTTCGCACATGCGGAAATGAACAAATACAACAAAGTATTGATGAAAACAAAAGTTTTAAAGTGCTTAAAAAAAACTTAGTAACGAAAAACAGGAAATAATGAAACTAAAAGACAAAAAAGAAGAGACATCCAACAGAGAGGAGATCTTCAACTGTTCAAACTAACGTGTGGCCATAAAATAGACAATTGTGTGAAGTTTTAAGAAACTTAATTAAAGCCTGCGTTGGAGTGTATTGTTTGCAAGCCAGGAGGTTTTGCAGACGTTTGTTTTCAATTTACGTCAAGTAATTCGCTAGGTAATCATATCGACTAGAATAAGCAAAACATGACACAGAAAGTCTGTATATAAGCAGTGTATTTTTATTTGAATTTTTAATACATTCCCTAACATTGAGATGCATTCATTTGTGAACTGACGTAGGCTATAAATGTCTTAAAGGGTAGTTAAGCCTGGCTACTCCATTCACATCTTACCCTACAACCCCGCATCCGTTTACTAAATTCCAACCCATTCAACCCCCCCAGTAAAATGACCTGGTCCTATAAATCTGCAGGTTACATTTCTGATGTGCGCCCTGAACGAGTGCAAGAAATCAAAGGAATTACACAAATTCACGGAAGAACGCAGACATCGTAGAGGAATTTAACAGGAAACTGTACAGAAGCAGACGAGCAACAGAAGAAGGAGAACAAGATCACAGGAAACCTTCAAGGAAAGACATAATCAACCAAGTATCTGAAGAGTTACCAGACATATCAGTGGCAGAGATTAAATATGCGTTAACAAAGATGAAAAAGAGTAAAGCTCCACGGGGGGACGGTATTATGACGGAATCTATAAAAACCGGACGCTATACACTATTGAAAAAAATAAGAATACTGTTTCATCTATGGCTGTATCAGACCATCATATCCACGGAATGGAAAATGTGGTATCCATTCTAATTCACGAAAAAAGGAATAATGCAGACCAAGAAAATTATCGATCCATAAGCCTTTTAAATGATATCCACAAACTATTCACTAGAATAATAACTAGACTAGAAAATAAATTAGATTTCTATCAACCAAGAAAACATGTCGTGTTTGGATAAGGCTTTAGAGAAAATGACCTTATTCAGTGCATAAAAACTCTCTTAGAAAAAATCACTGGTTTTAGGAGTCGTTTATTTTTGCAAAGCAGTCGATATAATTGAAACTGATAGCTTTTTGGACGCAAAGAAAGAAATCCGTATTGACTACAGATATGCCGCACTTATACACACTCCTATACAAATGCAACTACGACAGTCTAACTACATGAAGGTATGAACGCTATAAAAATGGCACAAGGAGTCAGACAAGGCGATACGTTATAGGTCAAATTAATTACAGTCGTTCTAAAACATCATTCAAAGCGCTTAACTGGGATGCAAAGGAAATACCAATAGACGGAGAGCAGTTAAGCCACCTCCGTTACGCGGATGACGTAGTTCTGATCACGGATGACCTAGCAGCAATCATTATAACTGAACTTGACACTGCTGGTAAGAGAGTTGCCTAGAAATAAACACCAGCAACACATAGCTTATGACGGCTCTAGTACCGAGCGAAAAGCCAAAAGTCATGGAAAAATGTGTTTACTTAGGTCACGAGATCAAGATATCTGGAGATAACCAAACAACTGAAATAAAGAATGAATCTCAGCTGCGCAGCATATGGATCACTAAGCGACGTTTTTAAAAGTAACATCACCGTCAACTTAAAAAGAAAAGTATTCGACCAATGTGTGCTTCCAGTAATGACATATGGATCGGAGACTCTGATATTAACTTAAACAACAGCAAAAATGCTTAGAGTAACCCAAAGAAAAGTGGAGAGATCAATGATTGGAATAACACTCAGGGATAGAATGAGAAACGAAGAATTAAGAAAACAAATAAAGCTCACATATGTTATAGATACAATAAGTAGATTAAAGTGGAACTGGACAGGTCATCTAGGATGAAGGATGGACGGTAGGCGCGAAAGATAGTTGAATGGAGATCACTAGCAAACAAACATAGTGTGGGAAGACCACCCGCGCACTGGATATACTATATCAAGAAGATAACGATAAATTGGATGAAAACGGCAAGATAGGGAGACATGGAAAATTTTGGAGAGGCGTATGTTCAGCGATGGACGAAACAAGAGGCTGGATGATGATGATGATGATGATTATGACGAAGGATGTGGTTAGTCCAAGGGAAGTATTCATTTAGAACTACCTATTGCTGTTATTTCGTAAAAAACTAATACTCTTCAATCCTATCTTTAAAAGGCCATATACAATGGACTCTATTTCCATGTCTTGTTTAAATTTAACCATAATGCTGATTATACTATTGCCATGGCAACGGAAAGTGACTCTAATTAATCACAGTTTATAATGAGGTGAGAATACTGCTCAATCCCTTGAACTTCGTTCAATCTAATAGAACGGTTCGATATACAGATGTAAATGTTTATTAATCTCTCACGGATCTTTTCTCAAATTTTAGAATTTGTTTATAAAATATAAAAATTGGCCGTTGATGTAAGGTAACGCCTTGTAGATGTAATGATTTTTCTGTTTTTACTCTAATGTTCTATGACTGTTTTGAAAGGTTTTTCGGAGGCAAGGAATCGCTTTTCTCTCCAACCGAACACATTTACAACCAATTAATATCAGATTATCAGTTGTAGGTAATATGGATTATGATTTATAGTTTTTATACAGTTTTAAGTTGTCTTTATCTCTCATTAAGTTTCCGTTGACGTCATAATGCTGTATGTAAATAAATGCCTTCTATGGTTTGATGTCTACCTGTTGAACATTACATAAATATCACTTAAAATAGTAATTTAATTGGTTTGCTGACAACTGGCCTGTGTAACATTCAATTAAGTCAGTTTTACATAAATTTCACTATCTATTAACATGTCACGCATTTTACACCCTAGCACTACACTGTTTCAGCATTATATCAACATAAACGTGATAGCACGTAAAATAAATATTGAATCCTGTAAAAATTTATAGAGATAGAATTTTTAAACAATTTTGCTGCTAGTAATTGTTAGTAACCGCTGCTGATTAATGTTAAAATGATTTTATACGCCCCTCTATTGTAAGGTAAAGTTCAGGGCACTTCATTCTACACGTAAGAATATGACCTGAGACACGGTGAGTCAGGGTCGCCGAAATATCTCTTTCCGAAACCCAGTTAATCTGGCACACGTTATCAGCGTACTGGGTGATGTGGTTAGCATCACGCCTTCGACGACGGCCTTACTTTCCCTACTTCCACAACTGTGGTTTCAGTACCCAATTTTTAAAACGACTGGGTGAACCGGCGGTCATATGCCAGATGTGGGGATTGAACCCCGCACTGTAGCACCGCAGCGTGAGCTCCCTAGCCGCTCGGCAATGCTGGCGATCTATTGTAAGATATATTACACAATTATTTATGAAAATTAAGTTGAATATGTAACAAGTGTTCATAAACGAATATAGATATATCAAAAGTGATATCATGGAATTACGTTTTTACATTGTAAACGATTGAGGAGCCATCAAATGTTAAACGTTTATAAACAGTTATGACTAACAGATGCTAGAAAAAAATTATCTTTTTAAATTGAGTGTTAGATTATAATGTTGTATAATCAGATCATCACATTGAACTTGTTATGGTCGAGTAGCCAACACAAAATACTTAGCCGTATAGTAACAAACACATGTCAAAACCGTCGAAAAGACATGCAAAGCTGGTAAATGTGCCCGATAGGGAGATAAATAACGAATTTGGTACTAACAAATTCAATATCCGTTCGTCAGCGTTTGTGTCATTCAATGTGTCGGTATGCTACGTTCCCTGTCAGTAGTATTGCTTTGAATTTTTTATCGTGGCTCGATTCGTGCGCTGTAGTTTGCATGCTACAATTGAGAGGAAACCAAACAATTTGAACAGCTTTTGGTGTTCGCAGTGCGATTTATAACCTAGATAGGTATCAGCAAAAAGGAAGCTTTGTGTTTTCTGTTTTAACAGCACTATGCGATCAATGCCACTATGTTTTGAATAAAACAATTCGCATCCAGTTTTTTATTAATGAAGTTACAACTGGCGGCGAGGCCTTTGAAGTTTTTTCTTTTTATCGCATCCTTTTTGCTTCGCTTCCGCTGCAAAAGTTGATAATACAGGAAGCACTTCAATAGATGCTTCATTAACATTAAATACGGCGCAGTGAATATTTTTCATTGTTTATTTATCTAATTGGGGTAGCTATTAGTTCCGCCCCATTGTTTCCCGTTGATTTTAGCACAGTCTCTTTACTTTTGTTAATATTATTATGTAACTATTCGTCGAACCACAATAGTTTAATTATTTCTAATAACAGAAAAGAAATTGTCTAGTTAGCGGTGTAATATGTATTCAACAAAATCCAAGTTGTTTTCTACCGCTAACTTCATAATCTTTCTTTTTTAAGATTATGAATAAGATATGACCTCTTTTAACATTCTCAATTATAGTCAAAGTTAATTTTTTCGTGGGAACGTTAAACGTGCCTTTTAGATCAAGTAAAAGTACAGTTCCTTCGAACAAGGTTGCTGATAATTACGGAGTGGAAACTTGGAACGTCCCAAGTTTCAATGTAAATAAAATATGTCATTAGAAATTGATTTCTTGGTCTATAATTCTAACCTTTGAACAAAAATGTGGCCTCTATTTATGATAAAACTTAGTCGTCGTAGTTGATACGGCACATTCAGTGAATATTTAGACAGAGTGGATGCTTAAAGATTTAAAAAAAATTTGATAAGCTTGATGACACAAGGGCAAAAAATTATATTTTTCCGAAGACATTCACAAACACTATTTTTATTCGATTGTAAGAAATAAAAGAAATTATAAGTTATCAACTTGTTATACATATTCTATATTTTCGTCCAGTTACCTATGGCGAGCGAACCGATTAAATGCCATAAACAAATAAAGCAACTGTCATGTTATTATTATACTGCGTCAAAGTGGCGTGATTTAAAGTGCTATAAACCGAATCACTCTATTATACTTCAAAACTGCATTAATTTTATTTCAATTAAAAATTGGGAATTAATTAAACACTATCTCTTCATTTATAGTCCGAAAAGTACTTTTCGGCCTAGGACAAAAAGCAATCACTTAGCAACCATAACAAAAATTAATACTCTACTAAAACAGCACCAACAGTTAAGTTTACATTCGCGAGGCGAAGCGCAGCGTAGCTGAGCGAACACAGAAACTGCGAGTCAATGCATAGACGTGCAAGAAAAATTCTACATCTACATCCACAGACGACCAAATTATATTGAATTTCAAGTATTTTTGTTCTAATTAACTACCTTAATGATCTGTTTATACTTGTATAATGTCTGTATATTGCCGTTTATGAGATTCATATATTATGTAGTCGTATCATAGACGCACTGTATATATTTTGTTTGCTATTAATAAAAACTAGTTGCTGTTAATATATTGTGTAGTACGCTGGTTCAGACAACGTCATTTTAATGACACCTATCATACGTTAAATCGATTTAACTATATTTAGCAAATTAATACAAATTTATATTATTTGTTGTAAGGGCATGTAGACTACGACAAACTGTTGTTAAAATCCCCTTATAGAATTCGTACTCATCCAATAAAGTCGACGAAAGCTGCTTTCAGATAGCGCTCTATTTACGATGCACTAAAACAATATCGGGTTTTTCTCTGCTTATTAATATTACCTACCTCAAAATTATGGTTTAAATCTTCAAACTTAACAACTGGAAGAATTAACTATCAGGTGCTGTGTCATAAATGTGCAATGGCTTTGATAAATATCGAGTATTTGAGTTGTCATAATATGTGCATGTTAAGCTTCAAGTTGTGTCTCCAACTGTATAGGTACAAAAGAAGCAATCCAAAGATTCCATAAAACCTATCTGTGTGCAAGAGGTTAGAGGGTACTGCAAGCAAGTCAATTTGACAGTGCTGCAGTAGCACAATAAACAAAAATAAAAGGAAACTGCAAATGCCAGAAACCCGAAAATCGCATGGCATGAATGATTCGAAGCTGTAGTAGATGTATTAATAAAAAATATGTAAAAGGCTTTACCCAGAACTTTCCTCGTCGACGTTGTGACACTAAATAATTTTAAAAATGAAATTAAGTTAAGAGTAAATATATCTTCACGTTTCTAATAGATTAAATAAATTTTCAAATAAAAAAAATCCGGTACTGGAGGGATTTGAACGGCGGCGCTTGCGACTGCGAACAAAGCGCATTCACCAATTTCTAACAACGCTACGGAGACCTGTTGGTATTCTTCCGTTTCAGCAGGCTTAACCTTCACGCAGGGCATGTTTTAAGTTTCGTGTGCGAGGTACGTTTCAACTACCTAAATCAGACAATGGAAAATTAATTATATTTTTTACATCAATAAACCAACGCATATAATTCCTTCACTACCAATTCTTTGATTTTTTCTGACACATTTCATACGCTGGATGTATACACTTATCTGTAATCGTTTCCAAAATACGTCGATGCTAAAGTTTATCCCGCAAATTCCCCGTACGCTTCATTTAAACAATTTCTGTAGCAGTTGTTAAAAGTAATTTTGAAAGTAATTTGATATCTTAATGTAGAAAGAATAAGCTTTCCACTAGTTGAAGAATCATTCAGAAATATTCAAAACTAAGCTTGCATATGCGATGTATGCATAAAATTCTTCTATTTTCAGCGTGACAGCCTCGCGAAAATATTTGCGCATTATGCGGCTCTAGGCCTAAAAATTAAAATAAGTTAAGGGTAAAAATATCTTCATGTTTCTAATAAATTAAATAAATTTTCAAATAAAAAAAAGTTACCGGTGGTCGAATTCAAACTGCAGGCGGACAGCGTGTGCACCTCAACGTTTTCTGGGATTTTAAGGAAAAATAAACAAAATTTAATTTTTTTAAGATGCTCACCCTGTATATATTTGTCTGAAATTTAGAGGTTTTATTCCAGGTATACATATATAATGTGTATGCAAAATATCGTCTTCCTTCGACAAATATTTTTTTGAGTTATACAGCCAACAGACCGACAGACAGACAGACAGGCAGACAGACGGAATTAAGAAAACCTGTTTTTCGCCATCTAGGGACCCTGAAACGTGAAGATCTGAAGAAATCTGGGAAGGTGATTTTTTCGTGATTACAATGCTTCCTTCGTTTTTCAGACGAGGGAAGTAAAAAATCTGTTAAAGGTTTTACTTAGAACTCCCTGGCAAGTGGACGTTTTTAAAACCATTTAAAAATCAAAGAAAACTAGGAATAAAAATATCTTGACGGTTGTAATAGTACTGAAACAAGAAAAGAAAACACTTGGTAATGCCACTGAAATCAATTTGCAAATAAAAAAAGTGTTGCAGACGGGATTTGATTTCAGCTCCTACGAAAGGCATTTAAAAGCAAAATGAGGAGGTTGCGGACAGAGCACCCGTTGGTCGTATTCTGCCATGGAGCTGTGCCTAATATCTGCTCGTAGCGACTGGGTTACAGCTCATTCTTGACCATCTTTGTTCTCAACAATTACCTTGCATCTTTTGGGCCCCGTTTCTGTCAAGGGTAAAGCCTGAGCTACGTGCAAATCAGTACTTTTATCTATTTCTCAGTTAAAGCAAAAATAGAAACTTTTTTATTTTTTAACGGTGCTCACCTTCCATATATTTGACCGAATTTTGTCAGCTTCATGCCAGGTAGACATATAATCCGCATGCAAAGCATCGTCTTCCTCTAACAAACAGTTTTTGAGCTATACCGCCAACAGGCAGACAGACAGACAGACAGACAAGATCTAAATAAATCTCGGAAGGTGATTTTTTCTTGATTATAATACTTCTGTAATTTTTAAACGGAGAAAGTTCTTGTCGGAATTTTGTTATAACAACCTTTATCTTAGTGTTTTGTTCTTAAAAGACCACTATTTGTGTATGCGACTACTACTGTAAGACTTGGCGAAAACTGAGTTGGAGGAAATTACATTTATGATTGCGCTATTGCTTGGCTGAGAAATAATTACACATTCCCGTTCAAGACATAATCTGGGTTACACACTAAGTTACAAAAATAGCACGTTTTATGAGAACACACTTTTAATACTTTTATATATTTGCAACTAACTTTGGCTTTTGATGGATTTCTTAGAATGAAAAATTACAGGCCATCTGCTTTCATATTTCTATTGTGATTATGTAAGTATCCTAAAAATGATATCAGATGCAGAAACGATTAAATGGATAATATTTAAGAAGTTGTAATCGATGTGCGTTCGCGTTTATAAATAAAATAAAGGAAGTTATATCCGGGTATTAAGTGAACTAAAATATAATGCAAGAGCAAAGACTTATTGGAAACTGTATTATTGCTTTACTTACAAAGTTCAATTTGGTAAAAGTTAAGTCTCGCTACTAACAATATTGTGATATTTTATGACAACAATGTACAGTACATGCATATGCAATATCTCATACTCAATGTATACGCTATATTGCGTTCTTTCCGTTGTTTTTGCAAATACAATTTTTCTTTTATTACTGTCTCCAATATATGCCGCCCACAAGCATATGTTATAACTACAGCGAAATACGTCTATTCACTGAGGTACAAACACTATATTCTAGAATCCTGCAAAAAAGACTAAGAGAAGGAAATAGAGGAAACATTAGCACCTAGAAGAACAAGCAGCATGGCGTCCACACAGCAAGCACAATACCATATAAATATATTAAAAACAACTATGTAAAATACTAGAAAAATGACACGCATTGCACCTGGCATTTAGAGACACAAAAGCAGAATACAACTAGAAAAAACAAACCAGAGCACCAATTAGCTATTAAAAAACTGTCTAAGAAGTAAAAGTAGGAGCACAAATTAAAACTAAAAAGTTAGAAAGATTTTAAAATGGAATGAGGTTTGCCTCAGCTTGTTACTGTTTATAACACTAAAGAATCAGACCATCCAAGAGTGTAAAAACCAAGACTAAGTGTTTAGATAAGAAACTGGAATAGAAAACCAATATTATTGCAATGTCTTGCGTACGTAAATAACACAGTACTATTAGCAGAGTCGACTGCAGAGTTAGAACAAGCAATAACAAAATGGAGTAAAATAAATAACAGAACAATGAGAAATAAAGATAAGCGCAAACAAAAGCAATGTGAAACAATTTCTTGGCTCCACTTAATTGTTTCGCCATTTACCAATTTATTTCAGGCCTAACCTGTATATTTTTACTTGAATTATATTCTCTTGCATTTCGAATTCTTAAATTTTCCAAGCGAGCTCATTTTGTACCTGTATTGAGTTCCTATCGTTCGCGCGATGCAATTTTGACCCGCACTATCTGTTAGCTGGCCGAATGCGTGACATTATTTTCCTGCACCTCGAAGAAGTAGCTTGGTAACAAGGTCTCGTTCGTGCTTTATTACGCCACTACGATTAATTTCGTTTCCAAGAGCTGATAATTTGATTCAGGTACGATTGAGATTTTCTGTTTGTTATTCCCATATTAATTGCATTCCTTTAGCTCTTAATTGACAGTTTTAACCCAAGAATTTAATCTTAGAAGCAATGTCGCTGTCCTGACTTGATTTTCAACACCTACTGTCGTCCTGGCTAGCCCCGGAGTTTTGAGAGTGGCTTCGCTTCGATTAGTGATGCATTAATGGCGCTATTGACTACTGTGTATAGCAGCTCACGACCAGCATATGTTTAACCGCAACTTGTGGGCGTTGGAGGTTAGTGGTTACTTTTGTGGTTTTACTACATTAAAAGCGAACAGATTGCCTGTTTTCAAGTAGATTTAGACTGGCTATTCCAGGATCAACCCTTATGTATTTAACTATCACTGATACTCGATATTAAATTCATATATTCCATTATTACCGATATTTAAAGTTCAAATTCATACATTCACTTAGTTTTAACATTTGAAGCTTAAATGTGTATATTTAATTACGATTAATATTTAAAGCTACATTTGGTATGTGTAATTAAACCTTTGTGAGGCGAGCATTCACTTTTCTTTTGCTACATTTGGTATGTGTAATTAAACCTTTGTAAGGGGAGCACTCACGTTTTTTTTTGCTTTCAATAACCTGAACAGAAAGGTTTTAGTTAAACGACTGAGATATGCATATTCCTCGATTTATTTTGAGATTACAATTAATATAATAACCAGAAAGTGGTTTTTGATCTTCGTGCGTGTTGCAACCTTTAAGTAACCTGCACATTTCTATTATTGTTACCTTATTCATGACCAAATTATTTTAATTATTCAATATTGAATTACCATTATAGACTACAAGATTATTCAGTAGTTATTAAATAAACGCTAGTCACTTTTAGTTTATTTTAATTATTTGAAATCGTCTGATTTCTGGGGCCCATATTTTTTTTGAAGACTTTGCAGGATACACAGCTGGTGGTTTGAATCCACGTCCATATCGCCGAATTTGAGTTAGCTCGGTACAAACTGTAGTGGGGTTGATCTGCGATTTTTTTTACTGCCATTGATTATTTTAATTAATTAATTGCAGGTCAGCTTCTTTATCGTTTCAAATGCAGTAACACTAATAACGATTACAAGAAACAACATATTAAAAATTGTGTAAATAACGGGTTCGAATGAGTTGACAACTACCAATATTTACAAACAATTATAAATAAATAAAAAAAAACAGACTAAAGAATGAAAGTAGAGCAAATAAAGCAATACTAACTAAGCGCAAACACCAAAGTAAGAGTATGTAAGGGCATACTTTTATGTGCCAAAAAAACTAGAAGTAAAATAACAGCAGGAAGAAATATTTGAGAAGAATATTAGGAAGAACTAAAAGAAGCCGTTAAGAAATACTGTAGCAAGGGAAGAACTAGGCGTAGCACACTAACAGGAGAAATTGAGAATAGAATATCAAAATAGTATAGACATGTGCAGCAACGAAAACAGGAAGATGAAGCAAAGCAAGGTCACGAAAATCTGGGAAGGCAATCTGGAGTCAAGCAAAGAGGGAAAGATCTGAGTAAAACAAATGGTTGGAGATTATAACCTATTCGGAAATGGATAGAGGACATGATGCTCTCAGAGTGCAAAGGAAAGAAAATGAAGAAGAAGGAGAATAATAGTAGTCTGGTTCTGCGATAGTAACTGATGCCTGCTGCCTAATTGCTGCATGGCAAGTCACACGAACAATCCCCATTGGACTAAGGAACTATGACTTAACAATGAATATAAAAATTGCTGTACTAGAAAGAAAAAGATGGGGAAGGATTGTCGCTTTGACCTTCACGGCAACTTATAATATCGCATACGACACACACATCTAAGAAGAAGATGGAGAATTTGCCAAACTAGTATACATCCTCAAAGCATAAATTCTTAAAAACGTTCTCAATAATTATAAAATTTTCCAATAATAACTTATGTATTTGGAAGTAAAAACGATTTTATTATTATTATTTTTATATTGAAATACTTCAAGGAACTCTGGTAGCAAAGAAGATAAAGCAACCCATAATTACAGTTAATTCCACCTATATCGATAGCTGATGGCAATTAGGCTCAGAATGGTAAAGAAGAACTGAAACATGTGCTAGATATTTAGTGGAAGTATTGCAGTAATTCCCATTTCAAGAATCTCCAGAAGAACAGAAAGATGTTGCTACATATGTAAAAGCACTCTTCCACATTGTCAAAGGCGTTTGAAAAGCTATCTTTCAGAAGCAACAAGTAGTGCCATATTATAGAATCGGGTTTATACAAGAACATAGCACAATAAAAAATACAGCGTAGATACTATTTTCAAATTACCAGAAAACAACGTTTTTGTTCCATGGCAACGCCATTAGCTTTTCATCCGTTTTATACCATTTCAGAGTTAAACTACGACTACAGATCTCACTACAATGAATGGAAACGAAAATTCCACAAGGTAGTGCGTCGAGTTTTTTGTGTCTTCTACGCAACTAATATGCTAACTACAATGATAGTTACTACTCAGGCAGACGACACGGCAATACAGGCAATTGACGCCGATCATTATCTTCAACAGTAACTAGATCTGATGCAGAATTGGTTTAATAAACTGTGTCTTAGGGTCATTGAAGTAAACTCCTCACCTAGATATTAGCTTCACAAACTGGCAACTACCACAAGTACCGGAATAACCAGAGCCGGATTAAGGGGGGGGCTAAGGGGGCTGCAGCCCCGGGCCACCGAATTTCGGGGGCCTCGAAAAGATTCGAAGGTTAAAATATAGTGCGGTTTCTAATAATTTAGATCCCTTTGTACCCGTTGCGTTAATGGGAATGGGGCCTCTAAAAAAATTTAGCCCTGGGCCTCACATATCCTTACTCCGGCTCTGGGAATAACCCACATTGGGAGCTTGTCAAACTGTATTGGCTTATCGTCTACTATCACTACTACAACGCGTGAAGCCACACTTATGGGTTATAGCTTTGTGAAATAACTGGCAACTCTAACCTTGAAATCATATAGTGATATCAATCTAAAGTGCGGTTACCTTCCAATATTGCCATCACTATATAACACAGGGATATAAACATTTCAATAACACGATACATGCATATTCCAAGAAATATTAGACGAAGTGAAATTTCATCTCAATTATCTACTCGGATAACAATAAGACACTTCGGTAATATCAGTCACCACACGCAACCCATGAAAGCAAATGATGCCCCAGGCGAAAACGGAATAACAAAGGAATCATCTAAGATGGTGATAAATTGATTCAAGTTGTCATTGATAATGAATGTCTGCATCAAGGTAAAATGCCAGATACATGGAACAACGCCAAACTAGTAATACTACACGGGAAAGCAGAAAACCCTATAAGTATTCTGTCACGCATGTACTACAACCTTTTAACACGAATTACAGCCACTCGTTTAACAACAAAATTAGATCAATATCAACCGAAAGAACAGGATGGCTTTCAAAAAGGAATTATCTAGTAACGATAAAATTATTAATGGAAAAATCCAATTAATACAATATACCAGTCACTGTAGGATTAGTAGATTCTAAGAAGGCGGTTGACACTATAGCGAGGTGGATTGTATAGCAGGCACACAATAGACAATTGATATTGACAACTTATAAAAAATATAGCTGACAGGGCAACGAGCAACGACCACCTATCATTTACACACCACAACTGACTATAAGTGAAAGGAGGTGTAACGCAAGGAAGACATTTATTGCCTAATCTTGTTATTCTCGTATTGGAATATATATTTAAGACAGTAAAATGGTTAGGAAAAGAGATCAATGTAAATGGTTAATATCTGAACCATTTTAGATATGCATATGGCAGTATGGTAATTACAAAAAATCTGAAAGAACTACAACTACTACAAGACATGTCAGATCCATTAAATATAAAATCAAAGAAAGTGAGACTAAGTATAAGCTTAATGAAAACGCAGGTAATGTTTAAAGAGGATAGTGTCGTATAGATAGAACACAAAGTCGTCCAAAAAGTGAAAAACTGCGTATACCTTTTCATACAACAGATAATTGTAGCAAGAGAACATTCCAATAAAAAGGCGTATAAGACAATCGTGGATCACTTTAGCGCTTTTGCATTCTTTCTTCTGCTATTATAGGCTGGGCACCTGTTAGTATCACTCTAAGTGTAATTTTATAAGTGACCTTCGGCCGCAGCCCGGGCAGGTGGCTAACCAAATTCGTTGAATTAAGGGAAGAATGCCCTTTCACAGGGGTCACGACCACTAAAGGCGAAAAATAATCCATTGTTATTAAAACCAACACATTTTTCAACATGTGTATTTTAGCTGTAATGTGCTATTCTGTTGAAAGTTATACAGTGGCAAAACGAAATATAAATAGTCTAAAAATGCAAAGAGCTATGGAACGAATAATGATGGGCATATTATTGAGGGATTGTGAAATGATCTAGAGGAGAGTGTATCCTAAAATTAGTGTAATCACGGGAAGAGAAAAAGCAGGACATCACTTTGGTCAAAAAATGCAGTGAATGGCTCTCTTTGACTAGTGCTAAATAGTATAGGAAATTTAAAGAGAAAAGTAGAGTGCATATAATTTAATTAAAAGCATAGTGCGTTAATTAAAAACATGTTTTAGGTCTGGAATTTGTTAAACAAACTATATAGTTACTTATATATTGTTTGAGGCTTTCGCGTCAGGCGGCCACGCCTCACGGATTAAAACTGCCCTGGACTTGAACGACCAATCAGCGTTACGTCGTTCCGAACGGCTGACACAAAGGACTATAAATAGCTCCACATTAATCTTCACTTCTTAAACCGACTTTCACTCTGATGCTGTAAGCTGCTAAGTCTTGCGAAACGTTAATCGCTATGGGTGCACAAACAGCAACAATGCCATATATGCCCAAGTATCCTTGTTCTCAAGGTATTCAAACAACACGAGCTTAGATCCTTGCTCGAGTTTCCAAGGTGCAAGGCACATTAAGCCAGAGCATGCTCGGTGTTTATTTACAAAGACGCGGTATAAGCCTAAATTCAATTTTAACAAGAATATTTAGTTGCGGTGTTTAACATAGAACTGATATAAATTATACATGGGAGCTAATAAAAACCTTCTGTAACACAGCGGTTTTAAAATTATTAACCAATTTTTTTTAAGACGCGTTACTAGATTGAATTAGTTTTTTCGTTTTTAATACTCAGTAGTTTTGGGGATTTAGTTTTGTCAAAAACAAACTTTAAAAAAAATTAAAAGTGAAAAACTAGTATTGCATAGGCGGTTATCCTAAACTATTCAACGAAATAAATGAGAAACATTCATAAGTCATATTGGCAAATAAACGAAAGCACTGCTAGTTTTAACTTCACGTTTGAAAGCGCTATGTAATGGGACATTGTGTAAAATATGTAAGGAATGCGGGTTTTATATCTGTATCTATAGGTGCTATACCTTTCCTACTTCCGCAATTTCCTAGAATCAAAATACTGAAACATTCTATGTCCAACTGAATTCCAGTAAAATATTTGAACCGATTTTTTTAGTATGAGCACAGAAGTGCCTGATGAATTAAAAACTATTTACACATTACATTTGCACTTCCCTCGTGTAAAAGACGAGGAAAGTATTGTAATCACACGAAAATCACCTTCCGAGATTTCTGCAGATCTTCACGTTTTAGGGTCTCTAGATAACAGGTTTTCTCAATTCCGTTTGTCTGCCTGTCTGTCTGTCTACCTGCCTGCCTGCTTGCCTGTCTGCCTGTGTGTCTGTCTGTCTATCTGTATGCCTGTCTGTCTGTCTGTCTGTCTGTCTGTCTGTCTGTCTGCCTGTTGGCTGTATAGCTCAAAAACTATTTGTTGGAGGAAGACGATATTTTGCATGCAGATTATATGTCTACCTGGGATAAAACCGAGAAAATATCGGGCACACTAATACAGGGTGCGCACCTTAAAAAATAAAACTTTGATTATTCTCCTTAGCATAGAATTTCGGCTTAGACCGCGTAGTATTTGTAGATGAACACCCAGCATCCTCTGGCTTAATGTGCCTTGCACCTTGTGAAGTCGAGCAAAAACCCGCGCGATGGCCATGCTCTTTGGTGGCTCGTGTTGTTTGAGTATCTTGAGAACGAGGATACTTAGGCAGATTTGGCCGTTTTGCTGTTTGTGCATCCATATTCACTAACGTTTCGCAAGACCTTGCAGCTTGCACAAACAGCAAAACGGCCAAATCTGCCTAAGTATCCTCGTTCTCAAGATACTCAAACAACACGAGCCACCAAAGAGCATGGATATCGCGCGGGTTTTTGCTCGACTTTACAAGGTGCAAGGCACATTAAGCCAGAGAATGCTGGGTGTTCATCTACAAATTCTATGCTAAGGAGAATAATTCGAGTAACCGCGAAAGCCTCAAACAGTACAAATAAAACTTTGTTTATAATTCATTTTCTTATATGGGTATTTCGCCACTCTGCAAATTAAAATATTAAATAACGAAAATATTAACAACGAACGTTTCGAGGGACAATCTGCCCTCGTTATCAACGAATAACAATTAAAACTAACAAGAACTTATCTTTTTTTCACTGGAAGAAAAAACGACCAACCTCCAATGAATTTTCTGACATTGACGTTTGTTGATATCTGTACCTACTTGATCTCATCTTTAAGAATCGATAGCCAACTATTGTCTAAAAATATTGAGAAAGACGACACGCATTTTTCTTCGTTAAGTAAAATGTATGCCGTTTCCTTAATTTTTCGCCTTGTTGACATCGATTCTTTAGACAAGATCTTTGTGTTGTCCCATTGTATTTTATGGTTTTCATCCCAAGCATGTTCTGCCAGCTTAGACTTATTGAATTGATACGTTTTCAACATATTTTTATGTTCTTTAACTCTTACTGCTAAAGGCCTGGATGTTTCACCGATATAATATTTCCCGCATTCACAGGGAATACTATATATACAATTCCTTGAATGCTGTTCTTCGTTGAACGGTTTAGTTTTTGTAAGAACTGACCGTAAAGTATTCATCGTTTTGAATACCGTCCTAACATTGAATCTATTTCCAATTCGTCTAATTTTGTCAGATATGCCTGGAATATATGGTATAGTAAGAGTATTATATTTTTGAGTGTCATTCCTTTGTATGTGTGTGGCATTGCTTCGTGTATTGAAAATGTTCCGAACAAGAGTCTCTGGATAGCCATTATCTTGTAAAACATTAATAATAAATTCTTTCTCTTTTTTGAAAATTGTATCATTAGAGCAAACAACTTTGGCTCTGTCGTAAAGACTTTTTACAACGCCTGTCTTTATGTTTTTGTGATGGTTAGAATTAAAATGTAAGTACCTATTAGTATTGGTTTTCTTACGGTATACTGATGTTTCAAAAGTATTTATTGTGCGTGTGATTAGTGTATCAAGAAAGGGTAACTGATTGTTTTGCTCTGTTTCTAATGTGAATTTGATGGAGGTTTCTTTACTGTTAATATGTTCAAGAAATTTGTCCACCTCATCTATATCATGAGGCCAAATTGCAAAAACATCATCGACATATCTCCACCAAACTACTGGTTTGTTGGTGTACGTGTAGACATGTTGTTGTTCAAAGTCTTCCATAAAAATGTTACTAACAATGGGAGATAAAGGTGAACCCATTGCCATCCCGAAATCTTGTTGGTAAAATTCATTGTTTAGTTGAAAGTATGTCGTTTTAATGCATAGTGTTAAGAGTTCCATAATGGTACCAACGTTTAATGTTGTTCGTGTATGTAATGTGTTATCGTTTTGTAGCTTATGTTTAATGATGTTGAGTGTTTTGTCTACTGGAACATTAGTGAAGAGACTAACCACATCGAAACTAACCATTAAGTGTTGTGTGTTTATGTTTGCTTCTTTAAGTTTTTCAAGGAAATGGGGCGTGTTCTTTATATACGTGTCTGTATTTCCTGATATAGGAGTCAGTATCTTAAGTAAATATTTAGCTAAACTGTGACAAGGAGAACCTATAGAACTAACTATTGGCCTAAGTGGTACATTTGGTTTGTGTATCTTTGGTAATCCATAAAAATGTGGTGGTTTACTGTAGTGTGGTGTTAGCGTACGTCTTACAAAATCTGTAAATTGTTCTCTGTGTTTGTAAAGTGTTCTGTATATTTTTGTTTCTATTGTATGTGTTGGATCTTTATTTAGTTTAGTGTATTGTCCCTCACTAATTAGTGTTAAAAGTTTTTCGTTGTATGTGGTTGTGTCAAGTACTACTGTGGCGTTGCCTTTGTCTGCAGGTAGAATTTTAATTGTGTTATCGGTTTTTAGTGTGTGTAGTGAATGTTTTTCTTGTTTGGATATATTTTGTCTGATTGTGTAAGGTCGTTCTAGTATGATAGTTACAGCTATAGAAGAGACTTGTCAAAAACTTCCAGAAGACATTAGACAGGAATACAGAATTAGAAACAGTTACATCTATAGAAGAGACTTGTCAAAAACTTCCAGAAGACATTAGACAGGAATACAGAATTAGAAACAGTTACAGCTATAGAAGAGACTTGTCAAAAACTTCCAGAAGACATTAGACAGGAATACAGAATTAGAAACAGTTACAGCTATAGAAGAGACTTGTCAAAAAACTTCCAGAAGACATTAGACAGGAATACAGAATTAGAAACTAATCATACTAGAACGACCTTACACAATCAGACAAAATATATCCAAACAAGAAAAACATTCACTACACACACTAAAAACCGATAACACAATTAAAATTCTACCTGCAGACAAAGGCAACGCCACAGTAGTACTTGACACAACCACATACAACGAAAAACTTTTAACACTAATTAGTGAGGGACAATACACTAAACTAAATAAAGATCCAACACATACAATAGAAACAAAAATATACAGAACACTTTACAAACACAGAGAACAATTTACAGATTTTGTAAGACGTACGCTAACACCACACTACAGTAAACCACCACATTTTTATGGATTACCAAAGATACACAAACCAAATGTACCACTTAGGCCAATAGTTAGTTCTATAGGTTCTCCTTGTCACAGTTTAGCTAAATATTTACTTAAGATACTGACTCCTATATCAGGAAATACAGACACGTATATAAAGAACACGCCCCATTTCCTTGAAAAACTTAAAGAAGCAAACATAAACACACAACACTTAATGGTTAGTTTCGATGTAGTTAGTCTCTTCACTAATGTTCCAGTAGACAAAACACTCAACATCATTAAACATAAGCTACAAAACGATAACACATTACATACACGAACAACATTAAACGTTGGTACCATTATGGAACTCTTAACACTATGCATTAAAACGACATACTTTCAACTAAACAATGAATTTTACCAACAAGATTTCGGGATGGCAATGGGTTCACCTTTATCTCCCATTGTTAGTAACATTTTTATGGAAGACTTTGAACAACAACATGTCTACACGTACACCAACAAACCAGTAGTTTGGTGGAGATATGTCGATGATGTTTTTGCAATTTGGCCTCATGATATAGATGAGGTGGACAAATTTCTTGAACATATTAACAGTAAAGAAACCTCCATCAAATTCACATTAGAAACAGAGCAAAACAATCAGTTACCCTTTCTTGATACACTAATCACACGCACAATAAATACTTTTGAAACATCAGTATACCGTAAGAAAACCAATACTAATAGGTACTTACATTTTAATTCTAACCATCACAAAAACATAAAGACAGGCGTTGTAAAAAGTCTTTATGACAGAGCCAAAGTTGTTTGCTCTAATGATACAATTTTCAAAAAAGAGAAAGAATTTATTATTAATGTTTTACAAGATAATGGCTATCCAGAGACTCTTGTTCGGAACATTTTCAATACACGAAGCAATGCCACACACATACAAAGGAATGACACTCAAAAATATAATACTCTTACTATACCATATATTCCAGGCATATCTGACAAAATTAGACGAATTGGAAATAGATTCAATGTTAGGACGGTATTCAAAACGATGAATACTTTACGGTCAGTTCTTACAAAAACTAAACCGTTCAACGAAGAACAGCATTCAAGGAATTGTATATATAGTATTCCCTGTGAATGCGGGAAATATTATATCGGTGAAACATCCAGGCCTTTAGCAGTAAGAGTTAAAGAACATAAAAATATGTTGAAAACGTATCAATTCAATAAGTCTAAGCTGGCAGAACATGCTTGGGATGAAAACCATAAAATACAATGGGACAACACAAAGATCTTGTCTAAAGAATCGATGTCAACAAGGCGAAAAATTAAGGAAACGGCATACATTTTACTTAACGAAGAAAAATGCGTGTCGTCTTTCTCAATATTTTTAGACAATAGTTGGCTATCGATTCTTAAAGATGAGATCAAGTAGGTACAGATATCAACAAACGTCAATGTCAGAAAATTCATTGGAGGTTGGTCGTTTTTTCTTCCAGTGAAAAAAAGATAAGTTCATGTTAGTTTTAATTGTTATTCGTTGATAACGAGGGCAGATTGTCCCTCGAAACGTTCGTTGTTAATATTTTCGTTATTTAATATTTTAATTTGCAGAGTGGCGAAATACCCATATAAGAAAATGAATTATGAATTCACGCCACAAAGAAGTTTCAGAGATTATCTTAAAACTTTGTTTAGTTTTGCGTCAACTGAACAATAGATGAAAGTAATACACATGGGTCAGACTTTACACTCAAAGATGGAGCCCTTCTTTTATTGTTTTAGTATTATTACGAATGTGAAGATATTTTTACCCCCATTTTCTTTTGATGTTTAAAATTGCTTAGCGTCACAAGGTTCACTTGCGAGAGAAGTTCTGGGTAAAGCACTTTACAGATTTTTAAATAAACGTTCAAATTGTACTGCTACTGATCTACAGAGCAAACGTATACCACAAATTCAATATCTTTTGAAACAACAATTTTTTTCTTAAAACGAAAGGCATAAATCGATTTAAGTTATAATACATATTTGGTCATCAGCCTTGTTGTTAACCAGGGTATGGGCATCGGCTTCTCGGGAGCCAGAGCCGGATTGGGGAATGGCAGTGGCATCGATACAAAATTTTTATGGTGGTTGGAGTTACTGAGGTTTGAACCCAAAACCAGAAGCTATCTCTACTGTTTGCACAAATTTGCATTAGACATTTCACAGCGCATCTTACATAATCATTTCGAGTAAAAATATGCACATCTGAGTAATCTATTAAATAGGCATTCGCTTTACCTTTTTAATTGTGTACAAATTGGATGCTCTTGCATAAGAATTTTTCTGTCAAGAATGATGAAGCTGTACCTCTAAACAATTACTTATGATCAATTTTGGAGCGAATCCTAAAATAAATGCCCCGAAACATACAACGAATAGTGTTCCTAAAGATTTTCTTTTCCAACGTAGGTATTTAAATTGACGTCGAGCGCTTTAAGGAAAAGCCGATATTTTCAGAGGTATTGAATTTGATTTATATTTTTGTTCCAGACGGTGTAAGACCAGACGGCTATATTACATTAGCATCCCTTATCACATTACCCTGAGGCTCTGAATGCTGCCTGAATTTTCAAAATCTTTTCTGAGATTTTTCGCCTGCTAATATAATAATTCAGGAACGTCTCGAGTGGAATTCCATTCTTTTCATTATGAATGTCGATAGTAGAACACAAAAAAGCAAGCAAGATTTCACAGAAAGCCTATCAGTCAATAATAATCTATTTTATAATTTTGCAGGCTGGTCTACAAATTTGTTTAGATTAAAGACAATTTGTAACATTTAATAAACCGTATAAGAATATCATCAACGACGAATTTTGAATTGAATGCTGCACTTTTATTAATTGTTTGAAAATAACTTTTATATTTTTTAAAATGCATTTAACTTGGTGCCGACTTTGTTTAAAAAATTATAAAATGAACATATAACAAACAAATAAGAAGCTCGGTAGCGTAGTTGGGAAAGCGCTAGGCTTGCATTAAGCAAGTCCACGGTTCGAATCCCTCGGTGGCCAGAATCTTTCCGCAGCCTTGGCGATTGGAATCGGGATCTGTGAGATCATTCACAGTTGGGTACCAAGTTAACTGTACTCTACTCAGAACCACAGACCTAAGAGGTAGAGTAACAAGATCAACACATCACCAAGACACACCTCGCACAATGGTTGCTAAGCAAGGACAAGAGGCGCTCTCCAACTTTGTAACCCGAATCCGGGACAAGCTGAGCATGGTACCGCAGACGCAAGCGTATAAAGCACCAGTCTCTACAACGCAAGGTAAAATAAAGTTACCGACAATATAGTACAACAAGGAGAATAGGGAGTCTGTTATCCAGACTCACATTGCTTTGCAGAAACTATTAAACAAACTCGTTTGCCACATTTCCAATATTTCGATTTATAGAGAAGTATATCGCTCTTTATGAATATCTGTGTCGTGTGTACTGGAAGCTTTTTCATTTTGTTGTACCTTCTCTCGTCATAAAAAGTAATCTCTCAAGTCTGATTTCAATTAAGTGTAGGTAAGCTGCGTGTTTACCATTTACGCAGTTGCTCGCATAGGATTTTTTTATACTCTGCCTTTCAAGGCGTGAATTTGTGGATCATTACCCCCAAACTCGTGTAAATGTGCATTTTGAAACGTAAACAACTCGCTGGAGTAAATTTAATACCATAGAAGATTTTAGATTAAAAAACGTTGAGAAACGTACAATTTTTCTTTTAATCTTTTCATTATACAACTAATATTAAGTTGGAAAACAGTATTTTAACCTTATTAAGACACTTTTTAAAGGAAAATGAAAATATTCTACTAAATTTATATTCCTATATTCCTTATATTGATATTAACTATATTAAATGCACGTCAAAGACAGCTGTGGCAGTGTTGAAAACAGTTTGTCTTTACCTTTTGATTGATATATAGTTTGCTAGACTTATTTTAATAAATAACGAAATGATGCCCAAAGACATTTTTGTAGTAAGCGATTTTTTAATACTGTTTCGAAAAAATATTTTGGATATTTATATTATTTGACGCAATAATAGGTTTGTTATGAGGCTGTACTTTGCAATTATAATCATTTCTCAAAACAATAAAAAAAATGAAAGTAATAATACATTTCCAGTTCACAAATCATTTTTAATTGATAGGGTACTCATGATTATGGCTGGTCAAAAATAACTATACATGGATAATAATATCGATATATCGATATATTGTTTATCGATCATTTTTTTAATATCGATATTTAATTAAATTTTCAAGGTTTTTCAATATATCAATATATATCATAACATCTAGATACGTATCGATATATTGAGATGGTTTAAAGCTCACGATTTAGCTCTGTATGCATAAAGAAATATTTAACAAAGTCAATTTAAACACAGAGTTGAAATATTTTATTTAATTGCAATTTAAACAGTAGTTACTTACTTACTTATTCCTATGCCTTTCTACCTTTGGGTGTAAGGCTTTAAACAGTAGTTGAAGTTATTAAATGCATTTGTAATCAGATGCAAGAAGTATAATTAGACGTATAAAGGCAAGCATAAGCAAAGCAGATTTCAGAAGGATTGAATTTGAAGTTTGAGTAAAAGAAAAATCTAAGATGGCTAAAATAATATAAGTAATATGATAGGTTTGAGCATATTTGAAGCCGGACCAAATGAAAGTAAATAATACAAAAGGTTGGTTATGTGCATAATGAATATGAGCGTAGAGTTATTAATAAACGTACAGGCTAATGAAAAGCAAGCAAGCTGAAAGGTAGATGGAAATCGAAGCAAGATAAGATCGAAATTTCAAAGAGCAATACAGAACGAGGGAAACTAAAATGTACAAAATCAGTGAGGTGTTGAAAATTGAACTCAAGTGCCAGTGCATTTTAAAACTAAGTGTTATAGCAGAGCAGTGATTATAAAAACGTTTTATGTGCCGTGAAAGAACAATTTTTATGTATAAGAAATAAAGCCAATTTTTAGATTTAAGGAACAACCATGTTATCAAATTTTATTCCTTTTTGTAAAATTGTAAGTAATACTTGTTTCCTTTTAACAAATTCAGATCACGGTTACTAAGCAACGCGATGCTGTTTTGTTAACAATAAGGAATTAATTCCTGTAATTGACAGGTTGGGCAAATTGTGCTAGTAAATTTTTACTGTTTTATGTAATAAAAGTATTTTGTTAACTATAAAAAGTTTACCATTATATTCTACAAGTTACCAGGCATCAGTGGAAATGTTTGCAATAGTTTCTACGACATAAAAATTACAATTTGTGCAAACCAACTTCGGCTGTGGAACGGCACCGAGCACCTGGAGAGTCCAAACATCGACACCGGACCATCTGAGCTGCAGAAACCAGGAAGAGGTGCAAGGGCATCCCAGAACAGGATTTGCTGCCAGGGAAGCGACTACAAGCCGATAAAGCCATCGGCGTCACCTGCAACCAGCTCCGAGGCGAAGATCGACAAAAGTTACAAGGTAGGATTTGGCATGTTTGTGAATGATAGGGGTCCGGAAAGCTAGTGGACGTCAAGAATACACCTTGCGGAATAGAGTCATCGTGTGTCTGAGCCTCCAGATTTGTCCCAGTTTGAGTAAATTGCATGGCGTCGGTAGAAAATAAGGTTTTGCCAGAAATTAATGCGATTACAGGAAGTGGAACAAAAGAGTACCTGGCGTCGTTTACCTCACATCTAAAACAAAATCGAGATAGTTGTTGCTAGGCCGGAGTTTTTAATTCAAGTTAACTGATGGTTCCTTGCACAATTTTCACTTTTGAATCGTAGAATAAACGATTTATGCTCTAACGACCTTCTGTGTAAATGTCAACTTTGTGAGGTTAGGACTAATCGAAGCATTTTAGCGCGGGTGTACTAAAATTGCGTATCTGAGCTACTCTAAGTCAAATATTCTAAACAATAATTTCTAATAAAACTCAAATTTGAACCCAACCTGAGAGATTAGTCTTGTGTTTTGCCGGAGCAAGCCCAGAATATTATTGCAATTCGATTAAATATAGAAAGGGGCAATTAACCGTTTTATTAAAGTGTCATAAATACATTCCATTTTGATTAGCCTAAAATACTGACAGGCAAAGTTTTACATTTCTAAAATTTAATAAGGGTACCCTGAGTAGTGTGTCGATTTTCCCTATTTAATTTATTTATTTTGTCCCACATAAACAGAAGGCAGTCATTGCAATATATAGATACGTATCGATAGTTTGTTACGTTACGATATTTATCAATAGCTAGATATATATGGATAGATCGATTAATATCGACGTTAAATCTGAAAAATGTAACTGAACATCGATATATTGGTATTTAAAAAAGGAGATATGAAAAAATCGATTACATTGCGCTCTAGAGATGTTTTCATACCTTTGCTTCTTGTATTACCGTAGCAATCAAATGTTTGTATAAAAATTAGTTTATCCGATAAAAAATCGGGATCTTATGTATTTACCTGTAATTTTTGTCGTTTTATGTTAGAAGGAACCAATTCTATATCTGCTATAAGTACACCGATATCTAGACGTTCTATATACTAGTATAGTTAATTAACGATGTACTACCCATGTTTATGGAAATTTATGGATAGGTATCGATAACGATAACTATTGATTTTTATCGGTAATTATCGATATTTAATAATAACTATCTATATTTCGATACATCGATATCTAAAGATGTGTCGATATATCGATATGTATCGATACTTCGATATATCGATATGTATCGATGTTTCGATATATCGATAAGTATCGAATTTCTCTATATCGATATGTATCGATTTTTCGATATATCGTTGTATATCGATATATTCCAGTTATCGATAATTGATATCAGAATTTTAGTCAATTGAAAATTCGCCTAGAGTAAAGAAAACTAATTTTCTAGAAAACACTTGTCCAATGTACAAATATATTGTTTTAAATTTAATTCGAAATGTTTTGGAGGATATTCTTCATGGATGAATGTAACAAATTGGGTTGATTGTGCTTATCCAGATCCGCAAACCGTTATTAGACAATGTAAAAATCTTTCCTCACACTGTCATCAAAGCTTTTACAAATGTAATTTCATTTTATTTAATTAAATTAAGATTTATTTTATGGCAAATTGTATCAGTTCATTATGCTAAAACTTTAATTAAATTAAATAACGCACGCAAAAGTAAGTTTTAGGACACGATTTCAACGGAATGGGCATGCGAACTGAAACGTTTGTTTGTTATTTGATTAAACAAGCATGAATTTCAGTGAGAAAATCAATTTCTGCTGAAAATTTTAACTACGTATTTAGAAGCACTAAATTTTATATTAACAAAAAATTGCTTTTGTACGGCATTACAGCTATTTTTGTAGTGTACTGAAAATAGAGTTAATACTCGTACCAATATGTACCTCTCCAATTTTAAAAACAAATTAAAACTTGACTTTCGCTTCAAAATTGTCGTAACAAGGCCGAAATAATTTTGTTCTAACTAACTTGCTCATCGATTTAAATTTTAATATTTCAGTTGTTTATACTTTAGCCTATACCAAGTATCTGCATGTATAGCCCTCAACCTGCTACATATCTTCTACCGGTTAGGTTAGGATATTAATATAATTTTCAATATAGTTAACCTAGATTTAGTCATGAAGGTCAGTAGCAGATGGGTAAATCGTAATGGAAATGAAGAAACATTTCTAATGCCTAAAAAGTAAAGATTTATGAAATTCCAAATTTTAATACAATATTTCTTAATGTACTTCTTTTCTGATGTAATTTAAAAAGACAGTTAACTTTATGGGATTTAAATTCTCGTTCTGCTATTGTTTTTGAGGTAGTGATGTGAACGTACCGTTTCGCAAATGTAGCTGTTTGCCTTAAATATAGCTTTTTTAAATTTAATTTACTACGATTGTCGGATCTACTCATCTTGCCCAAAACGCCGGATCTAAGATTGAAATTACGAATTCTCGTCTTGAAGTATCGCGGAACTTGCATATCGATCTCTGATTTAAAAGAGTCACTATCGCAGCCATCCCCGCATATTGACGAATCCCTAGAGTAAGTTTCCGTACATCGCTTGTAGATTTGCGCTGATTGGTTGTGCCAAATCCTTAAACTACCATTGTTCATTCTTTTAACGAAGCTATGGAGAAAATCGCCAGTTGTGCCATGGATATCCTGGAGAAGCTCCCCCTTTTGTTCTGATTTAAAGCCAACAGCCCCATCATTTGCGAGGCCATCTTTATTACTCAAATTTACCGGCGATGTCTGCCAAGATTATATGCGACGCTCGCGGTCTGTGACTTTCCCGCATTTTGGGAGCTAAGTCATTTATGTCTATAATTTTATGTTGCATGTGTAATTTACCGCGAATTTAAAATGCACTAGAATAGGATTTTATGGGTGTCAATTATCGTCAATCTTAGTATGAGTTTTAACATGTGAGTTGTCGTTATGAAATAAGTTTTAAGGCATATCCGCGGTTATAGTGCAGCAACGCCTTCAGCGCTTTGCACCAGTGTATCAATATTGTTTCCTCCTTTGCAAATATTGCTCAGGCAATCTCATAGACTGATCCACTTAAATGCATTGTTATGCATGTTATCTTAATAGAGTTTTTGAAATGGACAGTATAATTTCATTTGTAAAGCGCAGTGCAGTTTCGAGTATTCTGAAGTAAAGTAACAATTTTCAAAGAATCAGAAATAAGATAAGGTCCAAATCTTGGAGCTGAGTACCACACACATTTTCCAAAGCCGTGAGCATAGTTGTTCGGTGGAATCGTCTCATCACATCACCAGCTAATAACTGATTATGGTTGGACCCTAAATTTATGCGAATATATTCCGATATTCCGTATATTTCAAGATGCAATTATTTCGCTGCCATCTTGCTATCATAGTTGAGATATCATTTGTTTGTTATGTATTCCAAAAAGAATGACTTTGTATTTTAACTATCAGCATAATTATATAAAACAATTACTTTTGCTAAGCTAAAAAATTATGTAATAATTAAATATTAACAGATTTTGGAAAAAAGCTTCTTCAACTTCTTGTTTAAGGTTAACTCTATATATATCTCATAAGACATAAGGTCTTTATTTTCAAATTAATCCCTGGGTTGAGTGGCGTGTTTAACGATTGCATAAGTGATACTCCAAATGTTTTGTTCGATAATCATTTGAGAAAGTGTAGCATCGTCATAGTTGTTTGCCATATCTTTCGTTTAAGAATCTAAAAGTATCAATCTATTTACAGTGTTTTCGATAGTTTATTAAATCTTCTATTGTAGGTTTGTTATTTATTTACACTCCAGAACCTTGCCAAGTTTTCCGTTTAGACTAAATATTAAGCAACTATTCGATATTTTCCGACATGTTTTTTTAAAGATTTGAAAATGTATGTTTTTGTGTAAATATTAATTTTTGTTTTTTATACGTTTCAAAACTATTGGTATAGTAAATATTCAGTGGAATTATTTGTGGCTGTAATTTTGGACATAGCATAACGCTTGTATTTTTAGCCAGAGGAGCTGCTCCTTAGGGCCTTCCAGTCGTTAGAACAAGGTAACTATTCTATAATTGAAAATATATGTTATCATCTATTCTATCGTTATAATATAACAAGGTTTAAGTAATGGGACCCTGAGATCGCTATTCGACACCACTTAAAATATGTAAAACATCATTCAAGAAGTATGTCAACATAACATGAGTTATATGTCAACGTGTCACATCTACCAAGCAGATCGCAGCTGCTGACGGCGATCTGAAATGTGGCCCAAACTTATATGGGAATTACGGGCGAAAGTCTGTCGCTGCAGAATCGGGTTATAGCAGTGTCAATATGACGTGAAGGCTAACGATGTCGTAAATTCGTGGGCTTATCTTAATATTTGCAAATATAGTGCTCCAGATATCTGATGCAATCTGAGGGTAAAAGCAGCACCGCGCCGATAGCAAATGTGGTACAACCTTTGACAGTGAAAATAAATGCCAGTGCAGCAATTGCATTCTTGTGGGCCGTGTTTGGACATAATATCGGTTAGCTGGAACTCTTTATTTGTCTTGAGTGATTTCTGTTGTTTCAAGCGGTTTTATACAAAGAATGCGGGAGAGTAGCGTAATTAAGTATTGTCAACATTAATTTTAAAAGCCTACCGTTAGCTTAAAAGGTTGCAAAAAAAACTTGGAACCCGTAATTTTACAAGATATTTTTCTGTGAACATTTACAAGAGAAAGAAATGGATTTGTGGATTTTATGCATTGTATGCTCTGTTTATTTTTCATTATTAAATAAATTATTATTATTTTTCGTTTTTTAACATTTATATACATCTTGTGTTGTGTTTGAATATTTTCGTTTCACATTGGATTATTAAAATTAAAAACCATTATTATATTTGAAATAAAACATCGACGGGATGTAGGTGAATCATTACTTTTTTTTTGCTTAGTTACTGCTAAACATTAAGAACCCCCCAAATACAATTATCACAAACCGCCACTGATTTTTACTATTCTTGATATTACCTAAATAGTATTGAAGTTTGCTAGAAGAACTGTAAAATGTAATTAATCAACAGAGGTTGCATGTTGTGGCTTGGAAGTACAGTCTGTATGGGTGCCGAAAGACGTAATTGTGCCTCTCATGAAGTATTTCATGTTGGGCTTGGGCCTCGAAACCCCCATTGAGTCGGTGTCTATGATTAGTAATGGGCATGGTTAACTAAAGGTAGGCTTCAATTTGAGCTAGAACCATTTCTTACTTTTTTAGAAGTGTATAATTCATGTTATGATACTATTTATATATTTCGTATGAATATATACATAAAAAAGACAAGTTTTCAATGTAAAAAATGACTAAAATACTTCAGATACTTTATAAAAGAAGGGTAATCTTTTGCAGAAACAGTTATGAGTTTAGGCAGAGAATGTTTTGTCTCCTTTTTTGCAAATTCCTACTATCACATAAAACGTGAAACGTAAAAGTGCTGATATGCGGATGATTGCATCGTCTATGTATGATCAAAACTCATCTAGTATGGCTATGGAATAGTTACCAATTTATGGATGGAACTATCAGTAACTTTAAAATAAAATGTCAAATTTGACATGTAAGTATATACGCAGTTGCATTTTTAATTAGGAACTATTCCATAGGTATACTAGATAAAAATAATTCTTGATCATACTTTAGATACAGTTCGTCTCAGGAATCTCTTCCGTGACGTCATGTGCGTATGAAACAATCACATACATAATTTCAAATTGTGTTTATATGTATCTATTTCTTCTTGTTAGCAGAAGAGGCCATTGTAGATCATTCGCGTTCTTGCTTCATACACGCAAGACGTCAAGAGAGACGTTTCTGAGATAAATTGTATAAATAGCTTCTCTTCTCAACTGTGATTTAGTATATTGCAGGTTACTGAATTACTTAAGAAAAAAGCACCCCTAAATACGGGGTCCGTAAACGTTGCGTTTTCCTTGATTTGTGTTTTAGTCCACGTTGTGATCTGAGTTGAACCTTTTGGGATTTTTAAAACGATAATGCTTGTTGCAATAATTGATCATAATTTAAATACTTTTAGACAATGCCGGACACGTCATATCATGGACTTTCGTCATATTTTTACTTGTGTAAAACCAATTAGTTGATATGTAAAAACTGTAATTATGATATTCTATTTTATCTGATAAAGTTTGCTAATGCAAACGAAACGTTACGTAACACAGAAGATAATTACAATGAATTGAAGGAAGTTGAGCTGCGTTAATTATTTTTCTACCCAATTTTCAAATGGACTTTCATGTTCACTGGAGAATTTCCAACCAAATTAATGCACAAGAATCAACACTAACAATATAACTTCTACGTTTTTAACTGGTACAGAGAATAGTAATTATACCAATTATTTCTCCTCATAAGAAGTAGTTCAAAGGGTTTAAATCGGGTGAGTGCGGAGGCCAGGCAAAGAGCGACCTCTACCTATTTACCGCACAAGAAAAATGCTGTCGAAATATTATCGCATTACAATGTTATAATGAGGGTCTGTCCAGAAAAATATCTTGCATTAATCCAAAGTATGAGTTTTTTAGCAGAAACCCATTCTCGATCACATTAGTTTTGGAAACAAATGCAATAATCTTTCTGGATTTCTGAAACATTAGTAGTGTTTATAAACGTTTAAATGCTATTTCGTGTTTTGACAAATGGACTATAGAGTACAATGCATCAAGCATGACCAAGTTCACCGCTTATTGCGTCAACTCAAAGTCAGGTTTGATTAGGCCAGACCATCCTGTATTCATTAGCCGAATTTCATAAATTGTAGGTGCAAGTACAAGTTTGGTTACCATGGAATTTCCATATTGTTCAACTATTGAAGAAAATGCTACTTGAAACATAAAACTAGAACAGAAAGCGTATAAAAGAAAATATACAACATTTTAATTGAAAGCTAACAAGGAGCTATACATACAGGAATAAAATGGCAAACGCTGAAGAACAGCATTTCGGACGGCTGACATAAGACAATCTGCACACAACCATAATAGACCACATAGTGAAAGTGAGCTCATAGTTCGCAATGAGCAAATACGTCAAAAATCAAGGCTTGGTATAGAAGAGAGAAAAAAAATATGCGAAAACTTCTGAACAAAAAAAAATAAGAACACCATCGACTTTACAAAGTCTAACGAAACCATACGGTAACAAATTATGGAAGACATTAAGAAAAGCCAAAGAGAAGATATAAAACGCATATTGGAAGAAAGCCGAAACTTCACATCTATGAAACTAAGAACGGATAATAAGACAATAATAGCGATTAGAGATCTTAAAGGAAATGGAGAAAGGGACAGGAACAATATAATAAAAACCACCGGAAGATGTTTTCAAGATCTCTACAGCTTCAAAAAGGCTCCACCACAAAGTTCTAGAGAAAATCTATTAACTAACTAACAAACTAGTAAATCAACCAGTCCAGCAATGAGGGTTTGGAAAAGGTTTTAGTACTACGTGCGATCATTTGCACACTACGAATCCTAATAGAAAAAAATGAAACCGTGAGAAGCCGAGACGGCTTTTGTCACCTGCAGAGTAGACCTGAAGTCGCACTATATACACACAAGAACTCAAACCTGGCAGCGAAGACCTTGAAACTAACCCCATTCACAAGGGGAATTAGACAAGATGATACAATTTTCTCCAAACTATTTACTTTAGTTTTAGAAGACATATTCAGTATCAACAGGAAACGTTTGAACCATCTTAAATTCGCTGATGATGTGCTTTCAATTGTGTCTCATCGGAACAAGCTCCAATCTATGTCAAATAATCTTTACGAAGCTTCGCTTCAACGAGGTCTTAAAATGAATCTGTCAAAGCAACAATGAGTAAAACCTAGGAGTAACGAATGGGAGGTGCATGGGACAAGGATAGAACAAACAGCCAAAAATGTCAACCTACGACAAGCCATTAGAACGAACAAAGAAAACCAGACGATATAAATGCGAAGAAGAACCCTCATGGATTGGGCAGTGTTTGTAAAACCCTTTTGCTTTCTGAAGAACAAGAAACTCGCACTACACCTAATGTTGAAGGTATTCAACTCCTGCATCATATTACTCACGCATGGAGCTCAAACGTGGATTTTTGCTAAAGCTAATTTAGACAAAATAACTCAACTCAAAGGGAGAAGGAAAGACAATTGTTGGGCGCAAAGAAAAGGATAGGTTAGATGCAAAACAAAGGTAATTTTGCGATCGAAAAAACCGTGAAATTCAAGTGGAAACGGTCATACTTAACGTCAATAGGACCAACGCTAGAACAAGAAATAGGAAACTGGAGCCCACATACTAGACAAAGATCTCGAGGCAGACCACAAATGCCATGAGGTGACAGTCTTAAGAGTCACGAAAAATTGATGTGGCGTAGAAAGGCACAAGATCGAGAAACTTGGAAACCACTAGGAGCGACCTATATCCACATTTAAATCAAATGAAAAATAGAGTAAAGAAAGAAAGGCAGAAAGAACTCTGTTTTGGTCTACACCCTCGTTTTACAGCAAGGTGAGATAGGTAATTACAGGAAAAAAAATTGATTTTAATTTTAATTAAGCGTTGCCCACTTGATTCGGGAAGAAGAAAGTAGGTAACTGAATTTGTTGTAGAAATAGTTGTAGTTGGGAAACGAGACATCTACGGAACATGTTTATATAGACTCTACTTATTATTTTCGGGTGTAAAAGCAACCTGTAGAGTTTGCATCAGCATTTTGGAAAGGCTTCTACACTTTTAAAATTCGAAAATCAGATTCATGGAATTCATGCAATGGATAAGCGTATTCTACGAATACACATAAAACTGATTTCCTTCGAATGATTACTGTTGCCACAAATTTGATTAAAACATGTACTTTTGGTAAGTTTCTGAAATTTGGGCAATACTGACACAGCTGTGTATACCGTGTGTCCATAGGGTTTCGCACCATGGAATCAGAGCAACGTTAATTTATCCCAAAGATCAGCTCTTGCTTTTACGAAAACAGCTGAATGACAAACCCTATTATAGTTATTTTTCTATGGCAATACGATTAGTCGTATTCAACTTGACGTATGGTGTCAAATTCGACGATAGCAGGTTAGGTTTTGCGTCAGTTTTGACACAGACTGACGCAAAACCCAACCTGCTAACCTCAAATTTGACATAGACTTACAGTGCCACCAACATACTATTCATACGTTGTATAGCCATGGCCATTCAGAAACGTTCGAAGGCACTTTATTTGTTACTTGCAAATTCAATTTTAATGGTCAACGCTTAGCAACCGTTTGACTATCAATTGCCACTGGAAGAGTAGATCTTTAAAATAAACTAGAATCACTCCAGCGCCATGGTGCGTAGTCTCGTGGACGCACGGTATATAAGCATATATTTAAATGACGATGTACAGTGTCACGCTTCATTACCTTCTTGTCTGTTTAAAACTTGGGCTTTGTTTTTACTTTTCTTTGTCTAAAAGACGAAGGAAGCATCACCTTCCGAGATTTCTCAGATCTTCATGATTCAGGGTGCCTAGATGACGCAAAACAGATTTTCTCAATTTCGTCTGTCTGTCTGCCTGTTGCCGGTATAACTCAAAAACTATTTGTTGGAGGAAGACGACATTTGACAGGCGGATTATATGTCTACCTAACATGAAACCGAGAAAATTTAGGTCAAATATAGAAAGGGTGAGTACCTTTAAAAGATAAAAGTTTATCTACTTTTGCTTAATCTGTGGAATATATAAAAGTAATAGTTTGCATATAGCTCAGGCTTTACCCTTGGCAAAAATGGACCCAACAAATATAGGGTAATTGTTGTAAAACAAACAAAAATGGGCAACAAGAAGCTTGTTGAATGTACTGCTTCCCTTTGAAATCACTTCCGCAGGTGCTGAAATCGCGCCATGTTCAAATCCCGTCTGATTTTTTAAAATTTGTAAATTGATGACATTTGCATTACCAAGTGTTTTCTTTTGTTTCAGTATTATTAGCAATGTTAAGATATTTTTACTCTTACTTGCCTTCGATTGTTCAAATTATTTAGTGTCACAACTTCCACTTGCGATGGAGGTTCTGAATCAACCTTTACAGATTTTGTTTATTAAGAAAAAAGGTTAAAGAGCAAGCGAGTCGCTTTCTTTACTACCGGCGCTTAAAGTTATCCAGCCTCTGCCACTTTAAAACTTAGTTTCGCTTACATAATTAATATCTAACCGTTTCCATGGCGATGTAGGGAATTACTAGGGGCTACATTCCCACTGAAAAGTCAACTAATTATCATTCATAAAACTATGCCTACAAATTTGTGCCATTAGAGTAATTACGACTCCTATATTAAAACATTCCAATTCGTGGATTATAAAGGACAAAACTTCATAGAATTTTTGTTTTTTAAATAATTATTATTTCTAAAGAGTAAATGGGAGAAAATAAACTCCAGTAAACAATTCCATTACCTTATAGTTGACTATATATAATCCGAAACTAAAATATTCCCCTGCATTTACGATAACGTCAGTCACATGTTACACGGAGTAAAAATATTGATTACTACATCCTATGCAAGCATAACTCAGTTAACTCAGTAATTCTAATGTTAAAATTTGATTTAAAACCAGAAATCAAATAAACTCTAATTGTAAGAGGCCGTTTATATTTTATAGTTATAAAATTATATAACCCTGAAAGTGAATAGAAATAATTAACAGTATTTTACATAAACTGTTCGAAATATTGCAAATTTAATTGAAACATTTCAGTAATTTTTTTATCTACAATTTATATTGTTTTATGGTTTATGCCCTCCAATAATAATTAAGGTCCTACTATACTTTTTCTAAAACATCTCGTAGGTGATTACAAAATAGGTTTTATCATTATAATTAGGTTCATACCGACAGTAGGCAGACATAAGAGTTGATGACATCACAAACAAATCGATAGAAAGCATGCTAGAGCGCCGTCAGGTGCAAGTAGATCTGAGGGGAGAATCCTTGCTGCTAGGGCTGTCGGCAAGGAGGTGCACTACCCCATCTTCTGTAAAATCTGGTAATACATAAACTCCTGAAAGTTTACCCAAAAAAGTTTGCGAACGACGTAGTGCTCATAAAGGGAAATAACTCGCGGCACCATTGCGGTCTTTTATACGAAGCTGATATAAAAGGAAAATCTGAGGGTAAATTACAGCAAAACGTCACTGGAACAAGAAAAGGGGTACGTGGTCATTCTCCAGCTGAAATGCACAACCAAATAATATTGCAAACAAAGCGAAAATGAATTTCAGGATATTTGGAAAAACATGACTACTGAAACACAAAGGTAGTTCCTTGATGCTATACATCAGGAAAGTTAGGTCAATGATAGCTTATGGCACCCTGATGTGGTTGAAGATAGAATTAAACTAACCAAAATACAGACGCTGCTTTGTTTGTACACCTGGGAAGTTATGAACAGTACTCCAACACTCTCTCTGGAAAATCTTCCGCGACTTACCTCTAAAAGCGAAAGCCACACGACTACTGAAAGTAGTTGACTCCATTCTAAAAATGGGCACTGACTACACCTGTACAGAGTACTATTTTGACAAACCACTCACGATGGCTGTATTATATCAATGATTGGAGCCAAAGAAGTCTACCTCAATTATCATCTGATACACAGACACGCACAACAGAGGGCAAAAGATGTATCGTTCATGGCGTAAAACGGAGAGTACTAAAGCCACAGCATTACAAGTAGAAATATTTGATATAATGCGATATGCATTTTGTTTGACAGTCAAGTAGCAGTAAAAGAGTTCGAATTGGCTTGTATCAGTTCTAAAGTAATGAGAGAAGGTCTTAATCGCTCGGTACATTGGTGCCACGCCTCACAGGTGTGAAGGAAAATGAAGCAGACGCCCTGGGGCATCCGTGCAATACAAGGATAAAAACTTGGAACGCCTTCTTATAGGTTGATAATTGACATACTTGATTTAGGACGAACTAAGATCAAACGCTTGGTAGGACTTGCCACAGATCACTGCCAACTAAGAACGTACCTGCAAAAGTAGACGTGTACCGAAAAGATACGTTTTGTAGATTGTGTACAGAAGAGAAGGCAGCAGCCTTAACATAACTTTTACTGTTCAGGTTGATAATTGACATACTTCATCTAGGACGATGTAAGATCAAACGCTTGGCAGAACACGTCACAGGACACTGCCAAGTGGATAAACACTTACAAAAGTAGACGTATACCGAAGAGATGCGTTCTGTAGATTGTGTACAGGAGAAAAGGAAACAATATCACACATAATTTTACTATTTAGGTTGATCAAATTGACATACTAAGAACAATCTAAGATCAAACGATTGGTAGGATTTGTTACGGGTCACTGCCAAATAAGGACATACCTGCAAAAATAGACGTGCACTGAAGAGATACGTGATGTAGATTGTGTGCAGAAGAGACGGCAACAGCCGTAACATAATTTTTACTATTCAGGTTGGTAATTGACATACTTCATCTAGGACGATTTAAGATCAAATGCATGGTAGAACTAGTCACAGGACACTGCCAAGTGAAGAAACACCTAAATAAGTACACGTAGACCGCAGAGATGCATTCTGTAGATTGTGTACAGGAGAGAAGGAAACAATATCACACATAATTTTACTATTTAGGTTGATCAAATTGACAGACTTTATCTAGGACAATCTAAGATCAAACGGTGTGTAGGACTTGTCACAGGTCACTGCTAACTGAGGAAACGCCTAGAAAATTGGACGTGTACCGAAGAGATACGTTCTGCAGATTGTGTGCAGAAGAGAAGGAAACCACCTCACACATAATTTTCACTATTCAGGTGGATAACATTGATATACTTCATCTAGGACGGACTAAGATCACACGTTTGGTAGAACTTGTCACAGGCAACTGCAGAAACACTTACAAAAGTCGATGTGTACCGAAGAGATACGTTCTGAAGATTATGTGCAGAAGAGAAGGAAACAGCCTCACACACAATTTTCGCTGTTCAGCACCTTATGGTTTTACTGCAAAAACAGCAACTACATGTTCATAGCATTCGTAAGAAATATTCTGCAACATGAAAAGAGATCAGAGATCATTGCTGGAAAAGCGGTGACAGCTTCACCAATACAGCTCACTCATCTCTCCATCTTCATCTCTATCTGCCAAACACCTCATTAGTGAAGTTTGTAAACCTATGTACAGCCCCAATATGGCTCAATGCGATTTATGGTTGTTACAAAAATTAAAATCACCCTTGAAGCGAAAGAGCTTTGCAGATGTGGAGCCAATGAAAGAGAATTAGACGAAATAGCTAGGGTTTTTCAAAGTAAGAATGAAAATTGTTTGAAAAAGTGAAAGCAGCGCTCGAATAAGGCTGTGGCTTGCTGTAGGGAGTAGTTTGAAGGAGCTTGAGGCCCGTTGTAAGATAGCTATTCATTTTTTGTAGTGTACGGTCAGATAATTACCGAACAAACATCATATTTTGTTTCCGTGCAATTAAAGATGTTTACAAAGCACACACTCTAAAAACTGCAACTAACCTATAAACAGTAACAATGTATTTATGGTTTGGCACTTGTTTATTCGGGCCCAAGCTACCTCTTCCGTTATAAACTAGTCGCAAATTCGAGGTCCGGTATATTGGCAACTTAACTAAATCTCCCTTTCAATTACTCAGCCAACCAGGTAGACATATAATATTTATAATAATAGAATGTAAGCTGTTACATAAACGTAATCGTTGCTAACAAGTGTTGAAGTAAAGAAATTTGCTCATAAAATTGGATATAACACAAATAAACATTAGGAAATAATTTTTAGTAGATATTAATTACCTACGTTCGATAGATATAAAAAACCGAAACGATTTACTTTTGCTGAAATACTGTCTACTTTGATTATAAGATTTAAACTTTTTTTGTATTTCCATTTTTACTTCTCTCGCCCATGGCGAAGAAAGTACCGTAATCGTGAAAAAATCATATTTTCTCAATTCCGACCGTCTGTCTGTCTGTCCATCTGTCCGTCTGCCTGTCTGTGTGTACAACAAATAGTTGGCGGTGTAGCTCAAAAACTATTTGTTTGAGGAAGACGATATTTTGTATGAGGATTATAGATGTCTCTCTGACTCGAAACCGACTATATTTTCGGTCAAATATATATAGGGTGAGCACCTTAAAAAATTAAGTTCTGTCTATTTTTGCTTTAAATGAAGAACTATTATTTAAATAAAGATAATATTTTGCAAATAGCTCAGCTTTTTGTTCATTTTGAACAGAACAAATACTCTTATTTCTTTTGCTATTTTCACAATTTTTAGATTTATAACTTCCACTTGTGAGGGAAGTTCCGAGTAAAGCTCTTTGCAGATTTTTGTAGTTATTTTTGTCATTTTAATTTATAGTTTTACAACAACATACTTTCTTAGAGGGCCTCATGGAAATTGTGGATAGTAAATGTGACCGAAATGTTGATTTCTATGACACGGTCCAATCTCAAAAGTAGTTTGTTAAATAATAACAGTAGCCTTGAAAGCATTCAAAATCATCTATATATATGCATTCATAATTTTCTAGGCATTTATAATTACATTCTGTTGTAGATTATCAAATATGCTTTAGAATATTCATAATTTAATTCGCATGGAGGTTTAAAGCACTAGATTGATTCGATTATAAATTATTTTTTCCACCACTTCTAACACGTAAATGTAGACAAATAACCATTGCTTATTAAAATATTTATCGATTTGAACTAAAGGAACAACCGTTACGACCACTAAATGCTGCAAATATTTAAGTAGTTTACTACAATTCTAACCCTGGTAATTGAGAAACGATAGTAAGTACTAAGCTACGTTTGTAACAAATGTCTCTCAGCATAAGCATTGTGCCAAAGAACATCTGCAGTAAGAACTTCTTCCTACACAATAACCACGCCTTTGCCGATAACGCAATCAGCTTGCGTCAGCGGCTACAAGCCAGCTGTAGGAAATTTGGTGATAAGCGTGCAGCCTATTTAGCCCAAAACCGGGTCGTTATTTTAGTCCATGAGTGTACATCGCGTTTTTGTTTTATTTATAGCTTGAGCACACACCCTGGTTGAAATTAGTGTACATTTCTGTCGCCCCCATGTTGGTTGTTTGTTTATTTTCTCTGATATTCAGGGGTAATGCTACATAATGAAAAGAATAAAAGCTGTTAATTACCAATTTATTTAAAAACCCAGCGAGAGTGCTGTTTGATTTATAATACCTTTTTTGAAGCTGAATCTACTTTAAATTTAATGTAAAATGTGCCAGTACCACAACGTTTCTAATTAAATATTTGCTCATTTAAAGCAATGTAAATATTTAAATATGGATTTAGTGGAATACATGCGACAAACTAATTTATTGGAATACGAAGGTAAAGCTTCAAGAGAGTTGTGGCAACTAGAACGAAGCAATTAGCGCTGGATTATACATGATTATATTTTCCATTGACTGAAAAATACCAATTAGCTCTTTTTGCCCAGCAACTCGCCATTTCCAATATAATTTTACAATGGACGTGTTTGGCTTATTTTAAGCTGTAATAGAACATCTAACTTATACATAATATTGAATATAAAACATCTGAATACAGATAATCATTATTGCATCCCAACGACTAACTCATTAACCAATGTTTAGCATTTAATTAACGGTTTAGGGTCAACAAATTACACTCAGTCGTATATTTTTTTGAAACGTAGCTTTACTTCAGTAGAATGTTTAATAATTGGAAATACTGAAATCCATATTTTAAGGTCATCTGTTCTATTCTGGTTGTAGTGCCGTTTTCAGAGCTTTTTTTATATTTTTTTTCAAATTGAGGTTTAATATTATTATGTAATTGAAATTTTTCTTGTCAAAGCTTTGCATCTGTACCGTTTTAAACGAAAAAAATGAAATGCAAATTTGAACTACAAATTATGAGCAAGTTTCATGTAATGAATACTCAATAATAGAAGTGAGAGCATTGGCAAATGTATTTAAACAATCCATTTGCATTATTAACTAGGGAATATTACCAATTGATATTTTAACGACAGCAGCCTGTCACGTCCAATAACAGAAAACATTTGAAATTCTCTCAATAATGCACAGATACAGTACGCCTTATAGTTACAATTTAGATATTCTCTTATTTTTTATATTTTTTTCAATTCGATGGAGTTTTTAATGAAAATATCTTGCTTGTTTTAAATATTATTTATTATTAGATAGAAAAAGCAGGATAAAGAAAGAAAAATTAAGGTGAGTCCATATTAGGGCGATTTGGGCAAACTATATCTAATTGGCCATCTGCTATAAAATATTTTTTCTAGAACTTTGAAAACCGATGCCACAACACAGCACCTTTCGATATGGATAAATTTGATTCAATTGCGTCCTGTTGACTTCAGGAATCTGTAGTTCTTTTTTATACAGATCTTTTAGTACTTATGGCAGTACTTTATTACCACAATATGGAAAACACGTTTGTATAAAACAATATGATGCAGACAACATGGTTTTAGCAGCCTGGAAGAAAACACCAATTATTTTTCTTTGATCTATGGTAATGATCAATACAGTTGAAGAGCTCGAATTTTTTAAGTCTGAACACGCAATAAAATTCACCAAAGGAAACAAAGTGGCAGGATATAATTAAGTAACAATAGAATATCTTAAATATATGGGAGAAAAAGTCAAAACATGTTGATTAGATTGTGTAACCATATAATATACAGCACAGGAAGCGTTCTTAAAATATATCTTCATTGCGCTGCCACAGAAAGCCAAACCCAAAAAATGTGATGATTTTAAAAAGATCAGTATAATAGGAAATGCATTAAAACATTTCTAATAGAACATAAACAGAATAAATACAGAACAATAGATGCTGAAAATAAAACAAGGAAGAAGGAAGAAGTCATGGTGTTATAACAGCGAAGAATGGACAACAGAGAGACTATGATTATCCCCCAACATACACGACAGACTGAACATGATGTGATGATTGTCCACTTCGCTTCTGAAGGCACCAAAGAGAAAGGGAGAATGATCAACACCAAGAATAATATTAAATAAAACAATAATTTGCTTGGAAAACATATTTTTTTAAACTGACGTGCTAATGAATGTTTTTGCTATGGAGTGTGTTACTAGTAGGTGATTAGGCATTAATTACATTAACGTTTCAAGAAGAAGCTCTTATAAAACAAAGTGTCATGGTTAAATAGATTTAAAATAAAATTAGTGACAAACTCCGTCTTTTTACAAGTACTGTAGTCGTGAAAAAATCACCTTTCAAAATTTCTTCAAATTATATTTTACTAGTACTATAAAGAGCTACTTTATTTCCGCGAAACTATGTCATAAACAGTACTTTATAATGCAGTCGTACATAAACACGTTCTCCTAATTCCGTCTGTTGGCGGTATATTTAAAAAAAGGGAGTCGATATTTTGCATGCGGATTATGTGTACCTGGTACAAAATCGAATATACTTTCGGTCAAATATATACAGGATCAGCACCTTATAAAAATAAAATTTTATCAATTTTTGCTTTAACTGAGTAATAGATAAAAGTAAAAACTTGCACATAATTGAGGTGTTACTTTTGACGAGAATGAGACCCAGCAGATACAGGGTAAATGTTCTAAAAGAGACAATAGGCAAACACAAGCGCGTTGTATCTAATGCAAACGCATCGTTTACATGCGAGGCATTCTTTTCTGACATAATGGAACCAAAAGACGGATTGCGTGTAGGCTACTGCCAAGCATTGAAATCGCTTTCGCAGGCGCTGAAATCGCACCGTCGGCAATGTTTTTTATTTGAAAATTTATGCAATTTGCATTACTGTGTTTACTTTTATTGTTGTTCTTTTGCTTTCATTTTTCAAAAATTTTAGTGTTACATCTTTCACTTTCGAGGGAAGTTCTGAGTAAATTCCTGTGCATATTTTTAATAACATTTTAAAGCCGACCTTCTTGTTTTAGTTTAAACTGTTTTATAGTTCTACAACAGTTATGCAAATATATTGAGTTTATGAATACAGACAAATATACATGTTATTGTTTGCCGTGTTGCATCGTGTTTAATGAGAGCATTTAAGTTAAGTAATAATTTCGAGCAACATGTGTATTTTTAATTAGTAAATATTGCTATTTTCCACGGTGCATCTTAGAATAGGTTTTCTATCTTATACAGCTATTTACTATTCACTGATAGATAACGTAATGGTGGAAAACCTGGGAAATCAATATTTTTAAGTTTCTGTGTCGTTTAGTTTATTTATTTCTAAGTGTCTTTAATAAGTAGTATTCAATATCTACAGAAAGTATTAGGGTGGGTTTTCTTCAAATACAAATTAATCATGTTAGTGCTGTCTTTTGTTTAGTGTATTGGATACTCGAATTAGACCATACATGATATAATAAACTTGTTAATTTGTAAATAATTCAGTGCTAAGAACAGAAAAAATGTACTTATTTGCTGTGGGTGTGACAATATTTCGCACTATATGGAAAAAGCTTGAAACAGTTTATGCTTTTTTTATTACCTATTGTTAGAGGACGCATCTTTTATGTAAAAGGGAGGCTGTTCGTCTTAAATGCAAAAGCCTAGTAGAGACATAAAATTCTAGGTATTAACTTCATATTTATTTTAAAGAGCTATAGACGATTGGGATAAACTACTGCTAATTGCGGACTCGCGCAAAAGTCATGCAAATGAAATAATTTTCAAATGTTGCCACCTATACCTATTAAGTCAGATATCAAATATACTGAATAGTACAGTGTTTTTCTGGTATTCTGAAAAATCTTTTTTTCAAGAACTGTAGAGACCCATAGTGCCAAAATGAAACAATTTGGATATACAATGTGTCAACGCGAAAGTGGTATTGTAACGGGTGTCCCGCGGCAAATTTCATTTTTAAACTTGAAATAAATTTTTTATTTCTTCAAGTATTTTATTGAAAAAAATTGCAAAATAAACCTCAATCTTTGGGAAATTATTTGTGAAACAGCATATCCGCCAAATGACTCCCCTCACGTCGTACCACTTCTTCCAAACAAACTTGAAAATTGCGCATCACACGCATCAGCATAGCACGTGTAATTCCACGAATTTATCGGGTGATGTTCCGCTTTAACACGTCCACAGTGGGTGCTGCATTCTCGTAGACTTTTGATTTGAGACCAGGGGGGGGATTTAGAGTCCCTATCTTAGCAAGGGTGCTATCCGGGAAAATTTGGCGAAGCCATTACGATATTCGCGGTATGAGGAGTAGCCCTATCTTGCAGAAATCAGATATCTTGATCTCTGTTAAACATTATCCGACGACGAAGAGAAGGCCACAGAAAGTTACTGATCATTTCCAGGTATCGTTCTGACTTTTCCCGAATCGCATAATTTTTAAGAGAGGGACTCTAAATTGGCCTCCGCGAAGCTCTGATTTAACTCATTTGGACTTTTTGTTGTGGGGATATCTCAAATCAAAAGTCTACGAGAATGTACCAGCCACTGTGGATGTGTTAAAACAGAACATCACCCGCAAAATTCGTAGAATTACACGTGCTATGCTTATGCGTGTGATGCGCAATTTTCAAGTTTGTTTGGAAGAAGCGACGGTACAACGTGAGGGGCGTTATTTGGTGGATGTGCTGTTTCACAAATAATTTCCCAAAGCTTGAGGTCTATTTTGTAATTTTTTTCAATAAAATACTTGAAGAAATAAAAAATTTATTTCAAGTTTAAAAATGAAATTTGCCGCGGGACACCCGTTAGTTGAAAATGACAAACAATTTTTAAGTATGAAAACCAAATGACGGATTCTGTTTATGCTTTGATCCAAAGTTATTTCTAATACCTAAATTCCGTATTAAAAAACGTAAAAGCAGTTTAAAATAATGACTAAAATTATTGGCATATAATTTCACTACTGTTACTGGAATTTTGCTTCAGGTAAACAGTTCTTTCTGTACAAAATTTTATGGCAAAATGTGCTCAGAATTCAAAAATATGGATATTTTTAGTTTTTTGTTAGATTCGTTAAATAGCTGCCATTTAGTAAATGTCAAGCCGTCATGGAACTGTCATATACCAAGTATTTATTGCTTTTGATAAATTTTATTAATTTCAAATTTAAATTCTGGGTAAATTCCCTGTATGCATTTTTGCGATATTTTACATAGAAAAGGCAGTTTACTTGAAGTGATTTCGAATTTACGACTGCTATCAGTATCCTCTTTATATTTCTGAAACTAAAATGTATTAGAAATAAGTTTTGGTTCAAGCAATAACGGAATGTTTTGGATCTCGTGTTCATTTTCAAAAACTATTTGTCATTAATGCCTCGAATACTGATTTTTCGTGGACAAGTTATATTACAAGAGCTGAAACAACCTATGAAATGCTTTAGGACACAGGTCCCTATCCAAAAATCTGTTGATGATGAAAATCAACTCGAAACGTAAATATTATATGTGGTATATTGTTTAATTCAGAATGAAAAGAGCTTTCAAAATTTGACATCAGAAAATAAGAACCGGTGTTAATAAAATGAAGTTGATGATGGTTGCTTGATGACAATACGTCCGATAAAAAAACTGATAACGGAGTATATAAGTCCAAGAAAAGTTGCTGCAAAGCAGTTTCATCAGTTTTGCTCTAACTTTAATATTAACGCCTGAAGAAAAAAAATCAAAGATTAAGATAACTCAAAAATCTAAAGTTATATCAAGGATTTCTAAGTGACGTTTTATTAGTCTCTGAATTGTGCAACTTATTTCTGATTTTTAAATTTGTATCTCTTACTATTAACGAGATCCCCATACTGGTTCTCATTATCTTGAACACACTGTATAGGACATGGTTATTAAATTTGGGATTTTGAAAACCGTATAATATACTAGGTCGGTTGAATAGAGCTAAAGTTGCGCATTTCAATTTTGAATAATATTCAAAAAAATTAATTAGACATAGCTGCATTAGTTTTCAAGTTACGGTATAAGGGGTTACAGATTATGTATGTATGTATAGAAAAAACAAAAAGTACAAATTTGCTTTTTCGACCATAGCTTGCTTACTGAAAGGAATTTTAAAATTATTTAAACACATTTAAGACCCATTACTTAGTCACAAAACGTTTTTACACGACGATATTTTCTTATGTGCGTTCTAGCGAATTTATGTGTTTTGTAATAGCATTTTTAGTGCTAATTCGACAATTACGTTTTTTTTATAATAAAAAAATCTGAATTAACCTTACCCGGTCGTCACCTACCTATACCAATGCGGGACGCTAGGCGGCCATGTTAAAAAAATATTAAATTTTTTGCCTTGTCAGCTTAAATTGATATTGATTTCTATAAAGTTTATTATTCACGAGTTTTTAAAATTCTGTGATATGCTACGAATGTTGTTGCTCGAAGTAATTACTTACGTTACAGCAAGTAATAATTATTTATAAGTTTATCCCGAAAGAAGTGAACCTCACAGATCAATAATTGGTATTAAAAATGGATGTGAATCTAATGAAATATAATTCTCTTAATCAAAGTCGACTACGTTATGATATATAAGGTGAGCTCAGGAAGATTCATAAAATATTTTGCAGCGGGTTTGTAATCCGTTTAGTTCGTTTCTTGTGGTTAATGCGATAAAAATATTGGAGATAAATAATAGTCGAACGCTATTCACTAACGAAATGGCAAATAATTTAAATTTACTGCAGTGAACAGCATCCCGAGTTTTAAATAATAACAAATATAAATCCGTCAAAATACAATATGTTTGTCAAATATTACAACTGCTGATAATAATAGTTAATTCCACAAACTATCAACGACAACCGTTTTTGAAATAAAACAAGTTGTTTCAATAAGTTCTACTTTTTCATCTTCTATCCGAATCTGAAACCAAAATGTAAAAATTCCGCAAAACGCACATATGACATAATAATATAACATAATTAACGAATTTAGATACAACTCCGTTTTACGTAATTCGTAATAATGGAGTCGTAGAATGGCCAGCGAGGTCTTTGGATTTTTTTTATGGGGGAATTTTAAAAATAAAATTTATTCGTGCAGCCAAACGTTGGTGCCAGAATGTAGCTTAGCACACAAACTGATGACGTTTGTTATATCAGCTATTATGGACTTATTAAACCACCATTTTGACTTTTTGGTTTATTTTGCCAGGGCCGTTTATCCTATTTCAAATTTTTGTAAACAACTTGAGTTTAATTAAGAGAGATTATATCATACAACACATTTTTAAAATTTATGTTAAAAATGCTATTAAAAATCAAATACATTTATTAGAACACTTACAGGAAAAAATGAACCTGGTGATGGTTTTATATAACCGACATATCGTGTAAATGATTTATATAATAAAGCGAAAGTGTTTTTTCTAATAACTTATGTTCGAAAAAGGAAATTTACACTTTTTGGGCAGAACTTGAAAACTAAGACGGTATAATTAATTATTTTTATATTATTTAACATTAGAATTTAATCGAGCTTTTTCAAAAGTCCAGTGGTGAGCCCCGAAATTATATAACCCTGTATTTTTTTACAATAATTATTAAATATATTGAATTTAAGAACACTGAAAATACGACCAGCTTTTAAACAAATACTTCGTGTTTGAACGAACTATTAGTGTCAATATGATTTAAATAAAATCCTATAAAATATTTCAAAAGGTAACTTTCTTTAAGTACTTGCTTCTGTTTCTTACATTTTTCTGATAAAAGTCGAAATTTTGGAAAGCTGAATTGGAAATCATAATTATACGCAAGATGTGTGGTTTTCGGTATACATTATTATTGTTCAAACCATACATATGATATGACTACGACTTCAATCAGAAAAAAACCATTTAGTGTTTGGATAAACTACACGTGAAAAGTCAGAGAAATCAATAGTTTCGTGTATCTGGGCTATTTAACTTATGTATTTCTAAGTGTCTTTAATATGTATTGGGATGACTGTGTTCTTAAAAGAGATCAGATATCGAATATTGTGAATTCCACAAAGCTATTATTAAGAAAAATAGCTTTCTGAAGCACTCTCAAAAGCCGATAATGTCAAAACTAAACACTTGCCTGATCCAAAATTTATTTCAAGAACATTCAATATTCAAAAGCATTAAAGCAGCTTCAAAACCGAAATTGCTTCAGGTAAACTGGCTTTTCTATATGCACATGTGTATGAGAGCAATGTGCTCAGAATTAAAAAATGTGAACATTTTTAGTTTTTCATTAGATTCATTGAACAGTTGTCATTTAGTTAACTTTAAACCAAATTGAAATGGAAAATGAAATAAAACTGAACTGTGATGGAGCTGTCATGTAACAAATATGTATTACCATGTTCTTTTTAATTCTGAGCAAATTCCTTTCTTTATATTTCGCATAGAAAATGTAGTCTATCTGCAGCGATTTCGATTTTTCGACTGCTTTTAATACCCTATTTATATTTGTGAAACTTAAATGTAGGTACTAGAAATATATTTTTGAACCCCCAAAAACCTAATTCAAAAGCTCGTATTTATATTAAAAATCGGTAAAGCGGTTTACACAGAACTTTCCTTGAGCGAATTAGATGAATTAGCAAATAAAAAAAAGTAGTCCGTTGGGATTCGAACTCCACGCTCCTAGGCGAATATTTCGAGTCCGCCAATAGTAAAGTCTCAACTACATGCAAATTATTATTTTTATCCATTTCTCAGTTAAAGCAAAAATAAACCAAATTTTATTATATCAATGTGCTGACCCTGTATATATTTCTCCAAATTTTTCTCGGTTTCATTCAATAGCCATACAATATACATGCAAACTATCGTTTTCCTAGAACAAATAGTTTATGAGTTATACCGCCAACAGACAGACAGACTGACAGACGGAATTGAGAAAACCTCTTTTTAGTCATCTAGGGACCCCAACGCGTAAAGATCTGAAGAAATATGGGAAAGTATTTTTTTTCGATTACAAAACTTCCTTCGTCTTTTCGACGAGGGAAGTAATTATAGTTTTAGGCAGAGCTACCAAAACCTCATTTAGCTGTGGGTGGGATAGGGGTTGCATTGTGTTGTATAACTTATGACATTGCCCGAGCCTATCGAAATATACACTGTTCTTAGAAACGTTTACTGGTCTAAAGACATGAAAAACTATTTACACCTATAATACTATGTCTACATGTAGGTAAGCAACTTCAGGTGCTTTATTTTGACCTCACAAGTTGTTGTTTGCTTCTTGTATAAATTTATTACAAATAGCCTGTATGCTACCACAATATACAGCTTGTTTCACTTATTATCTTCACACCCCTGTATGTTTCTTTTAGGATCAATTTTATATTTTCGTGAATTAGACTCCCTTTCAGACGGCTATTTTTAAATAATTTTAGTGCACACAGTAGCCAATCGTATTTGGATTTGAATTATTTTTGTGGTTCTAAGCTACTTTTTGAATAAGCTTTTTCGTTGAAACTAGGCCTACTACGATTTTTCAACTCTTACATAGAAGCATAATTAATTAGAAAATGAATAAAGAAGATACAAAAGTGTGAAGAGAGTGAGAATGAAACACACTGTAAATGAGGATGGAACAGATTTGGGTAAAATAATATGAATCAATCAATATAAAATCAGCAATCGAAAAGAAAACACCAATCGTCGTAATAACAACATCAATAAGAGGAAGAAATATTTGGGAAATATAATAACTTATTTGGGAAACATATTTTTGTAAATTGAAAATTTACTATTGAGTGTGGTCTGGCGATAAAGCATTGTTTATCTTTCAGATTTTCTATAAGTATTAAAATGGGTATTTGCTTTAAATAGAAAAATATGACGCGTTTTACGGAAAACGTAAATCACATGAAAATTTCAAAGGGAAGCTATAATAAGGCAATGCTTGTTTTTTAATTAAATAAATTTAAAATCGAATCGCAAACGCTCCTGTTTTAATAACATTTTATATACAGGGCTATTCAATTTGGAAATTTACAATTGGGATTTCAAAAACGCTAAGAGATACAAGGTTGATAAAATAAGCAAATTTGTACATTTTAATAGTAAATAATAGCGAAAATTAATTAGCCACAGCTTTTCTAGTTTACGAGATATGCACAAAAAAGTACATGTTTCGTTTTTCAGCCATAACTTGCTTAGGTACTATAAGAAATTTTTAAATTATATAAATACTTTCTTCAGGCATTTTCTTTTGTGGATTTACTTCGTGCTATCAACACTTGTACACGACGTTTCAATTATAAAAATCTGTAAATGGGTTTACACCGAACTTTCCTCGCCCGAATTAGATCAATTTGCAAATTTAAAAAAATGTATCCCGCTAGAGTTTGAACCCGCCGCATCTGCATAGCGATCGTAACCGCATCTGCCTAGCGATCGTAACTGGGCCATCGAGCCTAATTGAAATACGGCGCGCGCTTCTATTTAAGCCAATGGTCTTATTGTTGAAACGTGTCGACTCATTTGTGACACTATCCCATATCTGTTGTCCTATTCTCGGCAAGTGTAAAGCCTGAGCTATGTCAAAATTATTACTACTCCTTTCTATTTCAAAATTAACTGAGAAATATACAACATTTAATTTTTTTAATACAGACAGACGGAATTGAGAAAACCTGTTTTTCGTCATCTAGGGAACCTGGAACGTGGAGACCTGAAGAAATCTCGAAAGGTGATTATGTCTTCCTTCGTCTTTCAGACGAGGGAAGTAAAAATGATGATCAGGTTGAATTTTTCTTCCGTCGTCTAAAAGACGAAGGAACTATTGTAACCACGAAACAATCACCTTCCGAGATTTTTTCAGATATTTACGTTTCAGGGTCTCTAGATGACGAAAAACAGGTTTTCTTAATTCCGTCTGTCTCTCAGTCTGTTTGCTTGTCTGTCTGTCTGTCCGTCTGTCTGTTGGCGGTATAACTCAAAAACTATTTGTTGGAGGAAGACTAAATTTTGCATACACATTATATATCTATCTGGCATGAAACCAAGAATGGAAATGGCCCACCGAAAAAATAAACGCTATTGGTCTATTAAAAGTCCTGTTTTTTTCGTAATATTTCGTATGATTATACACAGAGTGTTAGGTGATCGCATTACGTGTGCATTTATTTACGAAGAAAACTTAAATGCAGACTCCTACCTATATTTTTGAGGTGTCAGCATGTGTATTGTGGTTCTTTGGCACAGTTACAACAATTGCGGATAGAATAAGCTGGAGCATCTTCACATGATACAATTAAAGTTCGCGATTTTTTTGGGGTGAAAATCTAACCAAAACGGCATGTAAATGATTCTACATAAAAAACTGCTAGAGAAAGTGTTTACCTAATTTAAAACTTTTTGTATAATAAGCTTCTTATGTTCGAAAAACGAAATTTGCGCTTTTGTGTTTTTCGGGCAGAACTTGAGAACTAACACGGTCTAATTAATAGTTAGTTCTCTCGTCTAAAAAACAAAGGAAGTATTGTAATCTCGAAAAAATCAACTTCTTAGATTTCTTCAGCTCTCCATGTTTTAGGGTCCTTAAATGACGTAAAACAGGTTTTCTGAATTCCGTCTGTCCGTCTGTCTGTCTGGCTGTTTCCGGTATAACCCAAAAACTACTTGTTGGAGGAAGGCGATATTTTGCATGCGGATTATAGGCCCTCCTGTCATGAAACCGTGAAAATTACGGTAAAATATATACGGGATGAGCATCTTAAAAAATAAAACTCTTCCTATTTTTGCTTTAACTCAAGAACTATTAGTAATACTAGTAATATTTTGCACATAGCTCAGGTTTTTATCCTTGACGAAAGAGGGCATATTTTCGACCTAACATATGCAGGGTGAACACCTTAAACAATATATCTTTTTAATTTTTGCCTTAACGGAGAAATAGACAAAAGCAATTATTTGTACATAGCTCAGGCTTTATCCATGACGAAAATGGAACAGATACAGGGTAAGTGTTGTGACAAAGACAAAAGTGCATCGCTTTTAGTGCATCTGTATCGCAAGGATCCTGCGTGGCCGCCTGCAACGAATGGCCGGGTTACTGCCAAGCATTAAAGTAGAATTCGCAGACGCTGAAGTTCGAATCCCACCGTATGTAATGTTTTTACTTCCCTCGTTTAAAATGTGAAGGAAGTTATTTAATCGTGAAAAAATTACTTTTCGTGATTTCTTCAAACCTTCACGTTTTACGATACCTAGGTGACGAAAAAACTGGTTTTCTCAATTTTATCTGTCTGTTGCCAGTATAATTCAAAAATGTTGGAGAAATACAATTTTTGCCTACAGATTATATGTCTGGCATGAAACCGAGAAAAAATCGGTAAAATAAATGCTGGATGGGTACCATAAAAAATACAATGTTGTCTATTTTTGCTTCAAGTCAAGAACTATTAGTTAAATAAAAGTAATATTTTGTTACACTACTCTGGTTTTTACCCTTGACGAAACAGAGCATAATTTGAACCCAACATATACGGTGTGAGCACCTTAAATTTTGCTTAAACTGCAAAATAGATAAAAGCAGTAATTTACACATAACTCAGGCTCTACTTTTGACGAAAATGGGACCCAACAGTCCAGCAGATGTAGTACAAATATTGTAACAGACTAGAAGGAGCAACGTATAAGTGCGTTGTGTTTAATGCAGCTGCATCGCAGAGAACCGAATAGTCTCGCGTGGGGGCGTGTGGCAAATGGCCGAGAGCTTAAATCGCAGGCTTTAAAGTTCGAATCCACCGCCAGTAATGTTGTTTATCTGAAAATTTATGTAATTCCCATTACCAAGTACTTCCTTTCATTGTTTTAGTATTATTAAAAACGTTAAGATATTTTTACCCTAGTTTTTCTTTAAAATTTTTTAAAGATTGTTTATTGTCACAACGTCCACTTGCGAGGGAAGTTCTGAATAAAACCCTTTACCGATTTTTTATTTGCAAATTGATGTAATTTGTAATACCAACTGTTTCCTTTTATTGTTGTAGTATTATTAGGAGCGTTAAGATATTTTTAAGCCTAGTTTCTTTTGAATTTTTAAATTTTTTAGTGACACAGCGTCAATTTGCGACAGAAGTTCGGAATAAAGTCCAGATTTTTTTATGTTGTTTAGCATTAGAATGCGCAGATTTGTCCCAATATAATCCACCTTTTTCAAAATCTCAGTGGTGAGCCTCGAAATTAAATAGCGCTCTATATTAATTTACGATAATTATTAAATATATTGAATTTATGAACACTGAAAAATACGACCAGTTTCTAATCAAATGTTTCGTGTTTAAGTGATATATTTGTGTTGATATAATTTAAATAAAGTCGTATAAAATATTTCCAAATGGAGCTTTCCTAAGTACTTGCTTACTTAACTTGCGTACTTTATAAAATTCGAACTCTTGGAAAACTGTATTAGAAATAACAATTGTATGGAAGGTATGTGCTTAGGTATACACTATTCTTATTCGAAGCATAGATATTAGAATACGCTTCCTATCAGATAGTACCGTTTACTGTTTGGTTAAATTGCATTTGAAAAATCAGGGAAATCAATAGTTCCGTGTTTCTGTTTCGAAGTGTCCTTAATAAGAATTGAAATTAGTGTTTTCTTAAAAGACAAAATTATTAAGGATCCACCTTAACCTTCACATTCAGAAGATACGGTTTTCCGCCTAGTATTTGGGATATCCGAATTGGATCATAAATTATATAAGTACTTTGTTAATTTTAACTCATTAGTGTTAGCAACAGAATAATCTATGTGTTTTCTGTTGATATTACTACCTCGCACGATAAGGAAAAACTGGAATCAGTTTATGAGCTTATTATTATAGTTAGAGGAACTTCCCACTTCAACAAGCACGCCAAAGTGGTTCCGTCTTGAATGCAGAAACCTATTAGAGAAAAACATTGTAGGGGCTAATTTCATTTTTATCTGAAAAATCTATAGACCATTTGTGTAAACTGCAGTTACGAACTTGCGCAATAGCCATACCTAGCTAATCAGTTCAAAATATGGCAAGTTACTCCAACTATCTCAGATATCAAGTATAGTAAATCGAACAAAGCTATTATTAGAAAAATAGTTTTCTCAAGCACGTTTTAGTATATGTGAGTAAGTTGCTGTATTTTGACTTCAGAAATCTTTCATCATTTTCTGTACATATTTTTTAGAAGTAGCAAAAGTTTATTACCACAATGTAGATAGTAAAACAGGATTGTGTAACGCAATTTGATTCAATAAATACAAACACGAAACATTAACTGCTGTTCAGATCTACAGGGTGATTTACTAGCTCATTAACAAGCTTTTTCAGATGGAACCTGATGTGTTTTTAAGAAAAAAAGTTCGTATAAATATATGTTTAAAAATTCTTTGTTTTTGGTATAGGACGTGTTAAAGTTTTCTAAAAATATGGCCTTTTTCTTATAATTCCCTTACTAGAACAGCTATTGAACTTTAATAGAACTCCTTAAAACTCCTACAATTAACTAGTGGCAAAAATATTGATAAGCGGTGCCACAAATTTAACAAAAAAGAGTAACATCCTATAAAAAACGAAAAGAATCTCATTTTAAGGTAAGTCATTTAAGTTTAGACAGAAATCATCTCTACGATATTTTAAATTTGATGTTTCTAGTTAGGTTAAATTTTTTTCAAAAACGGTGAAATAAATTTAAAAAATCAAGTTTTCCAAGATACAAAGAGAGATAGTAAAAAATCAAAGGAACACATTCTGTCTCGAATTAAATGACTTGCCTTAAAATAAGATCACTTTTAATTTTCTACAGGATGCCAATAGTTGTCTTGTTAAATTTATAGCGCTTATTACTCATATCTTCGCTCTGGTTAATTATAGAGCCTGATAATATCACATTTTAAGGATTTCTATCCAAGTGTACTATGTAGAAAATTTGGTGTAAAAAATGCATTAATAAGGAAAGTATAAGAAAACGACGATACCTTTTAGGAAACTTTAACACCCCGTATATCGAAACTCAAGAATTATTAGACACTGGTTTAGATGATTTTTTTTCTAAAAATTACATCAGCTACATCAGTTTACCCTAATATTTTACCTATTTGGTTTCATCAAGAGATGTAAAGCGTTTTAAATGAACTGTAAATTTAAAATCAAATTGCAAACTGCCCCGATTTAGTAATATTTTAAAATGGAATTTCTGTGTTAATTTAAGTTGTGTAGTAGTAAATCTAGGACAATTATTGAAAAATATTGAACATATGAATACAGGAAAATGCGCTATTGTATACCGACGAGCCGTTTTATATAAATACTTCGCTTTTAAAGGAGATATTAGAGTAGATATGATTTAAATTAAATCTGACAAAATAGTTCAAAACGTGACTTTCTGTAGGTACTTGCTTAGCATAGGTTAAACAGTAGCAATTATATATTTTTAGTCATTACATAGAAAGTGTGAAGTTCTGACAAAAATGTGAATTAGAACAACTGTGCGCAAAATGCGTGTTTCTGGGTATACAATATTGTTATTCAAAGTATACATATTAGAATAGGTTTTCTCGCAGATTACAAGTGAAAAATCGGGAAAATCAATAATTTTCCATTTCTGGGTCGTCTAACTTATTTATTTCTAAGTGTCTTGAATAAGTACTATGAAATATTCACAGAAAGTACTAGGTGCGTTTTTTCTCAATAGATAAAATTAATAATGACCTAGCTTAGTCCACATTCAGCAAATACTGTTCGAATCCGACTGTAAATTATATGATTAATTTCTTAATTTTTGACTTATTTAGTGTTGAGAATAGAAAAATTACTTATTTTCGTTTGGTATTAGACTATCTGGAATAGAATCAGTTTATGCGCTTGTTATGTTATAGGAACTTCCTACTTCAACAAGCACGCCAAAGTGGCATTATTTACCTAATAATAAAAACGTTCGTCTTAAAAGCTATATTAAAATGGCAAACGGGGTTAAAGGGCAACATCACATTCTTGCAGTAGTGAAAATGATAACAAGCGAACGTGTAAAAATGGGAAATAAAGAAATGCAAAGCATGAGGAAATAGATTTACTTAGGTGTTTGAAGCGATCTTCGAGGATCGAAGTGCAATGATCACAATTGAGGGTACAATGCGGCCTTCGAACTTCCAAAAGAGGACTAACAGCTCGTCTCGGAGAGGTCGACGTCCCGACTTCCCGCCCTCCAGAACTTTCCACTGGCAAAGCCAAAGACATAGAAGCACCGGCACCGGCCATTTCTTTACGAAAAAATTAAAAATGAACTAACAATGCGTGTTTAAGGAATGCACCAAGTATTATGTGGCGTTCACCATGATTTCAGCTGGTACACTGATTGTCAATGTTGTATGAGGCCAAGCTGCCGAGGAAATCGATGACTTTGCGCCGGTTTTCGCGTCCCTTAGATTATGTTCCGAGAAAAACTCGATGCCCGGAATGGGAAATTCGATGGAAAAGTTTGATCTAAAGTGTGCGCGTATATTTTGGTAGTTAAATATCTGACATGGAAGTGGATTTAAACTAATCATTTAAATGCCCCTCATCACAGATTAATGGAATTTTCTTTCGTTAATGTATTATCCGGTCCATGACAATAGTAAATTTAATACGTTAAACTAACAGGAAAAAATTGTTCATCATAAAACCCAAACAGATTAAAATATTGCTCCTCTTCTGAACAGCTTTTATGTATATGATCTACTTACACTTTCAGATTAATGGAATCTTACAAACCCTTTTTTCAAATGCGCGTTACAACAGCTACTCGTCATCATCATCATCATCAGGAAATTTGTAATTACAAATTTATAGCAAACAATATGTGTGCAATGTCTGTAATTATGCGTTTATACGTGGCATATCCATTCGTAACAAGTATCTGGATTTCTACAATTCAAAATTTGTATACCCAGAATTTAAAAGGTGCATATTGAAATACGTTTTTCTACGATCATGGTGAATTTACTATACTCAAGATTTCAAAATCTGCTACAACAAGAACTTATTTCCTCTTGTCTTTACAATCGTGAATGAAAAGGGTAAAACTAAGAACAAAGTTTAAAACTGCTATTAAAGGTAATTAACGTAATCGCTTGAAGGAAGTATTGTAGTAAGGACTGGGGTAAATGGTAGCCAGGCCGGTTCGTAACACCCTAATTCATTCCTTGGTAAAGTCAGGGATTTAAAAAGCAATTTGCTTTGTTTCAAGACGTAAATTAACTCAACAACCTTTGAAGTACGTTGAAAGTGTTAGTTACGACTTTGATAAAATAATTACTTTCGCGTAGAAAAATCTAGCATTCCCATTGTTTGTACGAGAATAAATTTAGAATCAATGCAGAGATGGCCGTGGAAGGCGCTATATAAAGTTTAGATGGGTAAAACAATTGCAATTGTTAATAGCGGTAAGATAATCTGTTATATTCGTTGCACCATTCCAATAGTCTATAATGTTAAAATTAGAGACTACTTTAACGAAATGTGTTGACGTAACATAACAAGCAATGCGACCAGAACATCACTGATGTTTGTTTTCAGTTGCTCGCTTATAAGCATTCTAAACAATTTTCTGAAAATTTTTCAGATCTTAACGCTCATGTATTAAAATCGAAATCTTAGAGGTAAAATTTACAAATCATTGAAAGAATATGTGGAGATGATACTATAGATCGAAGTACTGTCTCACGTTTAATATTACGTAAGGGTGGGAGAAAAACCATTACAGACAATAAATAAGTGAAGGGTCTCATATTTCCAATACTGCGAAGGACCTGATGGAGAAATATGGCTGAGAAGTGCTTTCACATATTCCATACAATACTGACATAAATTGTCCGACTTGGATCTATACCCGAACGTAAAAACCAATGAGAGATGGACGTTTTATATCAGTAAAAGAAATGACTCAAGTCATTCGACAATTTTTAGAAAATCAACCGGGATTTCGAATAACCCGCATAGGCGGATGTTATTTTAAATGGCAAAGAAGATATTAGGATTGTAATAGTAATTTAGTTAGTACATTCATTTTTTTTTGCTTGCTTGTATTGATGGTTTTGTACTTCCATCGTCTAAAACACGAAGGACGTATTGTAATCACGAAAACATCACCTTCCGAGATTTCTTCAGATCTTCAGCGTCCTTAGATGGAATTCCGTCTGTCTGTCTGTATGCCTGTCTGTCTGTCTGTCTGTCTGTCTGTATATCTGTCTGTCTGTTCACGGTATAACTCAAAAACTACGTATTTATTGGAGGAAGACGATGTTTTGCGGGCATATTATATAGCTACGTCGCATGAAAACCAGAAAGTTTCGTAGAGATATACAGGGTGTTTGTAGATTGCTAGACAGCTCATGACTTCGTTAATAATAGTAAAAATACTTTTTTGCTTTAAATGCCAGTGCACAATCTACAAACCGACGTAAACCAATTTAAGCCATGGCCTCCTATTTTTACGCAGTGATACACTACTTTGGTTTTTTTAATGGAACACCCTGTATAGTTTTAGATATTTGCAAGCAGCGCTAAAAGTGCTTTATGCTAGCATTCTTAAATTAAAATTTAGGAACTTATTACTTTTCAAAATTAAAAAAAAGCCCACGAATTACTTATGCAAAATCACTAACAATTGAGCAAGAAATGCAAAACAAACTCCACTCGGTTCTAAAAATTTCTCATAACCGAGTTATAGCACCAAACGTACTAAAACAATTAAAAACTATGTTTTTTTAATGGAATAATATGAGTTTCATTAACAATAACATTTATTTTTAAATTGTTTTACGTATTTTTAATTTTTTAAAAGTTACTTCTAAACGAAATCGCTAATATGGTACATCGTTGGAAAGCCCTTTTATTGTAGTTTTCAACTGTTTAATGAAACTCGTATTGTTCCATTTAAAAAAACATAGTTTTCAATTGTTTTAGTACGTTTGGTGCTATAACTCGGTAATGAGAAATTTTTAGAGCCAAGTGGAGTTTGTTTTGAATTTCTTGTTCAATTGTTAGTGATTTTGCGTAAGTCAGGGCCTACTTTGGCTAAAAAAAAAACTTTATTTTGAAAACTAATAAGTTCCAAAATTTAAATTTCAGAATGCTATCATCAAGCACTTTTAGTGCTGATTTCAAATGTCTAGAAATATACAAGGTGTTCTATTTAAAAAACCAAAGTTGTGTATCACTACGTAAAAATAGGAGGCCATGGCTTAAATTGGTTTACGCCAGTTTTTAGGTTGTATACTGGAATTTAAAACAAAAGAAAGTTCTTTTCGATATCTCGATTACTAACGAAGTTACGAGCTGTCTAGCGATCTACAAACACCCTGTATACAGAGTGACCACCTTAAAAAATTGAATGTTGTTTATTTTTGTTTTATCTGAGAAATAGATACAAGTAATGATTTGCACATAGCTCAGGCTTTATCATTGGCAAAAATGAGACCTAACAGATACAGGGTAAACATCACAAATTGGACAGAAGAGTATGGTGCTTTATAACGCGGCAGAAACTCGTCCACTTCAAGCACGCCCGTGGCTCAGTTATTCTACAGCGAAGCGCGGAGTGCAAATCCCAGCGGACTACATTGTATTTGCAAAAAATAAAAGTAATAATTTGCACATAGCTCAAGCTTTATAACGCAGCAGAAACTTGTCCAACTCGAACACGCCCCTGGCTCAGTTATTCTAGTGGCTGACAAGACACTGGCTCGAAATATTCGCCTCGAAGCGCGGATTTCAAATCCCAGCGGACTACATTTTTCATGTGCAAATTGATAAAATTCGCGCGAGGGAAGTTCCGTCTAACCCCTTTACCGATTTTTTTGCGATTATTAGACATATTGCCTAACATTTGAGTTCCCCACATAGCTGCAGGTCAACACCCAAATAGAAAAAATAATGAAAATTATGCAATAAAAGAGTTACTAGATGATTTTCCCAAGTAGCTGCCGACGTGCAGTAGCTATTGGTGGTTTTATGAATGTAAAACGTTATACAGTGACCGCCAAAAAGTTGTCACCAAATGGGAAACATTTTCATTTTTGATTTTTCAAAAAAACTTTTTACGACAATAATTTGTGCTTGTCTGAAAACCTTTTTCTCTCTATTATATATACTGAGTGATTTTTACTTATTTAGAACATGGCGATTTTCAAAATTGTCGGAATCCATTTGCTATTGTTCGGAAATTAGGTAAAATTTCAATGAGATTTTTATAATGTCTATTAGTTTTAGCTAACTGAACAATCTCAAAGCTATATATTACATATTTTTCTTTAACTCTACCTAAAATGTAATTTTTTAATGATTTTAATATTTTTAAAAATATCACATACCAAGATTTAATTTTAAAATTAAATTTTTTTATGTGGAAACTTTAAAGGTTTATAATTGAAAAAATAATATAAAATGTTAATTACTCCTTTAGATTTTTTACTATATACCGAAAAGTAATATGTTCGCATAATTTTTACGTTTTTAATGCAAGGCGCTTTTTAGGAAAAATATTTTTCAATAATAATAATTAATACTTATTTAAATGGCTTCTATAAACTCTAATCTGGCCCTGTTAATGAATTACTGTTACAAATATCTTGCAAATGTTGTCTAAATAAGATCTTTTAGAACCTGTAAACTGGATAAAAAAAATCTCATTTAAACAACTGTAAAAGAACATTTACAGTATTTTTGTAACTGTAATTTGATAACAGGGCAACATTAGAGTTTTTCCAAGTCATTTAAATAGATATTAATTGTCATTGAAAACTATTTTTCCTAAAAGGCGCCTGGCATCAAATACGTAGAAAGTATGCGAACATATTACTTTTCGGTAAATAATAAAAAATCTAAAGTAGTAATTAACATTTTATATTACTTTTTCAAGTTATAAATCTTTAAAGTTTTCACATAACAAAATTTGAATGTTAAAATTAAGTCTTGATATGTGAAGTTTAGAAAACTATTAAAAAATTTAAAAAAATAATTTAAAGTTAAAGAAAAATGGGTGTTTTCTGGCCTTGAGACTGTTCAGTTAACTAAAACTAACACACTGGCAAAAAATCTCATTGAAATCTTACTTAATTTCCGAAAAATGGGACTTTTCAGATTTTGACAATCTCAAAATGCTCCATTTTCTAAATTAGTAAAAATCTATCGGTATATAAGATAAAGGTTAAATAGGTTTTTAGACAATCACAATATTATTGTCGTAAAAAGGTTAAATTAAAAACTTTCAGATATGCTGCTGTCTTTTTGGCGGCCACAGGGTGACTTAAAAAGTGTGGATATAACTTAAGAGGTTGTTATTAATCTAGCAATTTGTAGTAAAAAAAAATAATATTCTCAAAGATTACTGAGATAATGAGGAAAAAATATATATTTAGAGTATAAACGTCTTACATCTAGTTAACAACGAAAACGTAATAAAACTAATTTCAAATTCACAATAACTGTTCTTAGTGATTGTCATAACGCTGTATGAAGTTATACATCCAGGAAAGTGAATTTTGTACATTATGCATGTTCAGGCCAAATGCATATCAGCATATTCACAATTGATCTACTCCATTATTAACTAGATTTAAGGGGTACATACTCTAAATAACTAGTTTTTCCTCATTACCTCAGTAACCCTTGAGAATCGGTCATGGGTAGATTATTATTGTTTACTCCAATATCCATGATTAATCAACCCCTCAAGTTATATCGAGACCATTTAAATCACCTTATACGTATTAATCATAACATCATGGATTGCATAACAATTTTTGGTATTCTCGTAACGGTAATCAGCTGTATTCCGTAATTTAAATACAGAGGTCGCATGGGGTGCAAATATTAATACATCGGAATTACCAATTTCTATTCCATGCCAAGATTACTATTTTTGGTATTGAAGTTGGATTTTATTTTGATTTGACTTCTGCCATTTCAATTTTCAAAATGTTTCCATTGTGACGTCTTCTTATTTGTATTCGTAAAGATGACCAATGTTGCAATAGAAGCAAAACCTAAGTTTGGTAGTGATAGTAGATATTCAATATGTTATGTTGAAAATCATTCTGAAACTAAAGTATGAACCCCTTACTCCACATTCATTATTTTATCAAATGAATCCACATCAGAATCACTATTATTATCGAATTCCGAACGAAATTCTACTAATGAAATAATGAATGGAGTGTTATTTTCAACAGGAAGATTGACCCTGTCTTTAGACTAGTCATCAAAATAAGTTTTTCACAATGGTTGGAAAATGTTGCCACACGTCAGATGTACATTTTGGAAGACTCTGACGCCATACATCCGCAACCCTCTTCTTGGACAACGATTGAGAACTTATGTGTTTGTTGTAGTAGGATTTAGAAAACCCCCAAGCCGTTGAAATTGAATTATATTGACAATGGTATGGGGGTAACTTAAGAACCTCATAATCATGTTCTTTCAAAATAATTTCTATTACATAACTTCTTGCCCAGTTGGCAGTTAACCGCTGTACCTTAGATCCATAAATAATGCACTTAACAGTACAAACATAATTTTCCATTTAAAAAACGATAATATTGATAACTGTTATTTTACTGAGGGTGATGTATTTATTTCATTGTATACACACGCCAAAATCTTGACAGGATTAACTTCCAGAATTAATTGGAATCAACAAAATTCCTTTACTTCCAAACAAGTAAGTACCGGTATTTTTATTTTGGTATTGATTTCCATTACCGTTTTTTACTTTTTTGCTAGGGTTACGGTATAAACATTTTTGCGAGTTTTCTTGTTTTCGTTTTTCGGATACGTTATGGTTCTAGTCTCTGTTTCTTACCGTTCAGTCTTTTTTCCGTCTTTAAGCTCTTCTACCGTTTCCCCTCTAGAACCGCTTTAGCATTACTTCAGGGGGTGCGGACGTCACTTAAACTATCATGCCTTAACTAAGTGCAAACCGGAACGCCCGAGCCGGCAGTCACACTCTCTTCCGAGCTCTCGACTTTTTACTGTGGCCTCGACTGCAAGCAGCGGGACCGCTCGCCATCGGGCCCCCCTACCGTGCAATCTAAAAGGTTTTATTAACTTTCAAAATTCTTTTTTAATATATTTCTACATTATAATAATCAGCCATTCTTGTATTTGGCTTTTCTTTTAAAAGATTGTAAAGATTTATACAACTGCACCGAATGATGGGGTACCACATTGTCTATAGCCACCACTCATTCAGTTTACAGTTTATTCAAAGAAGAAAAAAACGGATAAATCACGCAATTTCTAACTGACAGCTGACAGAGTTGAGTAATAAATCACAACCTTCCAAAAAGCCAAAACGAATTCCCTCAGGCAAAATATTGAATATTTTCCTCTCGTGTGTAATTTTGGATGGATAGCTTTTTGAATCTGTTAACGCCGCTACTGCTTTATATGCACAAAGGAGAGAGGCTCGATAATGTACTTTATCGAACTTTATTTCGCCCCAATACATCAATAGGGCAATCAAGCGGAAAGCTTCTAAGTGAAGTGACCGTTATCGTTCCGTGAATGTAGCTGTTTAAGAAAGCATATCGTAATTTTCGTAAATTACGACGACTGTTGGATATATCCAACTTCCCAAAGCGCAGTCTATCAATTTGAAATTCTGATCTCATCTCGTTTGATTCCTGTGAAATTTTATACAAATATCCGAGCAGATATATTTAAAGAAATTCACGTATCGTCTACCATTGTCTTATATGTCAACTCACTGTATACTAGCGCTCTGTATATCTACGCCCTGTATTCCGACGCAGTCCTGGCATATCTCGTTGTGAGCGTGTAAATCGATGCCGACGCTCATAGCCAATTTTAAACTGTCGATGTAAATTCTTTATTCGACAAGCCGACGCATTCTTGAAAGGTCTCCCGTTATACCGTGTGTAGATTGATGCCAACTGTGCCCGTCTTCATCCTTGAGCTGTTGATTTTGGTGTCATCGAAGCCAGGCCGCCAGCCGCGGCATCAATTTACGAGCCCGCAGTTCTCAACAAACTTTTAGCAGCTATCGAGCCATAATTTCGGCCAAAGTTTCGCTCGTTTATTAGTTTAGTAGTGTACGTGTGACTTACCATAAAATTTGGATATGTTGAATAAATTGTAAAATAAATTTTGTGGATATCATCATTAGAAGTGCAGTAACGCTTTTTAAGCGTTCTGTGCCAGTGTAATAATATTGTTTTTTCTGTGAAACTGCATGATAGACTGGCATCTTTTAAAAATTTTGCTTATCGCGCTACATGACGTCATGAGCAGATTACATTCTTTGTAATTGTTAGAACTGTCAAGCTGAGCGGATACATTTTTATGAATGTTACCTTGATAAAGCTCTTAAATTTTCTTTGTGCTTTTTATTTCTGAAGAGAAGTACAGTTCCGCGTATTGTTGCAGCCCCTAAAAAGAGCAGGAATTTGTTCCAGTATCTTTTCAGTCACAATTGTTTTGACTGTAGCGAGCTACTGGGCCCAGTTAAGCTTCTCCTGTACATTCTCCGCACCTAATATTCACTAATCATATTATCTTTACCCCTGCTATTTTATGTTTCTCATATATTTAAGCGCTTCTGAATTTTGTTTATTGTCATGCTAGGAATGTCTTCTAAACCGGTTTGTATCGTTTTTGTACTAATTTTTCTTCCTGCTTGCGCTGGTGAGGTATACATATAAGATCATATAAAAATCTTTAATTTTCTTTCTTTCACTTGTTTCGAATCCATATATTTGTTTTCAGTTCTGTGATATGCTTCTTTATAATAGCTAAATATACTTTTAAAATGTTAACATTCTTGTTTTCGTCTGTGATTGGTTATTGATGATGTTATCGCTCATGGAATACAATATATACAATTTTTTAACTAATATTGTTTTTTTCCTAACGGTTTGGTTTTACTCGTTGTAAGTATAGACCATCAGATATTTACGATTTTGAATCTCTGTCATTGGATCTACAGAAAATTCGTCTAAAGTTATCAAACACACCTGAAATGCAACAGAGAATTAATAATCTTGTATAATAATGTCACCAATTGAGATGTTTTTAAGTGTCCATTATAGGTATAAGAGACTATCTAAGATTGATCTTTGGAGGCCACCAAGTGTAAGTATTAAAATTCTAATTTAAGCAACTAAAGATGAGGATCTAGTCGTGAAACTAGATTGTGTTTCCGGTAAGGTATCATCTATATGCTAATATATTAGGGAAACTTTTGCGAGAATTTTAGATAAATTGGGTAGACTGATACGTAGCTATGGAATATTTATAAACACGAGGTTTGGCTTTTGTCAGGTCATTATTTGAGCATGAGAAAATGAAGACTGATTAATACTAGAGTTAATTACGTGATGCACGTTAGACATAAACAGCGAAGTTTTAACGCTTCTATATTTATACTGGCGTACTCATTACGAATACTTTGCACCCTATGGAAATAACGAAAATTGACACTGTTAAAATAAAAAGTTAGAAAATCACAAGTTTTGGACTTGTGTAAGCCTCGTTTTCGTTACTTTAAATGTATGCAGATTTTGGCCATGATTACAGTTGTGTTTAACTAGAGTTGCTATTAGTTTCCCTAGCAACGATATGGTTTAGTTTAAATATTTATTTTACACATTGGAATTTACATAAAAGCATCTCACTATCGCCTTTTTTTAGTTTATCTGTACTTTAAACATGACTGCGTTATGATTAAATTGAAACACAAGGTATGGATCAACACACATTAATGCATATGCCTTAATTCGTCCTATTTAGTGCCGTATGCCATAATTGACATCAATATTAATTTTCAAGCTTCCACAACTTTAGACTAAAATAGTTCGTGAGTCTGTCACCCTACTATGAGAGAGTACCAAACGCAAGGACTGAATGCTGTATTACAAAATGGAACAAAAGTAGCTTTTTATAGAAGTTTATAAATTACGTTTTAGTCGACCATATAACAGTACGAGGGAAACTAGAAAGGTTATCTACCTAGCCATAACAAATAATTAATGCACTGCACCTTCTAATGTCAAATAGTGACAAGTCTCTCATATCTGAACGCCAAATTTGATAGAGTTCAGTTTGCTATTATTTATTTTCTGGAGTGTTTTTTTTGAAAATTAGTCTTGTGAAATTGAAGCATAAAAGTGTAATCAAATTGTCCACAAAAGAAAGCAACAATCCGAAAGTAATCCGGGAGCGAATGATTGCAGTGTATTTCACAATTACCTAACTTTCGGTCAAAACGGTTTCGTTGGGGAAGAGAATCTATATATGATTTTAGAAGTAGATCTCCAGAAGCAAGAAATGTATATACCAGTGGACGCCATGGTTTTTGAGGATTATTGTATGAATTGCTACAGCATTGGAAATATCCGAATTTATCGTTTTCACAATACTACACGATAAATTAGACATCAGTAAAGTTTCAGAAAGATGGATTTCCAGATTGTTTTTCTCGAGTGGATGTTTCAAATTAATTTTGATCCAAACTTTTTAATACGGTTAGTAATCGGTGATATGACTATGGTACATCACTGGGATCTCGAGACAAAACTAAAGGCTCATAAAGGCTCTCCTCCCTCAAAGATATCCCACACCTAATCTTCAGTTGGAAAACTCATGGTAACCATTTATTGGGTCATGCAAGGTATTCTTTTGATTGAATATATAGCTATATATAGATCAAGGGTACGATGCAGAGACGATAATGTCTTCAAGAAGGTGCGTACACCTGTTATCAAAAACATTCAGAATCTGTCACATAGTCATATGCCTCTTCTACATGGCGACCGTGTAAAACGCCGTCAACATCACACTGACTCTTCATAAATGAAGCTTTATTAAGTTAGAAAACCCACCTTACAGTCCAGATCTGGCGCTGTCAGACTTCTATCTGTTCAGAAAAAAACCCACACGACGTTCTTTCGCAACAGACGAATGTTTGAAAAAAGCTGTCGAGAACTATTTTGAGAGTAACACAAATTATTTTTTAAATTGTGATAAGCTCCTTGCAGGATATATAGCTCAAGTGCGTTAGGGGGGGGGGGGGGCAGACTATACTATAAATAAAGTTATAAAAATGAGAGGGTTATGAATCTGTTTGGGCTTCTTTAAATTTATAGACTTGACGTCAACGGGAAGAAAAACTTAGCTCTTAAATCATGTATTGCACTTTGGGCTTGTCTTGATAATAAACTTTCGGAAGTCGAAAGCTTTTCGTACAGTTTTGCCTTTTCCCATGTTTTAGATTTTCTTTGCTTGAAGGTGAAATTTCTTTTTGGGGTAGGGGAGGGGTTCATAGTAGCTTAACTTCAAGTTGTCGAGCAAATTTTTTATTTGCTATTTCCGCCATCTTGAAAAAAGGTGCGTTTAATTTTTTTTTTTGCGATAACTGGGTTCCCGTGAACACTGTATGGAAATAAAGTAGACCCTTTTTTAGACTTTTTTGTGCCCTACAATGTTCGAATACTTTTCCGCCTGCGAAGATATTAGTCGAGATATCGAACGCAAAAGAAAAGTGTGAAGAGGTCGAAATAAATTTGTTGCGCTTCTTCGCTGGTGTCTCGTTTCTCGCCCTATTTAGCGCAAAAATAGTTATTGTCAAACTTATAGAGCTTAAAAGTACCTGCAATTTTATGAACTATAAATAGAAATTCGACTAAAATTACGACTTGTAGAGCGTAACTTTGATTTCCTGTATATACAGTGTGCCCCCGGATAGGTGAAACGACTCTTGTGAAAGGTAAACAATTTTCGATTTAAATTTTTATTTTTTGGGGTTCAGCTCTGCTTGGTTAAAGGCGAATTTCTAACATAATTTCAGTTTTGAAAAATCAAGTATGCCTTGGAAATTTTCAAAAAACCTATTTTTCTGTAGAGTAAAGTGCCTTTTATGTGACAAATACGACAAAAAGTTATTAATAAAACTTGTTTAGAATCAACATCTACGCACCTATACCAAATTTAAAAATCCTCAGCCAACTTTGATCTCGCACAATTTATTTTATGTTTAGATCCCAAATCAAAGAATTTTACTTTTAACAAAGATTTTTATTGAAAAAACAATTTGTTTTAACAAAGTTTTCATTTCATAATAAAAAAACTTTGTTAAAAATAAAATTCTTTGAATTGGGAAATAAACTTGAAAGAAAATGTGAGAAATCAAAGTTGGCCGAGGATTTAGAAATTTGGTGTAGGAGCCTAAATGTTTATTCTAAACAACTTTTTTTAATAAATTTTTGTCGTATTTGTCACATAAAAGGCACTTTACCTTACAGAAAAATGGGTTTTTTGAAAATTTCCAAGGCATACTTGATTTTTCCAAACTGAAATTATGTTAGAAATTCGCCTTTAAACAAGCAGGGCTGAACCCCAAAAAAAAATTAAATCGACAATTTTTTACCTTTCACAAGAGTCGTTTCACCTATCCGGGGACACACTGTATATACAGAAATGACATCATAATCTTCATTACTTTATTAGAATCATTATAACTCATCAAATAGGCAGTAAATAACAGTATATGATTGTCTATTCCTAAAACTTTCTAACTACTTTAACTATTTGGAAAATGATAATTGTTACTATTTACAGTAGGATAAACGTTTTGGTTTTATGTACAGAAGTGAAGTTAATTTTTGAAATTGTAAATAGTTTTTACATTTCAGAATACATAAAATAACATGTCATAGTCACAACAGCCACATATGACCTTGAAGCTCAGATTGTAAGTGCACGTAGTATTTCGATTATTGTTTAGTAGTAAACAGGGTTGGTAAAAATCACAACTTTTTTAATAAAAAAGATCGATTTGTAATGATTTAAATCGATTTTTAAAAATGTATATCAAACATCCATCTAGATATGTTTTTATTTTTATTTATTTATGTCAGTTTATTAAATTGGACGTGCACTAATAAGTTAATTCATAGATGCACTAGGTAACAGTGTTTTCCAGAGTCAGTGTTGCCACCGCTTGTAAATTTATATTCCTACCAAAGTATCTAAAAATCCCTACATTTTTCCTATACATTTTACCAGTAACTTTTTTGTCTGACTGAAAATAAAACAATGAAGGTACATTAATCCTGTTTTATTAAGTAATTTACAATAACATCTAACTTTTGTGGTGTACCCTATCTTTATGATTCATAATGTAGGTGTTTTAGCATTTAGTATACTCGTATTGTTGCTATTCATAGCGTTCATGGTAATTTTCTGTTTAAATAAAGCTTTTATTAATTATCTATGTTTGAAAGTTACTTCTTTTGTGTATTTTGTTTTGCTAATTTGGAAAAATATCAGAACTTTGATTTAAATCAATAATTTTTAAAATTAAATTACTTGATATAAATAATTTTAATCGTCATTTCAATCAAATGATTTAAAGCAGCTTCAAGTTGTCGACCAAGATTTCTTATGTGCCATTTCCGGCATCCTGAAAAAGGAGTGAGTTTGCTTTATTGTGGAAACTCGATTTCCGTTAACGCTACATGAAAGTATTTGCAGTTTTACTTGTTATAAACTAAAATTGCACTAAAATTACGACTTGCAGATTAATTGATTAATGAATTACTTAGTTAGAAGTTTTGTTAAATTGTTTGTTTTTTCTCCGTTTTAATGGTCCTGGTTCATTTTCATTGGCATATGATTCATCTTCTTCGAACGGCGCAATTTCTTCACGTATATCTTCATGGTCAGAGTGCTCTTCGTAATGTTCTCATTCCTCGACAATTTTTTCTTCAAGCGTTGGACCATTCGCACGGTTAAAAACTACTATTGGCGTAATTCCTACTTGACGAAATATGATGATTCTAATAATGTAATGAAATTTATTATGTTATTTATGTAATAGTATGAGACAGAAAAACAAACTACGCGCCAACTTAAAGTCCTTTCTAAACGTCCTGATTTTTGTGAAGTTTCAATTTGTAATAGATCAAATTGCAGGTATTTTGATGCTCTACAAGTTTAATAATAACTATTATTTCACTAAATAGGACGAGAAACAATAAAAAAAGCTTCTTCACTCTTACCTTTTTCGTTATAATATAATAAATAATAGAATATAAATTGTAGGGCACAAAAAATGCTAACGGGAAGGTCTACTATATTTTTATGTAGCATTAACGGGAAACAAGTTATTGCAAAAAAATCAAACGCACTTTTTTTTCAAGGTGGCGGAAATAGCACATTGGAAATTTGGTCGACAACTTGACGTTCATCTTTCCTGGACTCCCCCAACACCCCAAAAAAGGAATTTTAAATTTTGCTTCATTTTCAAGTAAAGGTCCTCTTTTTGTACGTAGTGACTGCACTATTTGTGAAATCGCGAGTGTTCTGCAGTGACTGCTTTGTAAGCAAAATATAGATCTTAGCTAAATATAGACGTAAAACTAAGGGTGTCAATTTTATTTTATACTAACATAAGAACTGCGTCACATTTTGCAATGCATTTAATGTTTTCGTTTTAATTTTTATTAAATGCGTTTTTGTCTTTAATTTAGAATTTTCTTCTGTTACACTGTGTTACAACTCAAAACATTTCGTGCCCTCATTTTGGATATTGATCCACACATTGTATAAATTCAGAAATTGGTAATTGGTAGTAATAGATAATTTGATGTTGATGTTGAGTGGTGCTAGTAGTTTGAGTTGTAAAATGAGTAATTTCAGTTCTTATTCTATTCAGAAACTTTTGTGTTGATTTAACTAAAAATTTAATTCACGTAGCTTTCAATTTTGAAACTGGTTTGTATGATTATTACAAAAAGCAAAATAAATATCCGTTCTGACAGTAAAGCTTGAACATTGCGTAGGTTGTTTATAACCCCAATTAGATAACAGAGTAAATGATTTAACAGTACAAACATTATTATGTAGGACATGAACATTCTAATTTTCTCTACATAGTTGCATATGACGTAGGCGTTTCAAGTTGCCAGTGACATTGTTTTTGTTTAGAAGAGTTTACAAAGGAAATAAACAGCCTTTTAAACACAATACAAATACCGTAAATTAAATTTACTATAAAATAAATAGTAATGCATAGTTTTACGTAAGTATTCCGAAATTTCACATGATCATTTGGAATGATAATAATTCAAACCAAAAGCACACTGAAGTTATGAGTTAATTTTCCTGTTTTAACGCTATACATTTGTAGCTGTTCAATGTAATTTTTTTAAGCCGCTTAAACATTTTATTCTAAGTAATTTCTTTATATATCAGATTTTATTACAAATATTGTGCAAAGAAATATAAATATCAACGATATAATTATTTTAAAAGTTCTAAAGCTGACAAGTTCAAAGCACTTTCTAGCCGTTTGAAGCAAAATTTCGAGGTTGAGAGACGCCATACTTATCTCAACAGGAAACACTTTCATCTAGTTTGCAATTTATGAACTCAGCACAAACATTCTGTTTCCTTATTTACAAATACAGAAATACCATTGCGATTCTGAGTGGTACGATAACAAAACCATTACTACTCTTACGTATTTCTAATTAAATTTATGGATTTATTTACCTTAATTGTGTAAAATAGTTTCAATTAATTTTGAACGTACAATACATTTTTTATAAAATTAAAGTGACTGTTAAGGCATTTATTTTGAGGAAATTGAATATAAATTATCGTTTAAGTAGTTTTAAAACATTAGAAAATTTGAAAAAGTTAAACCGAATGTCAACAAATTGAACAAAAATACACGATTTAAAGAAAGACTGAATTATTAACTATATAATACAGATAGCCATGAAGATGATCTGAAACAATTGCTATATATATATATTACTAAGTTTAGCTCGGATCAAAACATTTTTACAGTTTTTGTAGAGGTTTGAAGAGAAGCACACGAGTGAAGTTCAGCTTGTATAGAGAAGAAATATAAAATAACGAAAGTGGGCAATGGACTAACAGTTATTCACAAAGAATAATTGGTGAGTATAGAATTTTTTTTAATCTTATTTCAATGTAAAATTTTGGTCGATGCAATTTCAAGAAGGCAGCGAAGCGATTCAAGACAACCTAAAGCACGAAGGGGGCCGAAAACAGGACAACATGATGTTGGCGAATCGATGAATACAGGTTTTACTTATTAGAAATTTCTACTATTAAATAAATAATTAAGGCAAAACAGTTAAAATCGAATACCAGAAACTGACAATAGATGATAAAGAGTGGAAATGGGACAACTTGAAAGAAAAATTAAAAGAAAATACGAAAAATGAAGCACAAACTGAGAATAAATGTAAAAGAGATGATAAAACAAGTGAAGAACATGAATGTTCAAATATTAGGTGCTATAAAGACAAAAATATTTAAAGGCCTTTACTCAGAACTTTCCTCGCAAGTGGAAGTTGTGACACTAAATATTTTGAAAAATCAAAGGCAACTGGGGATAAAATATCTTCATGTTCCTAATAATACTGAAATAATAATAGGAAACAATTGGTAATGCAAATTGCATTAATTTGCAAATAAAAAGCAAGCAGACCGGGCGTAACGCGCCCATCGTTCCCATCCTGTCGCGCAGGACCCTTCGAATCTCTTCGATGCAGCTACATTCAAAACAACGCACTCATTCGTTGGCCAGTTTTGTCTCTCACAGCAGTTGTTCTGTATCTGTTGGGTACCATTTTCATCAAGAGTAAAGCCTAAGCTATGAGCAAATTACTATTTGTATCTACTCCTTAGTTGAAGCAAAAATTGACAAAGTTTCATTTTTTAAAGGTCCTTACCCTGTATGTATTTGACCGAACTTTTCTAGCTTTTATCCATACAGACAGCAGACAGACAGACAGATGGATCTGAGGAAACATGTTTTTGGTGATTTAGTGACCCTGAAACGTGAAGATCGGAAGAAATTTTGCAAGGTGGTTTTTTATGATTCTTCGCCTTTTAGACAAAGGAAGTAAAAAACAATAGATTGATTTATGATGGCATGGTCAGGGATGAAAAAACTATATGGTCAAAAGCGGGGGTGGGGGCGATAATATTCAATGAAGAGAACTTTAAAAAGGTTGTAGATGTGTAATACAGCCTGATCATGGAGATAAAGATTAACAAAAAGGAACATAGGATGGTGGTCGTAAATGCACCAAACTAAAACGCAAAAATTATCAGAAACGAGAATAGAAGAACCGTAGTAGAAATAAGCATAAAAAATCTGTAAAAGGCTTTACGCAAAACTTTCTTCGTCGACAGGTAGATATATAATGTGTATGCAAAATAGTGTTCTCCTGCGACAAATAGTTTTTGAGTTATACCGCCAGAAGTATGGAACAGATTGAAGATGCAAAGATCAAAACAGGTGAGGAAGTAGGAAGTGATCACAATATGTACAAAGAAAGAGACGACGAGTGAAAAATAAAACTAATATATGAAAAAATAAGAACATAATATAAACCGCAAAATATCAAAACAAGACAGACATATCGCAAAATACTGGAAAAATCCATGCAAGACACACAACGATAGTAGGGAAAGGATAGGAAAACTTTAAAGACGAAATAAAAGAAGCTGTCAAAGGTAGCTGTGGAGTAGCTAAATTAGGAAACAATGAAAGAAAAAGGATGACATGGTGGAACAAGGAGATACAAATATCAATATCAGTAAAAAACAAAGACTAAAAGAGTACCTGAATAACCTAAATATAGTAAATTACCTCATATATAAAGAAGAAAGGTCAAAAGCAAACGATGCAGTGGGACCAAATAAACAAGCGGCATGGGTAGAATTCGGACAGATACTAGAAAAATTGCAAAAAGAAAAGCACAAACTATTCTATGTGGCAATAAAACCAACGGGATCACTAAACTGAAGAATGAAAAAGCTAAATAGAGAAAGATAATAGCCAGGAAAAGAGATAATCGCGAGAGATTGTTTTAGAGAGTTTTTAGAAGAGGGTCAGTGAGAAGAAAGAATAAATATGAAGAAAGGTAAATACAGGAGCACAATGCGGAACAAATAGAAACATAAAAAATAATTAGAGAAGAATTGAAAATCGCCATACAAAAAATGAAACTAGGAAAATCTCCTGGACATTGCGAGATCATAAGAGAAATGCTTAAACATATACATAAAATTTAAAAAAAAAACGAGAACTACTAGATACGTGGAATCAGATAAAACTTGAGAAATTGACACCAAAATATTGAAAAATGGGATAGGGGATAGTAAAGACTGCAGAAATTATAAAGGACTAACTTTAACAAGTACAGTAGGAACACATATCCGAGAATTTTAGAAAAAAACATGTACTACAAGTCAAACATAGTAAATTTAGAAAGACTGTGGGTACAAAGGATCGTACCTCTACTATAATATATTAGCGAAAGACCAATAAGGACCGGTAGACAAGTAGACCTATGTTTTATAGAAATTGAAAAAGTATTCGGTAGAAAAATAAAGAGGAGACACATGGAGAATCTTGATTAACAAAGTAATTAGCATTAAATTGATAGAAAATATACAAAAAGTTGTTTAAAATATGTTATCCAACTTTGCATTTATGTACATACTATTTGACGTTGTGCTGGAGATAGTAGTAGTAGATCTATGCCGGTTCTGAGCCACAGGTGAGTACCTGTTACCTGTACAGGTGTGCAGGTATACAGGTAACCCAGGTAAGTAGGTCACCAAGTATTATAAAACCGATGCATAAATAAAGGGTTAGTAAAGGCTGCAGAAATGATAAACTTTAGCAAGTACAGGGTACAACAATGACGATTTAAGAAGTAGAATAGCAAAAACAAGGATGCTATTTAATGCTATAATAAACATCTTAGGAAAAAAATAAATACCGGAAAACACTAAAGCCGGGATGGTTAGGAAAATGGTCATACTAATCCTAACTCACAAAGGCAAGGCGTTTGCATTGACAGAGAAACAGAATAGGAAGTTAGCAGTACAAAATAAGGTTTCTCAGAAACATTAAAAATAGATAGAGTCAGAAACGAAACCTACATGGAAGATGTAAATATAGAGTCGATAGAGATAACCATACAGCAAAATCAGTTAAGATGGATGGGACACATACAAAACAATGAAGGAACAACGCTTGGTTAAGAAAGTGTATGAAGCTTGCGGGCTCGGGAAACGAAGAAAAGAAAGGCATAGAGAAGTTTGCAAGGAAAAGATGAGGAAAGAGGCAGAAAGCGTAGGAGTGGTGTGGACTGACATTCCCCAACTCTCCAGGGATAGACAGCAGTGGAATGAAGTCTGGAGAGGACACTGTGACAACGCAACTCCTATAACCTTATACCAAAAGGTAGAAAAGTTTTAAGTAAGTACTTATTGCAAATAAAGTCAGAATGCCCGAAGCAATGTTTTGAAAATTTTTAATTATGGTTGGGAGATGAAGAAAGTATTAAGACTTTGGATTCCAAGCTTACACTAGTGGAAAGGTTATGTACGGAAGAAGTTAAAGTACAATTTATCAGCTCCATATGAAGAAAAAAGTTTCTTTTCAAAAATTATAATTGAAAATGTGTAACATATGTATCGTTGGAACCCTCCAAACAATATAAGGATCGATACAGTAGGCACACTAGCGATTTCTGCTACGAAAAGATCTGGAAGGCAATCTCGTTCAGGTAAGCTAATGCCTACAGCGTTCTAGGAGCATGGAAGAATTCTCATTATGAAATGCATGCAGAAAGAGTTCATTACCACACAGTGGCGGCTCATGATAATTGTATTTGGGAGCTCTTAATTTTTCACAATAACTACATAAAAAGTAATAATTAACAACTCACCTATATTCCGTCGATGTTTAATCTAAATATAGTAACGACCTTTAAGTTTAATAATCCAAAAAGGAAACGTCATATGCATAGAACAAAAAGTATTCAAATGCAACACAAAATGTACCTTAAGTGTTAAAAAATATGGTACGTTATTTAATAATAGAAAAACAGAACATGCAACTGTGCACAGAAAAAATTCTTGTAAAGTTGTGAGTTCCAACTTTATTTTGCTGGTTGAAATTTAATATCGGTGTAAAGCGTAATTTTTTTTTGCATAGAACTGCATGAAACAACCTAAATTGCCCAAAATAAATAAACACGCTCTAACTAATGGTGGGCGATATCATCAGTTTTCAATTGGATCCTGAGTCGTTACTGCGATTTTTTATATCAACATCAAATCTATGACGGAGCGACTTCACTTCTCGTTGTTCTGCAAGCAGTTTTACCGTTAAGAACTAATTTATTACCAAAACAGTGCTCGGAGCTCTATGCAGCCATTTTCAATGTCTAAGATTGTACTACATTTGCCGTCGGCGCGGCGCTACTTTTATCCTCGGATTGCATTACATTTTGGGATCACTATATTTGTAAACATGACATGACATTGAATCTGCTATATTCCGATTCATATAAGTTTGAGCCACATTTCCGATCGCCCTCAGCAGCTGCCAGCCGCTTGGTGCATTGATACGAGCGAGGATGTTAACACATAACTCATGTTATGTTGATATATTTCTTAGATATTGTTTTGCATGTTTTAAGCAGTATCGAATAGCTACCTCCGGATCTCATTACTTAAACCGTGTTATATTATAACGGTAGGATATACTGGGTGTCCATTCTCAATGACGAACATAAGCAATCAACATTGTGCATTTGATTTTTAGGTATTTTGCCATTATTTCTATACTATATCAGTAAATATTACTATTACTAGTATCATTTGATGCGTAATAATTTTATCTTTCTATTGATACCATTACCTTTCCTGTACGTTGAATTGGCTAGCAGCAGTCAGCAAAAACGTTCAATGCAATGTTAGATTCTTATGTTCGAGTTTCAGAACGGACACCCGGTATAGTAAAATATATTTTCAATTATAGAACAGCTACTTTGTTACTGTCATTACAGGAATTTTAAAAGTTGATATAGAAAATAAAAGGTCAGCCAACTACGATAAAAAATTACTGCTCTACGACAACTAATTGTAATGTGTAATGTTACAAATTATTTATTAGCAGTGACTGCGGTTGCACAGCGTCCACCATATAGCCCTGGTCTATCAAGCAGAGGCTATTACTTAGTTTTAAAATTTAAAAAAAAAAACGTGTGGGGAAGACGATTTTCTATTGATGTGAAGCTAAAAGAAGCCGTTGACTAATATTTTTCAGTGTTACCAAAAGATATTTTTCGGGGTATTACGTTATTGGAAATGTTAATTATTATGACGTTTGCCGTTTGCCACATACTGTGAACACCAATGTGAAAGGTTCACCTTGTTGCATCGGATAGCTAAAGAATTTTTATGATAGTCGTGTAGGTTTTTGTAGAAAGCCGTTGCATCTTTACTTGTTCAGTTTAAAGACACTTTAAGGAGCGAACTTTAGAGGCAATAAATGAGTCGTAGGAGTTTTATGAGTGACCGAACTTCCTTTACTTCCGCAAAAAGAGTGGGGGCGGTTTGAGCAATTTTGATTCTCCTTATTATTTCCGTTTGGAATCTTTCTCTAATTCATTGATTTCCCTTAGCAAAGTAGAAATGTTTGATGTTGGCGGCGGTTTATTTAGCCAAGGGTTTGCCATTCCCGTCGTCAGCTAAATTGCGAGTAAACTGGGAGTTCGCGAACTATTTTCGGTCGAATTGTGGTGAGATATATCCCAAACTTGGTTAATGTTGTGTGTTGGCAGGTGCTGAGGTGGCTGTTGCTGCAAATGCTGCAATTGCACGTAGTGGTCAAAGTTAGTGGTGCGCTTCGGTGTGCAAATTGCAGGGAAATGTGATAATTGCTGAACATCATGGTTTATTTATATTTAACACATCGCTTTAGAGCTTTATACGCAAGTTATTTAGAGGAGTGAGTCGCACGCTTTGGTGGCACTGTGTAATTAGTTGTATAATTATGAAAATGACTCAATAAAAGTTGAAGACAGAACCTTAGCAAAGTCGATAATGTCAAATTTTCCATAGTTGGGTAGTCTATCGCAATGGCATAATGAAATATAACATGGTGACTTCCTTGCGATATTATGTGAAGGACACTGATCTGATTTGATAGAATTCCGTTTAGGATGTAGGGTTACCAACATTTAGTCGATGCCGACCCAAAGAAAATAATTTTGGGGGAGGAAAACTGGGGGATAAAATGAATATAAAAAAGATCAAGATAAAATAGTTTTTTACACTATCAAGGTATGATTCCAAAAATTATTTTATATTTTTTAAGTAGTATATGAAATGCGATATATTTTTACCCCCCCTTTCCCCTCCGGGAATACCTTAAATTAAAACAGGACGTCTCGCAAGCCTTACTATTTAAATAATTGTTTGCCCCTTTTATCCCTTAGCTAGCTCAGTGAACGTGAAACTCTCCTAATATCTCAGTCAGTGACTTATAAAAAATTACCATGTGCCAGAACAGGAATCTGATTCCCTCTTTTAGTGTTGGTCGCACTAAAACCTAACTTTACACAATGGACAAAAACAGCCGACTTGTTTACTGTATTGATTGATTTAAAGACAAATAAAAACACATAAAAAACGCATTTAAAAACGCAAAAGAAATAAAACAAAATCTAATTAAATTTTCAACCAACGTACGTGCGATATAGCTAACGCTACTTGCTGGCATACTGCACACGTAAAACATCATCAAAAAGAACATTGAATTAATTGTCCTTTAAAAGAGTGCAAATGTCAAAATGTCTACCAAAAACGCAATGTCAAAATTGCCTGAAGCTAATACTTATTTGAGTCTAGCCCTGTTTAAAATCACGTGCAAGCTACACACATATTATTCGCCGATAAAACACATTTCTTCGCTTTTCGAAAAGGTCGCAGCCAAACGCAAACTTATTACGGTGAGATCAAAATATCTTACTTGTAACTGGCTGCTGCATACCCTTCAAATGGCATACCTTCATTGCATCACCCGCTCCTGGCGTACATGATTCTGGGAACCACCGATTGCGTGCAACCCTTGTAAAGACATTTAAGTTAGCGCCTCTCAAAATGGATGCTTTAAATGGGTCTTTAAATATAGCACAACGGGTGTACTTACATGCACACACAAAATATGCGTTTTAGGAATTTAAAAACGCGGGCTCGCTGCCCATTAACACTGTTTGCAGCAAACGTTTGCTACCAGGCTTTTTCAAGTCGCTTTGAATTATCATATATATATATATATATATATATATATATATATCATCCTGGGCAAATTCAGGTACTATACTTTCGAATCGAACAAATCCATGCAGCCCGCAGAAGAATATTTGGCGTATTATTTGTTAAACTTATATGAGTTGAGAATCCCCGCATCCCGTGTACATCGTGTTTCTTGCTGCAATCACGAAAACCGAAATTCACAATACACGTTGAGCGTAGAGCCGGCTTTGCGAACATTTGGTTAAATAAAACAAAATACCAAATATAATACTAAAACATAAGAAATACAAATTGGCTTCTATATTTAAGCATGAAAATAAACGTTGTCGGTGAGGGTTCCAGCTGGCCCGTTACACATAGCATAATTCTCGGCCTTTGAAAATCAGAAATTAAAGAACAAAGCTACTTTTTATACTCCATAAAATAAAACTTTTAAAATCCATCTTAGAAGTTACGTAAACTATTATGAAACTATATTTTTCTGAATTTTTTTTTAAATATTATTTCCCACAATCATATTTTTTGTCTCTTTGGGCACTTTCTACCTATCACTTCCGCTGTGGAGCTTTTACATAGGAGTACATTTTTTCGCAATGCATGTTTGTATTAACCCGAAGCTCGAAGAATGATTGCCAAACCCGAAGTCTTCGGGTGAAAATGGCAGTGTTGGCAACCCTATTAGAATGAAAACACCAGCACGAAAACCATTTATATGAGTTTTGTTAAGAATATCATCTAACAATCATCAAAACGCGATTTGTATACCTGGAAGGCATTCGGTGATAACTAATGGAATTGCGTCAGACATCAGATCGATTCTACTTTATTTTGAAACGGTTTAGGAATCAACGCCGCCAGAGGCATATTAATTTCAGAAATCCTTGCTGTGAAAATAAAATGGGACGATAAGAAATACGGAAAAATTAAATACATAGAATGTATAACGCATTTAATAGTCATAAGAGGTTATGCAGATCAAGAGTCGTTAGACAAACTAAAGGGAAGGTATTAAAGAAAGCCCAGGACGAACGACAAATGTTACAAGCTGTTAAAATGCACAAAGATTATATATCTTAGGCGCATTCTACATGCTGACAGTTACCGAACACTACTGTTAATAATGAAAGAAAAATTGGAAGGCCAGAATGGTGTAGGAAGAAGGCATTGTCGAATATTTAAAGATTTACAATTCGAAAGAACCTATCCGATTAGCGGAAGATTGAAACGTTGTTGCTTAAGCGATTGCAAATGTTAGAGGTTTCTAAAATAAGCAATCTTGCTTTTCTGATACGGCTAATTGCATTTGGTTTTACAATGAATAAAACAAGAGGCACTCTATTACTAGTATATTGAACACACACAATATGTTTACACTTCGGTTACAGCCAGCTAAAGCCTAGACCCTACCATATCACGTCTACGGAATTCTACCTAAACGTGACATTATGGCAAGTTAAAGGCTGAAGAAAAGTAATATTAGTGAACTGATTGCAAGTTAGCCACACTTCCAAATAACGATTAGCACAATCAGACAGGGATGCTCCCAAAAGTTAAGCTCGTGAAGCGGATGGTTCTTAAGTATTTCAAACATAAATATTGTATGCCAAATGGACGATACTATTTTCAATAATACGCGATCATGCACATGCGACCTTATTTTACACGCTGAGTGCTGGCGATACGAAGCGACGAAGACGGGCAAAGATTTGGGCAGGCTTCGGCTTCAATGATGAGCCCTGGCGACCTCTGGGCTAGCAGAATCGGGCGAACAATGAAATCAACGGAGCTTATTGTATCCGAGGTGGATTGAAACTGAAATTCTACAGTACTTCAACGACGCGTGAATAGAATTTCAAGTAACGTTATGCTTAGAAAGCGATTCATATCCAGCAAAAACCGTAGTTTGTCGCTATGGCAGTAAAAATACTTTCAACGAGGCAACTCACACATGATAACAGTCACCACTACACGCCCAAACTCAACGCTTGTTCGACTGTGCGTAAATTGTGGGAAATTAATGCATTTAAAGGTAACTATTAGCAACATCAAATTTGGAAAAGTAGACTAGTTGTGACGATCAGGTATGGAACATAGAAGAAAAATCTAGTATGAAATCAAAGCCCGAGTAATAGCAGGAAACAGAAGTACGCCCTCTCTACAGAAAGTAATCGTGCACTTGGTATGATAGTGATGGAGATTGCAGATCTCCCACAGTAAAGTGGAAACTACGTTGACAGGTTATTCAGGGATGAAGAAATCGTTTGAAAGATAAGTCTATACATAGCTTATAGTCAATAATCATTTCTAGCCTATACGAACATGTTTCATTGGTTAAAGTGTTACGTGTATCTCTAGTATTCACTATATAAAACAAGTTTACATTATTCATACTTCTTGATTAGGTTTGTTCGACTAATATAACCTATCCTCAGAATGTGGTAAATAGTCAATGATTTCAACCTGGTTTTTAAAATCAATTCCAGATTTGAGAGCGGGCCATTTTCTTGTACAAACGAAACTGTTTTTGACTGTTTCAAAAGTTTTTCAGTTGAAGGCTGACATTAAAACGTAATTTGAATGGCAAAATAACGTCGCCAAAATTTTTCGCGAGATTTCTACCTTCAAGGTTTCCTTGTCAAGGTGATTTATGGTGTTTGCATTTTATCGGTTGTCGCTGTTTCAGGATTTTAAAAACACTATATTCAAATTTCGTCTGGTCCCAATTCTATCAAATATTAATACCGTTTGAAATAAACAACAATCGACTCTGGGCGTGATTACTGTTCGCCTTTGATCATGTTTTCGGCATATGACAATCAATTTTGTTGTTTTCTTGTCTCGCTGTATCTGAAATATATTGTAGCTCAATTCGGCGATCTGCCAATATCAACAACATTTTCAAACGTAAACATTCACGGGGTACTTTACCTTGCAAATAAAAATAAAATACTGATACAAATGTACTATATGTAACTTCTTCTTCTTATTTCTGTAGGGTTTGCCTGTTTATCTTTGACGCTAATAGTTTCTTCTCGGTGGTGTTTCTAGGGATGATGAGACCCAGCTTTCTGCCCAACGCTTTGGTGGTCTTGGCGCTTTCCATGTGGGATTTGCGTCTTTGCTATTTTCTGTAGTCGTTCGGGTTGCATTCTGTCGACATGCGCGTTCCATTCCTTTCTTCATTGTTTAACAAACTTTGAAATCTCTTGTATATTACATTCTCCTTTTATTTCGTAGTTGAGCAGTTTCTCTCTTAGATTATGTCCAGTTATTGCTCTTAAAGTGGCCATTTCAGTGGTATTGAGTATTTGTCTAGTTTTTTTAGTGTCAGTTCCAGTTACGTGTCTGACAATGCGTTTATATATTTTGATTTTGTTTTCGGTGGTCATATATTTGCTCCTCCAGTACTTAGATAACCAGATATTAGTGCAATTTTTATAAATGTTGTCGTATTTCTTTAGTAATATTTCGACTGCTTGAGATATCCACCACTAGATATTTAAACACCATGACCTGTTCTACTACGGTTCCTTTAACTTGTAATTGTCCTTACTGGATCTTTCGCAATGACCATGCACTTGGTCTTCTCTGTAGATACTTGCATATTCTAGTCCTTTTATTCAATTACGAATTGATGTAGCAGGCGCTGTAATTTATCTTCCGTGTCAGCCATAAGGACAGCATCGTCAGCATAACATACACTTATGTTTTAGCTCCCATTTTATAACCGGGTTTCGTTTTAACAGCATCTATAATTTTTTGCATTACTAGGTTGAATAGCAGGGGGCTAAGCAAATTGCCCAGTGTATTCCATTTGTTATGTGTATGTTTTCCGTGTATTTAGCTTCTACATTAATCTTAGCTGTTATGTCAGAGTACATTGTTCTTATTACGTTGATGAGCGTTGTTGGTACTTGTCTGTCTTCTAGTATAGTCAGTACGTCGTTTATCTGTATTTGGTCGAACAAAGCAGATCTATGCTGGTTTGTAGTACTCTATGGATTTCTCACATATTTGACGCATTATAAATATGCGTCTGTTGTGGATCTATTTGTTCGAAATCCAAATTGCTCTTCATTGGTTGTTATGTGTTCGTTAAGTTTCAGCAGAAACTCAGAATTTAATATTGACAGTTTACTAACCGCTGGCCGTTGAATCAGCGCATTTTCTTTGTTGTAAATGTGATGAAATATAAATCAGTTGTTAAAACTCAATATAATTTTCAGTGTACCATAAATATTAATAAAAAAGCAACATTCATCGTTTTACTCACCAGTCCTATCCTGAAGGCACATTATATCTGAATGTTTAAATCATTGAAACAGTGATTACGTTCAAATATTATAGACATTTTATATTATAACAGACCAATTACACACGGACGTAAGGATAAAACGTAGAATAAATCGCTAAAGTTCGGACCTGTTATGACTTATGAATGGGAGAGATCAAAGCCACAGAATAGCAGTAAATAGAAGTGCACCTGTTCTACAAAATGTAATTGTCGACTCCTAGTAAAAAAGCAAACTAGAGATTGAGGACGTCTCGCAAAGCACATTATTTGAAACTTTATTAAATGGTTATCTGGGGATGAAGAAGTTGTCTACACGTTAAGTTTTCAGATTGCTAAATGTAATAGAGGCGTCATCAAGTATTACCACTTCAAACCAGAATTTACTTCCTCGTAACTTATGAGCAACTTCGTTGCAGGTACTCTTACAATATATTTTTTTCCTTGAAAAAAAGCAGTTATATACGAATCTTATAATACTTCGACAGTTTATTAATTGAGCAACATATTGACAAATTAATCAATGGAATAATTATAAACTCTAAATCCCCAAGGACATTTTATTTATAAGCAACATTTGAATTGAGCCACGTTTTGGCTGTTAGTACTGAGGTTGCGCCTTGTGACTGAGTATAAAGCTGTCTCAGCTATTCACGCGCCACACAAGCCTTGTTATGCAGAGACGACTACCGCTTCACACAAATTATGAAAAAACTTCGGTTTTCGAAATATTTGGAATTTCAAATAAACATATCCTTTCACAATAAAAAATGTAAAAATGAGCAATATTTTGAATATTCTGAGAAATGGTTTTCAGTACTTTGCACTCTATATATAGGTCGACCAAGCAAGGCTAAGAAGACCTAGTTACTATTACCTATACTTAGGTACATATCATTGTGTTTTAATGTTTAGTATACTTAGGTATATAAAGTTAAAATAATACCTAATCAGACTAGCGAAATATCACAACATGTCTGATTACAAAACGTTGGCATGTATGTCGGACAAATTTGAAAATGGCATCAAGCAACTTGAACAATAAGTTCTATGCAAGGGACAACAACTTATTATACAAACCGAAAAATAACAAGAACAACAAATGGATCAACGTTAAACAGGCATATAGAAAGTATAAATTCACTGTCATAAACTAAATTACAAAGGTTTCAAATTTGACATTTACCTTCTGGAATTTGTTTTGTTTAAAATAAATCCAGAGATCCAATGGGTGTTGTTTCAACTTTACCTATTATTATTTATGTTCAGTTAGATAGGTCACAGAATGTGTATTACGTTTGTTATTAACATGAACACTTCTTAAAGAATACCCGTTGTTCGTAATTTTCCGTGTTAACATCCAAGTTTCCTTATCATTTAAGAACACAGCTTTTGCACTCGCGTTCAATAACCGTTTCTTCAGGTTTTATGAAAGTTGTGAAGATTTCCATATTTCTTTTAGGATGCAAAAACTCATTGCTACGTTTCCTATTTTTTTAATGTCACCCATGACACCGTCTTTCGCGATGATACTGCCTACAGAGCTGGGAAATTACTTTAAAATTACCGCCCAATGAAGTAATTGAATTACCAGAATTTGCAATTACTGAAATAAAATAGTAATTCAATTATCAATTACTTGGTAATTGTAATTGCACAACATAAATTACTGTTTCAATATTACTTTCACTAGAGCGTGTTGTTGTATATCGTATTTAGTAGTACATATTTAGATAGCCCTATGCTAGTATATCGTTTCAAAGAAGAAAATTACAATTCATAAAATATTATTATAAAATAATCGTATAATGAAGCTGCTTGTTGTCAATTGTTAATAAAAAAATGATATTTTTACTGTACCTTACTCTGTAATCTGTTCGATGGGATACTGTCTTTAAATTCTCGTAAGACGTTGTCGAAAGTATCCCATCAAATTTGACGTATCTCATTTTTAATATGATCCTTTAAAGCTTCAATATTAACCGATCTATTGTTGTAAACCTTATTCTTTAAGTCACCCCACATTTGCCATTTTGACAGATAAATCCGTCAAACCCTATATCGTTGAATTTGTCTTTTGAAGGACTATTTGATTCTTCGTTAATATACAGGGTGTCCAATTTAAAATACAAAAGTTGGTATTTTTTCTGACTCACCCTGTACAGTTACAGAAACGGTTTTGTCCTTCCTAGATGCGCCGTTTTTACCTATATAAGTCTGGCAATTTTGAAAAATTCATCTCCGGTAGTTTCTGAAATATTTGCTATATTCCAGACTTTTTTTACACCCTGTATATGTATAG
>OW679202.1:62073988-62230390 GCA_940337035.1 Agriotes lineatus
GGTTCTAACAGCAACATTGCATCACGCTCACAATGGAATGATAAGCAAATGAATATTTACCGTTCCTGATTGTATTGTAACTTACTGACACACTTGTGTTTCACAGGGAAACTTGCAAAGATTGCTACTTCCATTACTCTTCCCATTATCATTCACAACAAAATAGATCCCTCATCCATTCCACTTCCACCATACAAGCAAGGCGAGCGACTTGAACAACAACCATTTTTAATACGAGTATAACTCCTCCTTGGTCGTCAGTCCTGAGGCTGATTTGTCTCAGCTTTCCACTTGTTCTGTTTCCTGTTATTGAAACGAATACATGGATACATTTTTTTTATGTTGAATGCATCTATGTATTAGTTTCAAGAAATTTCAATAAATAACATTATGTTTTTTTGTTAATTACGGATTAAAGTTCATTTGCGTAATAAATGCAATCTTATGACAAAAAACGCCGACATAATTAATACACATTAAAATCAAAATAAGTGTTCAGCTTTATGTTTAACTTTAAATATCTCGAAAAATAATGACGTTATCGTGACGAAGGAAGAGTATGTTATTTACATAGAAAGTATTGGAGAATCGAAAAATTTTGCTAAAATGGCAATTCCGCCAGTGGCGTAGAATTTGGGGAAGGGTCAACCGCTCACTTGCCCCTGTGGTACGCCTCTGGTAGTAGCCAGAACGTTATTTAACACAATTTGGCATGGTTTACAGTGTCTACACTTGCTGTCAAATATGATACGGATACGTCAAATAGTTTTAAAGTAATGGGGAAAAATCATTTTTAAATTTTTAAATAAAACACCCTATATCTCAGTAACAAGCCACATTTTATCTAAGTGATTTGGGTTAAATATTAATATTTTGAGCCCAGGATTCTACAGTTAAAATATTCCAATTATTAATGAAACACCCTGTATAATAGTAAAAATTAGTATTTAAGCTATTCCAATCATGCAAAAATATTGGAAGCTTTGCTTCACTCAATCTTCCAACATTGTCGGCGGCCGGTAAACAGTTCTTACTGTTCTTGATACTTAATGGTAATACTATTGTATCCTGTTTGCATACACTTTTCTTTTTCTGTCTTGATGTAACGAATATAATTTACAGCGCTTGATTTCTATTTTTAGCTGCATTTACTGTTCCTTAATATTCATGTTTTAAGTTTATCTGTAGGTTTTCAAACGCGTACACTATCCTCTGCTACTATTAAATGGTGGCCCCGTTTGCAATTGGCTTCTCATTTTATCCTTACATCACATACTTAAAAAAATGTAGTCCGCTGGGATTTTAACTCCGAGCTACGAGGCGAATATTTCGAGCTAGTGTCTTGTCCGCTCCTAGAATAACTGAGCCACGGGCGAGTTCGAGTTGGACGAGTTTCTGCTGCGTTACAAAGCACTATACTATTCTGTGCCATTTGTGATACGTACCCTGTATCTGTTAGGTCTAATTTTTGCCAATGATAAAGCCTGAGCTATGTGCAAATTATTACTTGTATCTATTTCTCAGGCAAAGCAAAAGTAAACAACATTTAATTTTGTTAAGTAAAATATTGTCTTCTTTCAACAAAAGTTTTTGAGTTATACCGCCAACAGACAGACAGGCGGAATTGAGAAAACCTCTTTTTCGTCATCTAGGGACCCTGAAACGTGGAGGTCTGGAGAAATCTCGGAAGGTGATTTTTTCATGATTACAATACTTCCTTCGTCTTTTAGACCAGGGAAGTAAAAAACTTGTTTGTTGCTTCACACTAATACGGTCAGCAATTGACTTTTGCTGCATTTCTCAATGCCCTTTCCTATATGAATCACAACCGCTGAATATCCTTGTGTGCAAAGAAAGTGTTTGTTATGTTCAATGCAGACTGGGTACACAGATTAGTATTTCTCCTGTATCGACTTCTTCGGCGTATTGGCTTACTACTTGACTATTATCTTGATTTTTAAACCTTACATTCAAATCGCATATTGAGACATAATTAGATTATACAAACCTAAATATTAAATATGTTAAATAGTTTATTAGTTACAGCCATTTACTTTTTTTATGTTTTAATATACCGGGTGACAATGAAACTAGGGCCATGTTTATATCTTATTTATTTAAGAATCGATTTGGATAAAATATTATACCAAGATACTAGACATAATTTCTGATTGGCTGATAGATATAGTCAGAATGACTGACTTCCGGTTTTACCGGAAATGATACTAACTTTGATTTTTTAAATGGCACACCCTGTATATTTTATGTTTTTTTGAATCTACGAGTCAAATTACATATGACAGTGTTGCCAAATTTCAATTTAAAAAAAAATATTTTTTCAATTTTTATTTTTTACCATAGAAGACCTGAAAATCTATTCTAATTCGACTCTTTTTTTAAATGGCACCTACTAAGGGCCATCTTGCTATTAGATAGAAAATGTAATTACCAATCTAACGATATGTATCATGCACTACTTTATCTTTATTTGAAACTAAAAATTAATTAATTAATTATTAGTTTAAATCTATTTAAAAAACCAACGTTAGTGTCACTTCCGGTGAAACGGAGGTAACACTAACTTTGGTTTTTTAAATAGATCACTCTATATGTTTTATGTTTTCGGAATCTACGACTCAAATTACATACAACAGTGTTGCCAAATTTGCTTTAGTATTATTAGTGATTACATAAAAATATTTAAAAAAATAATTAATTAATTAATTTTCAGTTTCAGATAAGTAAGATAAGTAGTGCATGATGCATATCGTTAGATTGGTAATTAAATTTTCTGTTTAATGGCATAATGGCCCATGGTAGGTGCCATTTAAAAAAGTGACTTTTTCTTAAAAAACTAGTTTAGCAAATTATATTCTTTTATTAAAGGTTTGTTATTGACCTGATTGATAAAATAGCTATTATTAAGAGATGCTAGAGTCAATTAGAATAGATTTTTCCAAGTCAAGGCTTCTATGGTAAAAAATAAAGATTGAAAAAATATTTTTTTTTGTTTAAAAAATTGAAATTTGGCACCACTGTCATATGTAATTTGACTCGTAGATTCCAAAAAATATAAAATATACAGGGTGTGCCGTTTAAAAAATTAAAGTTAGTATCATTTCCGGTAAAACCGGAAGTCAGTCATGTTGACTATATCTATCACCCAATCAGAAATTATGTGTAGTATCTTGGTATAAAATTTTAATCCAAATCGATTCATAAATAAAGAAGATATAAACATGGCCCTAGTCTCATTGTCACCCGGTATACATAATATATTAAATTTTAAATTAATGTAGTAGTACAATGAGAATCCTAATCGATAAAAATAAGCAAAATCTTCTAAGTCAAACTATGTCTATATCTGGACACAAGCGCCTCATAAATTGGTAAAAGTTGGGATATTCTTTGCTCGAACGAACCCCATAGTAGATACTTTTATTGATCCTATAAGAAACTGAATTTATGGCTTGGATTTCTGTTGAAATATGCAATATACTTAGACGTTTATGAAAATACAGAACTAATCTAGTTTTTAATTTATTGCAGCTTCTGATAAAGGTATACCGGGTGACAAGGAGACCAGGGCTACGCGTATATCTTCTTTATTTATGAATCGATTTGGATAACATTTTATATGAGGATACTAGAAATTATTTCTGTTCTATAGATATACTCAACATGGTTGACTTTCATTTGTTTTAATGGAACACCCTGTATATTTTATGTTTTTCGGAAATTGCAAGTCAAGTTACATACAATAGTCTCAAAAAATTTCAAATTTTATTTTGTACCATAGAAGGCCGTAACTTGGTAAATCTTTCTAATTTACTCTAGCAACTTATAATATGCAATTTTATCAGTAAGATCAATAACAAACCTTTAATAAAAAAATAAAATTTGCTAAACACGTTTTTTTAATAAAAAGTAACATTTTTTTAAATGGCACCTACTAAGGCCATCTTGCCATTAGATAGATAATTTAGTTACCATGCACTATTTCATCTAAAATTGAAAAATAATTAATTCATTCATTTTTTAAATATTCTGTATAATGCCTAAGCAAATTCAGCAACAGTATCGTATGTAATTTGAGTCGTAGATTTACGAAAAACATAAAATATATAAGGTGATCCATTTAAAAAAAATTAAAGTTAGTATTATTTCCGGCCAAACGGAAGTCGGCCATTTTGATTATATTTATATCTCAATCCAAAATTATGTCTAGTATCCTTGTATCAAATTTCAACCAAATTCATTCATGAGTAACGTAGATAGAGACATGGCGCTGGTCTCATCGTCAGTGGTACGAGCATTAAACTTCTACTTGGCTTAATTAAATTTTGCTTTTAATAAAGTATGATCAAAAATTAATCTCATCTAGTATGGCTATGAAAGAACAAATTGCTGCCTTTAAAACGGTGTCCAATATATTTTATTTTTAGGTTAGATCTAAGATGAAGTGTCTATTCGACCGATGCAGGATTATTGGTTGGACAATTATATCACTTTTACGTGCAAATTCGTTTATTTCAATATAATTTGTAATAAGATGGATAAAAAGAATAAAATTTGACAGTTTGAATTAAATATAAGCATGTAAGCCAATTTTAAAGGCGTTGGTTTGCACTTCACAGCCATACTAGATGAGATTCATCTTTGATCATAATATACGAGTATGTCTTAATAGAAAGCGAAACAATTGTTACTCTTCAATTTTCAGCATCATCTGGCAAAGCTAAGCATTATATTTTGAAATGTTAGTTCAGAGAAATATGTGTTTCACTAACAAATATTTTGTAAATTACTGCACAAACCTGGATAGTAATTAATTAACTTGTAATGAAATTACAAATTAAATTACTTTACAATTAGTAGAGTAATTAATTACTATATTCAATTACTCAGTTATTGCTTTCGAAGTATTTGAATTTGTTGTTTTAATGAAATTAGTTGCGGCAATTGAATTACTTTCTGGTAATGTTATTACAAAATTACTGACCTCGACTGGGTATTAATCTCCAGAACGCAAAAAATAAGATAAGGCTTTATTACGTTACATGCTAAGCAAATCGCAATTGACTATTCATGGAACAATACATATAAGTATAATATACAGTGCGAGTGTAAATAGAACTTTCATTAAATGTTTTTGAAAGAAATCTTGAAACACGTCAATTTTTATTTTAAATAAGACATATTTTACTGTAATTGTCACTTTTAGATTGTCTTTTGTTTTTAGTTATGACGTTAGCGATAATTTTTTAAATAGAAACCCTAAAGTTTGATGATGAATTTAAACAGAGCATGAAATTTTCTAAGACCAAATACCAAGTATGATACTGTATTTTGAAATTTTCGAAAAAATCGGTTTTAAAGTATTAAAACCAAAATCGAATAAAATCAAGTAGCCATGAAACAATGAGCTAGCTCTAAAATTATGACAGTCCTCATAGTTTGTTTATCTATTTTTGTTGTGTGCTCTTAATAAATAATGGTGCGATATTTAAATGAAAAAGAACGAATTGAAATTTAGTATTGATGGGATGTGGTGATCGTAGTAGAACACAACAAGAGTTTGTGAGCTACTCAATATTAAGTATCTTGATAAACAACTTATTGGTTATTTGATATTACTCGATATCAAGTTCAGCAGAGTAAAATGAGTTCGAAGTCCCAAAAGTCAGAAGAAAATACTTTATTCAGTTTGTTTACAAAACTACTCTATTTGTTGCTTTGGCATTAAATCTTAACACTTGATTTAGAAAATAGAATACATAATATAATTACTATTCAATAACAAGCCAACTATTACTTAAGTTAACAGTCCCACTCTTGTATATTGAATGTAATTTGAACAAGTGCTAAAGCGTTCTGATTTAATACAAATTTATCTTGGGTCGACGGTTTTGTGAAGAAATCTGCCAGTTGATTTTCCGAACGAACATAACAAAACTTCAATGTCCTTTATCGTCAACCCGTTCGCGAATGTAGTGGTATTTGATATCAATGTGTTTTGTACGTTTGTGGTGATCTACGTTTTTGACGAAACGTATGGCGCTTTGATTTTCCACATAGAGCTTGGTTGGCTCCTATCCACTGATACCAATTTCTCGTAGAAAGTTTCGTAGCCACATTGCTTCCGTTGCTGCGTCTGAAGCTGCAATATACTCAGCCTCCGTTGTGGATTTGGTTACGCATTTTTGTCTATGTGAAGACCAAGTAACAGGACCGTTTGCTAGCAGACTCACATAGCCAGTGGTTGACCGACGTGTGTCGCTGTCCCCAGCAAAGTCGACATCTGAGTAAACAACCAACTCGACATGATTTGCTTTGCACCGGATTGCCATGTCTTTGGTACCTTGCAGATATTTCAAAATTCTTTTAACAGCCGTCCAATGTTCCAGTCCAGGATTATTAAAAACCTACTCGCTTGGCTCATGGCAACATGATATCAGGCCGTGATACTGTTCCAGCGAACATTAGACTACCCACTGCTTCAGGGTATGGCTTGTTCCTCATCTGCTTTGATTCTTGATCATCAGCAGGACATTGTCCACTGTGGAGCGTGACTGCAGGTGCACAAGGAATGGAACTTGATTTAGAATCACCCATGTTAAATTTCAGCAGTAAGCGACTGATGTACCCCTGTTGACTTATACGGATTTCCTTTTTCTCTTGATCTCGTTGTATTTCCAGTCCACAGAAGTATTTACCATCGCCAACAGTAATTTCAAAGGTCGATCACAGTTCCGATAAAATTCTGTCAAGAATGTTAAATGATTTACAGGGTAAAGGTCCGTCGTCTATGTACAACGCCATATATTCAAATTTTTGTGAAAAAAACGCATTTGTCTGCGTTTAATTGCCTGAAACCAAACATCGTGAGAAAGTATACAAACTTTGGTTCCAGCATCGTGGTGACTGTTTAAGTCCATATAAACTTTTTCGTAATTTGCAAACTAAATTGGGGTTGTCTGCAGTAAATCCTTTCGGCTGTGTAATAAAAATCTCTTCATTTAAATCTCCATTAAGGAAGGCAGTTTTCACGTCGAATTGCTTTATTTCCATGTTCTTTGTAGCTGCCAAAGCCAAGAGAACTCTAACCGGATCATACCGAACAACGGGTGCAAAAGTCTCCTTGTAGTCAATACCCGCCTTTTGTGAATAACCTTTAGAACATAGCCTTGCCTTGAATCGATCAATAGATCCATCTGATTTTGTTCAATTCGGTAAACCCCCTCACAGCCAACAGGTTTTCGATCATTAGGTAATGGTACTACTTCCCAGACATTGGTTTTCTTCAACGAAGCCATTTCTTCTTGAATTGCTTGCATCCACTGTAATGATTCAACAGATGCCATCGCTTCTTCGAAGGACTGCGGTTTACTGATGACTGCTGAGCATGCAAATTTAGGATCCCGAAAACGAATTGGTTGCCGTATTGCGTTTCTATCTCTTAGATTCATACCTTTGTTGACGTCTACAGCATCCTCAAATTCCTCTTGAATGTCTTCCGCTTGTATCTCTTCTTCTTCCACCTGTGTATCAGGCCAATCAAATTGGATATAACTCTTTCCAGAGTGTAAATCTTGATCCGTCGATTCTTCATTGAATGTGAATGTGAAAAGTCTGTAATTCGACTGTATCCATCATACCCAACCATAATCATCTTTTTGACTTGCTCTTCCATTTGGAACTGAACTGCTTTGGAGTATGTACAAAGGCCACTAATCCAAATTTCTTCATGTGCGTTAGAGATGGTGTCTTACCAAACCATTATTCATATGGAGTTTTGTTGTCATTTGCCTTGCAAGGTCGCCGATTCAGAATGTATGCCGCACAATTAACTGCCTCTGCCCACATTTCCTAAGACAGAGTTGAATCAAGCAACATCGTTCGAGCGCTTTCAGTAATGGACCTATTGTCTCATTCAATTCGACTGTTCTGTTGTGGTGTGTAAGGGCTTGTAGTTTCTTGAATAATTCCATTTTCCTTACAATTGTTTTTGAATTGATTATTGACATATTCGGTTCCATTGTCGCTTCTCAAAACCTTAACTTTGTTACCTGTCTGGTTTTTCAATCAACTTTTGACATTCCAAAAATATTGATAAAGCATCACTTTTATTTTGAGAAAATACACAAACCTATACGACGTGCAATCATCTTTGAAGACAATATAGTAATCTGCACCTCTCAGTGACGTCGTTGGTATTTTCCCACTTAAATCAGTGTGGATGAATTCCCCTGAAGTATTCGACCTTGACCGCACATTTGGCGCGAATGGTTTTCTACAAATGTTGCCATATTGACAAGGCTCACAAAAAAATCCGTCTTTATTCTTTAGTTTTAATCCGGGGATTAAACGCTCGTCAGCCATGTTTTTCAATGCCTGAAAATGAACATGATCTAACTTCTTATGCCAGAGTATTGTCGAAGCTGAATTAGCTTGTTCCCATACTGGAAGTGTAAACAACATCCTGTAGCATTGATTTGTTGTCTTGATTTCAGCTGCAATTAGGTTAGAATTTCTTACTTCTATTTTGTCATCGTCAAAAATTACATTAAACTTCTTTTGTGTGACTGCTCCCACTGAAAATAAGTTTTTCTTTAATTTTGGTACATACAATGTATTTTCAAGGATTCGAGACCGCCATTTTCCGTTGATTAGTGACATAACGTCAACAGTTCCTATGCCCTCTGCTCTAACACAGGAATTTTCACCAATCTGACACATCGCCAGTTTGAATTGAATGATGTAAACCATCTCTATGCGATGTCATATGTCTTGATGCTGCACTATTAGCCAACCAAACATCTTCGCAACCTGATACTGAAATATTTCTTATTTCTGCACTAAGAGCGGAGTGCTCGGAATTATTATTATTTGGCTTGCAGTTTGCGACATTCAGACTTAAAATGCCCTTTGGCATGACAGTAAAAACAATCCACATTTCTCTTACTCACGAATTTTGGCTTTTGATCTTTTTCAATACTGTGTAATACCTTTTTAGTTAACTTTGACAGCAGCAAAAGCTGTTGACATTCCGTCAACCTGCGATAATCGTTGTTCCTCCATCAGCAAGCGAGCTGTTAGATTGTCGAATGTTTGCCTCTCTTCAGCAAAAGAATCCCACGCAGTTATGAACGAACCATATTTTGCTGGTAGACCACCTACAATTTCGCAATCTTGTCGACTTCACCCACTGGTTCGCCAACATCATTAAGAGCTTGTATGAGGGACTCAACTTGCTGCGCTATTGTGTCCGTTGTTGATATCTGGTAGCTGAAAAACCTTTGCTTAAGCGTGATTTTATTTACCGCTGAACGTTGCTCATGAATTGTCTTGAGATGTTTCCACATTTCCGTCGAGTTAGCACATGTCATGACAACCTGCAGTAGATCAAATGCCATCGCTGTCGAAATAATGAGCATGGCTTTTGCATTTGCCTTATTCCATGTTGTCTGTTGCTACCCTGCTGCTTCCGGTCGTTTTGTTATACCATTTACGACTTCCAAAATTCCTTCGGCGCAAAAAATAATTTCTAACTGATATTTCCAAAGCTGGAAATTTTTGCCGTCAAACTTCTGAACATGATAACCTTTCATCCTGTCCATCTTTTCCTCAGCCTCGATCCATATTATTATCCAAAAACGGGCTGACCTAGATGTAACGAAAAAAATAACCTCAAAAACTAAGGTGACAATCGGCTCCAAAGATGCAGTAACTTCTTACTCTTCACAAATATCTCAGCGATTACCTGGGCGCATAACCTATGGTTATTTGATATTACTCAATATAAAGTTTAGCAGAGTAAAATGAGTTCGAAGTCCCAAAAGCCAGAAGAAAATAGTTTATTTAGTTTGTTTACAAAACTACTCTCATTTGTTACCTTGATATTAAATCTTAACACTTGATTTAGAATATGGAATACATAATATAATTACTATTCAATAACAAGCCGACTACTACTTAAGTTAACACAACTTATTACAAGAACAACAGTTTCTAATATAGAGAAAAAGTTTTTTGAACTCGGATATGTATGGCCGAAGGGGTGGTCGGCCAAAAAACAATAAAGCTACTGAGCTAGATATTTTATTGTCTCTGCAAGAAAATCCCCACAAAACTTCAAGAGAACTAGCTGCAAATAATGAAATTTCTCAAAGGTCAGTTGTAAAGGTTTTAAGACAACATAAATGGCATCCCTATAAAGTTTAGTTAGTGCAAGAGCTTAACGAGGACGATCCTGATCCCAGAACAGAGTTCTGTGAGATAATACTGAAGCTGTATAATATCGATGGCGACTTTTCCAACTGCATAATTTTTTCTGGTGAAGCAACTTTCCACCTTAATGGCACAGTTAATCGCCATAACTATCGATATTGGGCACCTAAAAATCTGCAGTTTCCTCAAAAATTCAACATTTGTCGGAAATTGTTGGAAATAGAATTCTAGGACCATTTTTTATTGAAGGTTTATTGACGGGTGAAAAGCCCCTAGAATTTTTAAGAAACTATTTAATCCCTGCTCTTGCGGTGCTTTATCGGAATTATGAAGATCTCGACCTACCAAGCAATACGTTATGGTTTCAACAAGATGGTGTTCCGGTACATTTTTCTGTTGCTGGAATTATTTGAACGAAATTTTTCCTGGCAGATGAATAGACAGAAGGGGAACTGTTGAGTGGCCTCCACGATCACCCGACCTGAGGTTGGATTTTTTCTTATGGGGCTATGTAAAAAGTAATGTCTACATAAACCGCCCACAAACAATAGAAGAGTTAAAGAAAGAATTTTCACTGAAACAATATTAATTCAACCTGAAACTCTACGTAGAGTTCGTGAAGAATTTCAATACAGACTTGGACACTGCCTTGCGCAAAATTGGGTCTATTCGAACAGCTCATTTAATTGTTTTTGTTTATTTTGTTATTTTAATTTTTTGTATTTTAAAATGGTTGCAATCCCCATCATGCAAAAGTAAATAAACTATCCAAACATTGACTTACTTGATATTTATTCGATTTTTGTTTTAATATTTTAAAAGCGATTTTCTCGAAAATTTCAAAATACAGTATTATACTTTTTAGCGTTTGTGTCTTAGAATTTCATGCTCTGTCCAAATTCACCATAAAAATTTAGGGTTTCTATTTAAACAAATTATCGCTAACGTCATAATACATAAAAAAAGACAATCTAAAAGTGAAAATTACAGTAAAATATGTCTTATCTAAAATAAAAACTGACGTCTTCGAGGATTTCTTTCAAAAACATTTGATAAAATTTCTATTTCGATAGTTCCAGACTTTACACCCACACTGTATAATTTTCTATGACTAGTTGGATAATAGCTAATTTATGTAACATTTGCAATTCCAACGACGTTTCAAAAAGAAAAATATTTGGTGCCGACGAGTTTGCTTTCAGACTGGGATGTGCGTATGTTGTATTATGTGTATCTTGCTAATAATTACTGTGTAGTAAGCGAAAAATATGTCTGCCGTAAGTACTACACAGTACAAACTACAGTACGGTAAAAATATATTTAATTCTTTTCCATAACAATTAACAACTAGCTTAATCAAATGATATCCTAGCACATAGCTATCTAAATATTGCTAAACACAAATAGATGACAAAATTTTATATTGAAAGTAATTGAAAAGTAATTTAGCTAGTGCAGTTACAGTTTCCAAGTAATTGATAATTGAATTACTATTGAGTTTGAGTAATTAAATCTTTAGTAAGTTAGTTACTCCATTGGGCTGTAGTTGGTAATTAGTAATTAATTAGCTCTGTATTATCACATGCTAAATAATCTTCTTAAATGCATAAAAAATAAAAACTGAAATGACATAGGTATGAATAAAATAACCACAAGTTGTCAAAAATAATTAAATATACATGTATTCCAATATGTACAACAATTTATTAAATGCGCCTTTCATGGCCTGTTTCCAAGAATCTGTTTAATAATCAACAATTTCATGAAAACATTACCTAACCAATATTTAACTAGTTTAATTATTAATTCACGCCAGCGTGGTCGATTAGTTAGGGAACTCAGCTGCGGTGCTGAAGGCAATAGGTTCATTTCTCACAGCTGGTAACTGACGGGCAGCCTATCTAGTGGTCTTAAAAAATAAATAAACAAACCACGGTTGTGGAACTAAGTAAGACAGTCTTCGAAGATGTGGTGATGCTAACCACATCACGCAGCACGCCGTTAAAGGACTGAATTTTGGAATAGATAATCGACGGCCCTGACCCGTCAGGTATCAAACTACACTTCTACATGCAGATCAGCGCCGCAAACTTTAAATTATGTTATTAAACAGCAAAATATCCAACTGCCATCTACATTTTTGCCTGCTGTACTTTACGAGCGTCTATTGGCGCTTTTATTGATAAAAAACTTTGATGGAGAAAACTTATATAACTTGTAAAAAATTGTATAATTGCCAACACCCTAGTTTTTGAAATTTTGCAAGGGTAATGTTTTGACAGTTTAAGTGTGCTCGAATTAAGTAAAACATCGCCTATATAAGATGGAAATATTTTCCTGAGAGCTCGCCGTAACCCGCAAATTGCAACGAGGGGGGGGGGAAGGGAATATTGTCGAAAATTTGAATATCTCAAAGCATACGATCAGTAGCTAGGAATTAACACCAACGAAGGCTTTTACGAATTTCAAAATAAACCTATTTACAAATGTCTTTTTAAAAGTACATGGTCCATTCATTTCTATTTAAAGTTAGGCTATTTACAAAAATGGTACAAATGCCATTTGAATGGATAATAACTATTGCTCTCTGCAACTCTCTGATTGTGTGAACTCCAAAAAATAGGGTTGTTACACATGTTTGCTCTAGTTGAAGTATTAATGAGGGGTGAAACTATATTTTCCATAACCTATAGATTTCTTGGAAATTTGCCTCAAATAATGATGTATTTGTAAATGAACGGTAGAATAATACAAATAAGACTCTCAATTTCCAAATTATCAAAATGTTAGTATTTTCTGCCTATAGAATGAATTATTATTATTTCAGCTATGTAGTATAATGTTACTTCATTATACATTAGCAGTATCTGTAATTAGTAAATATGGTAATATTCTATAGACAACCTTTGAAACTTCATTTGCTTTTAGAGGAACTAAAGGCCCCTGACCCGCTATTGTAACCCTGAAATTTACCTTACGCCAGTTCTGCTCCGATGTAGAAATGGTCCTTGACCATTATCCGTTCTGGGAAGACTAACTCTGGGAACGGCCTGACTCTATCGACTTTTATGACAAAAAAAGTAAACGAAAACCCGTACCATAAAAAACAAGATCTTGATACAGAAAACTGTAGAAAATTTTCTGATATTTCGAGAGCAACAAATGACCCAATGCTATTCCAGCTGTTCGAGTGTTTCTTTGATAAGCAACTTCATTTATAATCCTAAATTATGTAATGAACTTTGTATATGGCTCGAAAGAATGCGGTTGATGGCACAATCATATATGAGATTATATATTTTATATGGAAACTGTTACTTAGCGGAGATGTGGTTCTACCTCCACGACGTAGTCTTAGGAGGAGAATTTGAAAAATACAAGCAATCAAGTTGTTAGCTCTGCAATTTTACGAGAATTTACTGAATGAAAGGTGCATTGGATTTGCAGCTCTACAAGAAAACCATAGTCAATAGTTCCCAACCTTTCTTCTCGTGGCCTTCCTGAGAATCTACCATATCAGCGTGGCCCCCTTGCAATTTTCCCCTCAACCAGCAGTATAGTCCTATACATTTCTCGAAAACAAGATCTTATTTTAGAGTAAACTGTGAAGGATCTGTTCTCGGGACGAAGTGCCTATGCAATATGTTCGTTATTTTATTTTGAAGCTTATAGTAGGTGTCCCATTTCTAAAAATGTTCTTTGAGGAGCCTTACAGATCCTCCGGGGGCCCCTGGGGGGCCATATGACCTCTTTTAAAACCATTAGTAGAGATGGAGCAATGATCCCTTATTATGAGCAACACAGATGCAAACAGTTTATTAGAGGAAATTCCATATAATAGGGGTATAATCTTTGGACTGCAATAACTCCCTAAGTTGATTCCTACCAAAGTGCGCCTATAGCTTTGCCAAAAAATTGTAAAGGTATGGGTTTGACGTTGAGCGTTATTCTACAATAGCCAGATTGTTTACAGGGTCGCTGGTAAAATATAACATTTCACCTGTTCGCGGCAATTCTTCCATGTCCATTCCTCTTTTGAAGAAACTTGAAAGTCGAGGTTTGAAAGCTCCTGGAGTTGTGCGAGAAAACCGAACATGAAAATATCTTCCATCTGATTTGAACAAAATGAAAAACCGCCAAATGCAGATTTGAATTTCTGAGAACTGAATACAACGACATTATCATGTCTAAATGAAATCAAATTAGTGTTTGAAATGTTGCATCCAATCGATTGCATGTCCATACCACCAATCAGCTTAAAAGGTACTCTTACAAAGAGAAAATCAAAATCGATATCCAGCAACCCGATATTATCAAAACGCATAACGATAATATAGACGGAGCAGATAGATGTGACCAAAACATCAGTTTATATAGTATATCTATTTGCGGCAAGAAATTTAAAAATTAAGAAAACAAGAATATCAAGGAAATGTGAGTAAATGCCGAAAATAATGCTATTTAAAATATGAATGGCCGAAAATAACATAGAATCAGTAGCAGTGCTCATATATACAGACAGTATTATAATATATAGTACGTCTAGAAGTATCCGGAATTTTACAGTTTTAAGAAATGTCATGAAACTCGTTTTTACAAAGTCGGGGTAGTAGATCTTTGATAAAACAAAAGACAGGTACTTTAATAAATCTATGTTATTTTTAAAAAGCTGAAAAAGAATTACTTTTTCCGGATACTTACCAGACGTACTATATATAAGACGTGAGCAGTTGAATAACAAAAGCGAATGGAGTATTTGTTCAATTACACATGTTATGAAGTAAATGAAACATCTTTACAAAAACGAACATCTGTCTTTTCAATATCAATGTGAAATAAGCGATCATAAGCGATTCAGAGACCTAGAGTGTAATATATCAAATCCTTCATCAACTCAAGATGCTTAGCAACTGCTGTATGCCAAGTAGACAAAAATCACACAGTAAAAGTCGGTAAAGGGCTTTGATCGGAACTTCCCTGGCAAATGGGAGTTTTGAAACTACAAATTTCGTAAATATCAAAGGAAAAGAGTGTTCAAAATTATGTATAAAATAGGTACAAATATCTTAACATTGCTAATAATACTGAAACAGTAAAAGCAAACACTTAGTAATGCCTATTACATCAATTTGCACATATGATGTAGTCGATGGGATTCGAACTCGAGCGGATTGCTATTTTTGGTCAAACCCAAAGGTCGAGGCGAGGATCAGACGTTCGCACCGATTTGCGCCACGCGATTACTGCGGGATACCAGTTTCCTGCACGCGTATGGCTACCTTATAAACGCTCCAAGTTTACGATGTTCCCCCTGTATCTTTTGGGTCCCATTTTCATCAATGCTAAAACTTGGACTATGTCTAAGATATTAGTTTTATCTATCCCCGAATTAAAGCAAAAATATGAAGCAGTTTATTTTTTAAGATGCTCACTCTGTATACCGGTTAACCGGTTTCGAAATCGAACATAGCAAGTTTTTAATTTTTGTAAACAAATAATGTGTGTAACGAAATTTATGTCTAAGGACTTTCCCCTTCATGCCACCTTCACTGCCCTTATAATTTAATGCGCTGATCTAAGCCTCTTTGTTTCTAAAATAAAATTAAATGCTTCTATAGTGTGTTTCAAAAAAACTCATTCTCAGCATGCCATGATCAAATTGAAGTTTGCCATAATTTGATACATACCCATTGAAGCAAATGAACTACCATAAGTCATAGAGAACTAATTACATCTTGATCTTAAACTATTTTCCTAAAAATATACAAAACACTAAATAAAAACAATTTTTATTGACTGATATGATTACTACACTCGTTGTTGTTGTATAAATGCCAGATTATTTTCTTTTTTGCTTGATAAAAGTAAACTTAATGCAGTATAAACTTTTGCCTAACGCAGGGACAAATGATTTTCATAAATAAAATCTAATCGGACATTCAACTACATACTTAAGTTAAGACATGACTAAATCTTTTATCTTTCTTTCCAAGGCCTGCTCTAAATGAGTTTTTTTTAACACACGGTAGTATCCTTGTGATATACCATGTTTTTGCTATGTGCGGTTTTGAAACCGGTCACACGATATATTTGACCAAAAGTATTTTCGGTTTCGAGCATGCAAAATATAGTCTTAATGCAAAAAGTAGTTTTTGAGCTATGCCAACAACAGACGTACAGACAGACAAATAGACAAGCAGAAGGAATTGAGAAAACGTGTTTTTCGTCATCTAGGGACCGGGAAACGTGAAGAACTGAAGAAATATCCGTAATTTTTTTACAATTACAATACTTTCTTCGTCTTTTTAAAGAGGGAAGTAAAAAGGAAATGGAAGTAGATTGACTACACATTACCGTCCTTCTACTAGAATCCAGAATGGATAAGCAAATGTTAAAACAGATAGTAGATAGTAAAAAGCTATGAACTTGGTAAGACCTAGACAGAAATTACGAGTTTTCTTGTATGCATTGATCGCGATCCGCGACGATGTCTCGAATTCTCGCGACTTTTTTACGTAAAGTCCTAAGTGTTCTCTAACTGTTTCTGCCAGAACATATAACACTAGAAATGACAAAGCGGCGTGTGCAGTAATGTATAAATATTTAATTGGACGGCATCTGACGACTGTGAAGCGTCAACGTTCAGAGCATCATTGCAAAATCAAAATCAAGAAAATATGCTGATTGAACGTTTAAATTTTGGATTTTTAAAAACCGGAAGCGAATAAGGAAATAGACCACTAGTGTGTTATTTATTTGAAAATGTTTGCTGATAAGTTTGCCAAACAACAGCAGTGCATAAATATTTTTCTCGATTCTGTTTAACGAGACAACAGATGGCAGCAGGAATTGTCATTTATTGATTATGGTTCATTTTGTAATTTTCAGCACCTGAAGAGCTACCGTTTTACAGGCTTATAGAAGGAAGAGGCGAATTAAGAAATGAAATAGCAATTTCCTTGAAAGATAAAAATCGCTAGGAAAATAAAGACGTTAAACCTTCAACTCCAAGGAAGATACGCACATATACTAAAGATGAATGACAAAGTAAATGTTTTTCGTAAATTAGAGTTATGGAACAGAAATGTAGAACAAAAAATCGCTAAAAAACTTTAGTTAGAACGCCAATAGACAAAAAGGTAGACAGGCGGACAAACAGACAGATGAACATACAGACAGGCGGAATTGAGGCCCTGAAAGGTAAATATCTAAAGAAATCTCGGAAAGCGTTTTTTCAGGGTTACAATACTTCTTTCACCTTTTAAATGAGGGAAGTAAAAATCTAGAAATGTGGATACATTTCTCAAAACCTGCAAGAGAGAAAAGCAACACTTCCAAAGTTCTATTGAAAAATTGACGAAGCGTTTTATAAAACATTTTGTGGCCCACGAGAAATAGCAATAACATACGAGTCTTGATTATGAATTTTGTACACTGAAGAGACGGCGTTTGCGTAGACTTTTGCCTTCTTCAGCTTCCCACCTTTGCGAAATCGGATTTGCAGAAGTAGCTCAGTAGATCTCAGATAAATATCGAAAGAGAGCTCATGGTGTTGATTTCCAATATGTTACCATTTTATGAAAAACTTCGGTCTGTGACACAAGCCCAAGAAAGCCCTTAATTTTGAAACTGATGGTTGCTGAGTAGTTTTTAAACGTGTAAATTTCACAAAGCCTGTAATTTTACATGTTCATGTTTCTCTTGCAAGTCACTGCTTGATGTGAATGATTTCAATTTCAATTTATTTCCTTATCAGCTGAAAACATCAATCCTCAGAATAAAAATTTCAAACTACCTATAACCACGAATTTTCTACTTTACAAGGTATTTAGATCTCCCCCACGTCTACCGGAATAGCAAAGTATTCCAGATACCAATGGCCATTCAAACTTTAGAAACTTGTTTCTTATTGAAAAACAGGCAAATAATCATAACGGTACCTTTCCTTACATAAATTTCGTAATCTGCTAGTTAATAAAATAATAATAGTAACCCTTGATATGAGAATAGTAAAACTGTAAATGAAAAAGTTAAACTGAAGCCTATCTAATGAGCATAACTTTTGTCTAAAGAGTATTATGCAATTATAAAGTACCACCAAAAAGCTATATTTTCTTGAAACTTACTTGTCCATTAATAAGTGAAAAAATTCTCCGAAGGATCGGTAGTCTACCAGTCCGGTATTTGTGATTATGTAATATTCGTCGGCGCATGAAGTTTTGCTTTTAGTGAAGTCATACGTAAATCCTCCTGGTGTTAACACTGGTGTTCCATATCCTAGATATTTTGCAATCCTTCCGATAGCAGCTGAAATTTAAAAAAGAAAACGAATTAGTCAGTAATTAACAGTACACATTGCTTTTACAGAACAGTTCTCTTCAATAACAGTAAAACTTTCAGATTGAAAATTGCCGGTACTTTCGAACTACAGCAAATAGATGAAATTCACACTATCGAGCGTAAGTAATAATTACGCGTGTATTGGATACTCATTCAATACTTAAAAGATGTTCTTTGATATTACTATACTGATTGATTATCGTTAACGGGTGAACTTAAACACATTTATAATAAGCCTCGGTGACAAAACAAGTTAATTCCAGTTGTTTATTAACGTGTTGATATGCTAGATTTACACCCATTGCACCTGAACCAACACGCCTATATACCAGGGAGATCTACTGAATCGGCGCTACATACTGTAGTGATTGAGAGATCGCTAAACAATAAAATATCTAGTCTAGCCAGTTTTGATTGATATTGAAGGAGCATTCGACAAGGTTCCCTTTGAAAGCATTAACTCTGGCTTAGGCAGACATGGTGTGGTACCCACTCTCTGTGAATGGATAAAACACATGCTTACGATGAGACCAGTACAATTTAATATAGGAGACAACTCCATTAGAGATGTTCTGATGAATGGCTGTCCACAACGTGGTTCTGTCTCCACTACTGTGGAATACAGTGATGGACAGCCTTCTAAGCACACTCAATGATGCTGGATTCTATACTAAATACGGATGACATCGTCATCTTCATTACTGGAAAGTTCGAGGGCACGCTCTGTAACTTGATGACATGGTGTAATGAACAGTCACTCTCTGTCAACCCAAGACAGAAATGGCACTTTTCACAAAGAAAAGAAAGATTGGACCTTTAAGTAGACCTCTCCTGTTTAACACTTCTCTCAGATTTTCAGACAATATCAAATACTTGGGAGTTATTTTTGACAAACAGCTGAATTGGGAGAAACATTTGAAAGTTAAAGCTAAAAAAACATGCATGGCATTCTGGCAGTGTCGCCGCGCTCTGGGTAAATCCTGAGGACTCTCCTCCCGAATTATTTTGTGGCTGCCGTGATTAGGCCTATGCTATATTATGGAGCACTTGTCTGGTGGCCCAGGGTAAGACAAGCTACAGCAGCAAGTAAACTGGGACATGTGCAACGTCCTAGCTATTTTAGTTCTACAGGTGCTATACGCTCAACCAACACGGCCGCTTTAGAGGTGATCTTATGCCTTCCACCACTTGATCTTTTTGTGAAAGAAGTAGTCGTAAGAGCTGCCTTGAGGTTGCGATATAAAGGGCTGTGGCACACAGCACGCAAGGGAGGCAGGCATACCCGCAATCTGAATGAAGCCGTCGACAAGATTCCTCTTCTGGACGCTATGGTAGACCGCCTCCCTCTACAATATGCCTTCAATAAACAATTTAATGTTTAGAAAAACGCTGGGTTTTACCAGCATATAGATATATCCATCTTTACTGACGCATATAAAACAAAGCATGGAACGGGTGCTCTAGTTTTCCCAGACGATCTGAACCTCCGCCAAAGCATACCACTAGATAAAATGGCAACTGTCTTCCCAGCGGAGGTAATTGAAATAATGCATGGTGCAAGAGCAATTCTGAAAGAAGAATCGAGAATCAATGTATCGGTATCTTCAGTGACAGTAGAGCTACTTGACTAGCCCTGGGCAGTTGCAAAATTACTTCAGGTGTGGTACTGCAGTGGCGTGAAGCACTCGAGAACATCTCAAAAAATAATGTCGTTTCCCTTGTACGGGTGAAAGGACATGACGGCAACGATGGCAATGGGGAGGCCGATGAGACTGCTAGACTTGCTTCTATAACTCCTCTGTGGGACAAAACCCGGAATCCCTATATCCCTAACAACATTAAGCTCTATGCTATATCAAAAAACCTTAAACAGTTTTACACGAAGATGGGTCAACGTGCAAAGATGTCGTCAAGCAACTGCTGCTATTACAGCTCCCTCACGAAATACAGCCAAATAATGCTTGCAACCGTCCCGAAGGAACCTTCGACTAGTTGTAGGTTTCCTATCTGGACACTGCACTCTAAATCAACATATCCACAGGATGGGACTGGTAAACAGCTCGAATTACCGCGGTTGCAACGAGGATGACGAGACAGCAGAACACGTGCTGTGCCACTGCCCAGCTCTCGCAAGAGTTATTACATAACCGGAATGCTATTTTTGTGCTGTCTTGCATGATTCAGATTTTTGCGAGATATATGTTGGTGTGGGTTGTACGTATACCTGCAACTTAGTTTTTGGACTAACTTCTCTTTCATTTAATACTGCCATGTGTAACTGGTAGTATACTTTGCAGGTTTGTCCTATCCTGTTTAAAATTTAATTTCCTACCTTGCCCCTTTTATTCATTATTGTTCCCAGGTAGCAGAGAGCGGCTAGCCGAGAGGTAAAGCGTTTGCCATCGCAATTGCCAGATAATGAGTTCGAACTTCACACGCAAACATTGATTTGCTCTTACGCTCTTCGTCCACCATACCAACACCTTCAGTGGTCTTCACCCTTATAGGGGGCATTCTTCTTTAATTTAAGGTGTTAGGCTAGCCACCCGTCCCGGCCGCGGCCGAAGATAGCTTATAAAAGCCACACTTTGTGTGGTTATTAACAATCTCTTAGCCTACACTAAGAAGAAGAAGGGTTCTCAGGTATCCATAGCTCCTTACACACATTCTATTGCTTTTCTACTTATTCTAAAGTTACGTTCTTCCTCTTCGTCTTCTTTTTATTGTGTTAATAATATTCAATACTTTATATTTTTTTTTATATTTAGTTCCATTCCTTTATGTTCTATTTCAATTGCTCATGTGTTTAGGAGTGTTGCGTATGTCTTGGTAACTTCTTCCGACTTTACACCATTTATTTTTATTACCCTGTTTTGTAGTTGCTCAGATATTCCTACTTCTGTAAGCTATTATGTGGAGTTCAAATAAATCGTCGGCGCCGCTGAATTAGGACAGCCGACGGCGTTGAACGGCCGGTCGTGAAAGCCTGCGCTTTCGTTTTCAGAAGCCAGACCACTAGCGTTGCGTGAGCAAGAAATCGGTCTTGTTGTCGGATAGATACAAGCCTTCTCAAGCGCAGTATTACTTGTCACGTTCCGCCAGTATATCGTAAAACTTCAAATTCAATCAGAATTAGATGCCACAAGCAACGCACTGGACCATCGCCGCCATTGATATAATGTTGACTACACTCTAGTATCGGTGTCGTATTAAAATCAATTGTCATCAACCTATTTCTTTACTCTACCAAGCCTGGAGGTCTATTGCCTCCCTTTATATTTTGTATCGTAAATTCTTACTAATTTGAAGACACCATTTGAGCTGCATGTGTAGAAGAAACTTTACAAACCTAAATTTTTAGCTCATCCTCGTTTGGGTTGTGCCAGAAGCTGTTTGTAATAGGTGCCTTTACTACTATTTTACTTAACCTGTAACTTTTCGTGAAGACACGCTTAGATAGAATTCCTCAAGGATAATGGGATACGTGTCCAAGTCTCCCAGCCGGCCCGAACAGATTTATAATTGTCTGAAATGTTTAATGTTTGATTTATTGTAAGGCAAAATGCAGTACGCATTTACAGCAAAGTAATAAATTTCAGTTTCCTGAAGTCGTGAGCAGGTTTAGTACATAGTGGAGCCTTCACATTACATCGCCTGTTGATGACTCATGGTGACGCCCTAAACAATAACAAACGGATTTTTCTCTGTATGGACTGATTTGATATTCGCTACCGAACGCCTGTTCTTTCAGTTTAAGACTCGCCCACTCCACTAGTTAGCAGGTAGTAAATGAGTTTTAACCTATAACAAAGGTTTTAGCACAGCATTATATACTGAGTGTACGCAAATAACCTCAAAATAATGCTCTTACTCTATTTAGGATTGTCGGCCATTTTTTTATTCTTCTTAAATTCATAGAGTTACATTACCATTTCCTATAGTTTTGGGATAGAGTTGGCGAGCCTGCCTGTATATCGGTGGCATCGTAGGCATAATTTATCGCATTAGCTTCTCGCATCAAAGAAAAAATTAGACACGAGCATGGCTTTTGGCTTCATTTAAAGGTTTAGCGCACGCGCCAATATTTACATCGTTGTTTCATGCAGCTGCGTGTCTTTCAGTTGTAAGAACGTCTATTTTCAAGTCATTCAAATTTAGTCCACTAGAGCAAGTGAAATGCTTATCTTCAATCTTATGAAAGCATATGTCGATCTCTCTCGCACCGAAACAGCCTCGGCGTCATGGTGCGAAGACCCTGGCATCCTATTGGTCACACCTGTAGCCGGACAGACGGAGAGTTTGAGCGCAAAGCTCTGTTTTAGGGTTTGTTTTCACGATTAGTCAGTCTCAAGCCGGTGTTCAGAAGGCCGTTTCTGCGAGCGTTTTGGCTCCGCCGGCGTGTTGCCTTCGGGACGGCGCCGGCGCCCGGTTTCCGTGCTATTGCGGCTTTTTGGGGTTCTTGTTGTGGCAAACGGGGCTTAGCGAGCGTTGAGAGTACGTGTGTTGCAAGGTGATTACCGTTCGCGGGTTTGTTGTGGCCATTCTTTAGCATGGAGGCTCGTTAGGCCTATTCTCTCCGTCATTTGTTAGACGGGATTCATTACCGAGTAACCTAATCAACGGCCACGCTGATATCCGTGTTTGCCAAGAGGGCATGACACATTCCACCCACGCATGACGCAAGGGACTATTCCGGCGACACTGAATTTCACCCACGCTACGTATCAAAAGCGTAGCGACAATCGACACCTGCACGAACGCCTTTCGCCCGTCTCGAAGCCGAGCTATCAACCAAGGTAACATTTGTGTTTCGCCAGAATCTTCTTCTAATTAAACTCACATATCTGTGCCCGGAGCTGAATTAGTGTCTACTACACTCTGGCACAAATCTAATGTTTGTGTTCTAAACTGCTTTGCCGCAAGTCAGTATGTTTTTGTGATTCAAACTCATACAAATTTGACGCTTGTGTATTACACTTGTTTAGTCGTAAGCCGACATCTAATAGAACTGATTTGGTCTTGTTGTCTGCATCAGCTGTGCGTTGTAGCTTCTAGATAGAGCGTTTCCCAGCTGGGCTTATTCCGTTAGGTATTTATTCCTTTCACTGTGACAAATTGATGTACGTGCCGACCACGTCGGTACAACTGTAAGTTTTTCGGTCATGTGAAGTGGGCCAATAGATGTATTAACTATTTACGACTTATAATTTGTTCTTTGTCTTGTGCATGTTTGTTTACAGGGTGACTGAGTCACTGTGTCAAGATCGATGTAAGGTGAGGCCCGGACGTGGTGAATGAGCGTTGCAGGTAGGTTGGCGCGCTTGTCGCTGCGCTGTGGCTCCCAAAATTAATATTTGAGCACTTTTGGCCCCGTTTAGCTTTCAAGATTCGGTTAAACTCGAGTTGTTCCCCTATTTGTATCTTCTGGCGCCCTTTTATTTGGTAACACCGTATACATACCAACACGCTTGCCCTGTGGTGTCTCGTTTAGGACCACGTCCTCTCCCTGAGCCTATTTGAGCCACGGCCGTTAGCCTGTTTCTTACGATTTCCAGAGTAAGTGTGCACGTTTCCTAAACTTGTTGAACATTCAGCACTTGATCATCCATGAGTGTCGTTAAATCAATTTGATACTGTAAAAGGGTCTTTCCAATAACCAGCTTTAAAGCAAATATGTGACATCGAGCTGGACTTTCTTTCTTATATCCGTTTGCTCTTTTTGTTGAAATAAAATTTCTTGTATTATTCTACCTCCTGTGATTCTTTGTTCTATTTGTGGGAAACACATTCCTCCGTAATTGGAGAAATCCGTTGTTCCGCTTTTCATGTATAGAGATTATACTGTTCCTCTCCTATTTGTTATTTTTTTGTGTTCCAAACTATGGTGCATATGTTTGTTAAACCATTTACCAATTTTGGTCCGCCATTGGTGGACATTTTGGTGGATATTTCAGCACTTTCGGCTGCTCTTTCTATTTTCACCTTCCTTATGGCTTCACTTATTTCTTCTTCATTTATTTCATTTTCTGATTCTGGCTCATCCATTTCTCCGTGTTCGGTATTGTCTCCTTGTTTTGTTATTCTACTGTCTTCTGCGAATTTTTCTGTATACTAGCTTTTCCAGATATTTAATACATTCTTTTTGACACCATAGCAATATTTCTCTTTTAATTTCTTTATTGCTTTCCAGAATAATTTTTTATTATCCAGAAATTTATTTTCAATTTCTGTGTCAAATTTTTTCGATGTGATAACGTTTGCCTCTTAAACCGTAGGATTTGCTTCATTTCCTTTTTGAACATATGCCTGCCAGTTTTTTTTAATTTTTAATATTAGGCATCTCTCCCACTTTTGCTTCTTCCTTGCCATCTTTTCTCTTACAGTGTGAGTTTACCATTTCGTTGTGTCCTTTTTATTTTTATTTACGTTTATCCCACCGAATACTCTTTCTGCTGCTTTCCTCATTATGTGTTTCAGTGTTTTTCATTGCTCATCTATGTTTAGCACAATTTATGCCGCCGCCCGCGCCCTTTCAAATTCTTTCATACGATATGTATACTTTTTCTTTTTTGGATAAAACCTGATTTCTCGTATAGTGAGTCTGTAATCTGTGCTCAGTTTTACATCTCTAATTGCTTTCACATATTATATTGCTCTTGTATATGTGATATAATGTAGAACTCCTTCAGCTCTTTTTTCTTCTGCTTTCTTTGTTCTCTCATTCAGTTCTATTATTTCTATCTTGCACATAGCCATTTCATCAAATATTTTTCTTTCTTTTTCTGTTAAAGTTGTCACGTTCTTTATCCCAATTTTTATTTTCGCGTTTCTTTGTGTTGGTGATCTTCGAAGGTTCGGTCCAGTTCAGAGACTATATTCTTCACTCTGAATAATGTTACCTTGAGTGGGTGATGCACGCAACTGCAATGGTCTCGTGTCTATCGAACACCTGACATTTGGGCTACTGCTATTTATTGTAAATATTTATATCAATCGTCTCTCCAGTACTTTTCCAATCCACCACCCGGAGATATGCCCTCTAGGAGTAAGGTCTCTCAAGGGTAGTTGTTTATCCTGCTTGATATATCCCAATTCTAAAGCACTCTGCTTAATCTATATATATATATATATAAAGGAAAGTCACAATCCTGACTAATCAACGCAGAGCCGAAACCATGGGTACTAAAAACTTGAAATTTGGGTGGAAGGTTCAATTCATTACGTAAGGTAGTGCTAAGAAGGGGTTTTTTGAAATTCGACTCCTAAGGGGGCGACAAGGGGTAAAATGTGTTTTCAGGAATTCCTCAATATCTCTTACACCCGATAAGATATCGATTTGGTGTTTGCTTGCAACGATTATCAATGCCAATACCTAACAACGTATTTTAGAATTTTGCCCTAATCAACCCCTAAAGATGCAAATCTGGATTTTGGGTCAATTAAAGAATCCTACGTATCTCCTTTTTTTATTGAGTTAGCACATTATTTTGTGGCATATAGATGTATTTTTAAAATATTTTGAAAGGAGTGTAAGGAAACTTTAAAATGTTAACCCTAAAGGGGTAAAAGGAGGAAAAACTGGAAAGGAGAGAGAGGTTAAAATTATTAATTTTATTCGATGTGACTTCCATTTCACACTGAAATGGGTTAAAAGGATTTTTTTTTTCAATCCCTACGGGGGTGAAAAGGGGTAAAATGTGTTTTTACGAGTTCCTCAATATATCTAAAACCCGATGAGACAGCGACTTGGTGTTTACTTCCAGAGATTGTGAATGCAAATACCTAGAAACGTATTTCAGGATTTTGCCCTAATCACCACTCCTAAAGGTGCAAATCTGGATTTGGGGTGAATTAAAGTATTTTTAAAATCTTTTCAAATGCGTTTAAGGGTGTTTTATATATTACCCTTAAAGGGGTAAAAAAGAGGCAAAACTTAAAAGGGGTAGGGGGTTAAAATTATTGTTTTTTTCTTATGGGTGCATTTTAGACTAAAATGAGGTAGAAAAGTTTTTAAAAATTTCACCCACAAGGGGATGAAACGGGTAGTCCGCTATAATCTATACGTATAAAAGATAAAGCACCAACTCAACAATGCGGATCTGTAATACTCCTTGGTAGGAGGCAAGAAGGGTCCTTTAATTAAGTGGCGAAGTACTAGGAAAGGCGTTTTCAAAATTCCACCCCTAAAGGGAAGGAAAGAGGTAAAATTTCTCAATATCTTTTAAGGTCCTATAATATATCGATTTGGTTTTTACTTAGAAATGTTACTTATACAAGTTCCTAAAAACATAATTCAGGATTGTGCATAGATCAACTCCTAAAGGGGCGAATTGGATTCAGGGGTGAATTATAGAACCTTTCGTATTTCCTGTGGTTCCTGATGACCATTGTTTTTGGTTATACGTGTAATTTTTAAATCTTTAAAAAGTGGTTTTATTCTAAATTTCATTGTGAAAGGAGTAAAAATGGGGTAAAAGAAAAAGAAGTTAAAAAGAGGTTAAAGTTATTGATTTTTTCCGTGTGTTCAGTTAGAATAAAATAGAAGGATTTCCGAAATTCCATCTTCAAGTGATGGAAATGGTATGTTGCTACAATTTATGAATACAAGATTTAATAGGTATATTTGTTATTATTCTTATACTAAGCTTATAGTTTTAGCAATCTATACAAGGAGAAGGACAATTACATACACATTTCTAGGGATACGTGAAGCATAAAAGGGTTATGGAGAACTTTTTTCGGAAGAATATTGTTTCTTTTTTACCTACATTATTGTTTTGCAGAGTTTGTTAGTTTAGCGTATTGGGTGATGGTGGAGGGGAGCATTCTAGAATTCGTTTTAAGATTTAGAAGAAAAAACATGTGTAGTCCGTACGAAGAACGGGCATCTTGCTAGTATTTATATAAATTTGCAACGAGTTCTTCCTTTTTTCTTGTGTCTCCTGCCTCCTGCATCTTCCTATCTTGAATCCTAAATGAATGTATTCTTTTTATACTATACTCTTGTTTTTGTTTCCCAACAATTAAATATTTTGTTTTCCGCACAATTATCGTCAGTCAGTCATTTGTTTTATGTTTCTGTGTTTGTCTAGTTAAATATTCAATGTCACCTTTCTCTTAAGCTATAAGGAATAGGTGGTCGAAAAATTCTACCGTTGATACTCTATCGTCTATCATTGGAATACTCGTTCCTGCACATGTTATCTTTCCTAGTTCTAGTTCTTATATAAAAAAATTCTGATAAATTTAGAAAGTAACACGAATGGAGTAGAACTAAGGATCAATAAAAATAAAGCAAAAGTAGAACTAATATTACACAATAAATACATTAACGGCTATACTATAAAAAAAGCAAACAACTAAATCTCTCTGTGAACAATAATCGGCATGTCTGGAAATGGATAGGAGGAAGAGATAAAAATAATAACAAACCCAGGATAAAGTAACATATATCTATCGTTTTCTTCTCCTTTCTCTTATATTAAAATGTATTCTATTTATCTTAGGCGTACATTCAATATTCGGTTGACGACAATTTCCAGCTGTGGATTCATTTCTTTCGTGGCTTCTTACCAGTTGAAGTTTTCTGTACTAGAGATATTTTAGACCTTCTCTTACTTTCGTGTTGTTCATTTGACCACATCTTGGAGCTCACATCAATCCCGAATAGATGCTTTTGTTTGTTTATCACACAGTTTTACTACAGTTACGATCTGATTTTCATCTTCATTGTTCTTATATTTTTCTCATTTATTTTTGTCCTAGATTTTCTTTTGCATTTTTAATAGGTCTTCATACAAAATTGATTGCTCACAATCTCTGAATGATTCACTTCGTAGTTTGCTTAATTTTGATTTGGGTTTATTACTTAACTTGTTGTATTTGGTCTATGCACACGATAAACATAGCGCTAGCAAAACACAAATACTATACAGCTGTGTTACTAGGTGTGAGTCGAACTTGGTCTTTTATTGACAATAAAATAAAATATCACATTTTAAACTGCTGAAATAATATGGAGCAACAGACAGTTATAAGTAAAGATCAAGAATATAACTTCAAATATTTATCTAGTCAGCGCCGTAGTTCCACAGTGGAATGCACTTTGATCTCTTCGTTACACACTCATGACTTAAACAGATCTACCTACCCAAAAAAACACAAGAGCAGAAACATTTGTTGGCGATACATCCATTCTTCCAAGTTATAAAAATCCACTAATAGGATCATCGTATTTACAAAAACACTTAAAACCAGTTAAAACCTGATTTTAGAAGTGGCGGATCAAAGTTAACGAAAACAAAGCAAATGACATAAAGCTACGTAAAGATCATTGTCCAGTAATACTTGCCAACAACATAGAAATACAATCGTCAAGAGACATTACTAGAATATTGGATCGCTGCATCTGAAGAGAGTAACAATATTTTTTTATTTGCACTTCTACCGCGAATAACTTTTGTTGGCATACCCCCATTTGGAAAAACTAGAACATTTCCTCGTTGTTTAGTCTCGAGGTCATAATTACAAATGCAAAGCTCATCACTAGCAACAATGTTAATCACATGTTTTGAAGATCTCGCATCGATTTTTTCTAACGTAAATAGATCTGCACCAGTTTACCGGTACTTGTTTTTGTTCTTCGTTTAACAAATGTGAATACATTCCGATTTTCCTTAAGCAATTTCCGGTAGCACTAACGTTTTTAGCAGAAACAGCTACCATCGAAAAATGAACTTTTCACTTTTGCAAAAATTTTTGTTTTAATGACATCCACGGCAGGCTACTAACAATTGGCGTAACAACCCTCCCATAAAATTTACATCGGATTAAATTTTCTAGAATTTAATTCGATGTTATTCCATTTTATTAAGTTTAGATTGGTGAACAGACGTCGATTGCTTACATAATTATCTCATTGCAAAACACATTTCGGATCTAATCGGATTTGATTAAAATAAAATCAATTTATAGATTTTTTACACAAGCGTAATCGTAAAATCCAAACGTTCAAACGCGTAATGAAATAATCCTCAAATGGCTTTACATGGATCTTTCCTCGTAGGTGGAAGTTTTGAAACGAAAAATTTTGAAAATATCATAAGGATAGAATGATTTTTTAAGGTGGACACCCTGTATCTGTTGGGTTCAAACTACGCTTATTTTCATCAGGGGTTAATACCTAAGCTATGTGCACAATACTAATTTCATTAAATTAATAGTTCTTCAGTTAAAGTAAATTTTTTTTAAGGTGCTCGCCCTGTATATATTTGACCGAAGGTATATTCAGTTTCGTGCCAGGTCGACATCTAATCTGCATGCAAAATATCGTCCTCCTCCAACAAATAGTTTTTGAGATATACCGCCAGCAGATGGACAGACAGACCGACAGACAGACGGATGCAACTGGAACATGGTTTTAGTCATCTAGGGACCCTGAAAATGAAGTTCTGAAGAAATCTCGGAAGATGATTTTTACCTCCTTTAGAAGAGAAAAGTAAAAAAATTAACCATCTAACAACAGCATAGATTTCGATAGGTTCGGGCAATGTCATAAGTTATACAACACAATGCAACCCCTATCCCACGCACAGCTTTCCTTCTCGACATTGTGACACTAACTAATTTTAAAAATCAAATTAAGTTAGGAGTAAAAATATCTTCATGTTTCTAATAATAAATTTTCAAATAAAAAAAAACGTTATCGGTGGTCGAATTCGAACGGCATTCGGACCGCGAATGCAGCCCCAACGTTTTGTAGAATATTGTAAAAGACTGGGAAATTTGTGCCTGCGCCACGGAGCACCGACCTTTCGACTTCCTGCGTCGCAGCTATATTTAGTAACGCGCCAATTTGTGCCTCTTTTTTGCATCGTAAAACATTTATTCTGTATCTATTGGCTCTCATTTTTGGTAAGAATAAAGTCTGCACATGAAATATAAACAAAATTTTAGTTTTCTAAGGTGCTCACCCTGTATATATCTGTCTGAAATGTTCACGGTTTTATTCCAGGTATATATATATAGTGTGTATGCAAAATATCATCTTCCTCCGACAGATATTTTTTTAGTTGTGCCGCTGACAGACAGACAGACATACAGACAGACAGACAGACAGACAAACGGAATTGAGAAAACCTGCTTTTCGTCATCTAGGGACCCTGAAACGTGAAGATCTGAAGAAATATCGGAAGGTGATTTTTTCGTGATTACAATACTTCCTTCGTCTTTCAGACGAGGGAAGTAAAAATGAACTTCCGAGATTTCTTCACATATTCACGTTTCAGGGTCCCTAGATGATGACAAACATGTTTTCTCAATCGCCATGTGTGTTTGTTTGTCTTTCTGTCTGTATGTCCATCTATTATCTGTCTGGCTCTTAGCCTGTTGGCGGTATATGTCAAAAACTACTTGTTGGAGCAAGACGATACTTTGCAAGCGGATTAGACGTCTACATGGAACGATACCAAATATACTTCGCGTAAAATATATACAGGGTGAGCACCTTAAAATAATAAAATATTATCTATTTTGCTTTAACGCAGGAATCGATAAAAGCAATAATTTGCACATAGATTAGAGCTTTTCCTTTAATGAAAATGGAATTCAACACATACAGGGTAAATAGCGTAAAATGGATAGAAATATGTAACGTTCCTTATAAAGTATGGTGCAAATGAAAAGAATAAATTCATTATTTCGTAAACCATATCAGCAAGTTTAAGCAAATGATTTTTGTATTCTGTCAAAAAATTATTTATAAAATTACAACTCATAAGAACGCATACCCATCGAGATGGCACAAATAACTCCGGAAGATATAAAAAAAAATCCAGAGATTTCACTGCTCGTCTTTCCTACTGTATCATAGCCAATCGTCGTTAATTTGAGCATTTGCTTTAAATTTGGTTCTATTTAATAAATAAGAATATTGCAATAATAAAAATGTTTGACAGTATACCAAACCAAATTACTTAAAGTTGCTGATATGGTTGGATATATAATTAAAAATCTGGTGTGATACACGCACACAACTTCCTTTTACAGTGATCTTATAATTAGCCAAAAATTTGATTTTAAATTTTTAAGCATTTGTCAAAAATTTTCAAAAATTACAAATTTTACAAAAACGGTACAAAATAGAGTGTTAGTTCAAGAGACAAATTTTCTCTAGAATTTTAAGCTGAATTCAAAAATGTAATAATATACCGGGTCTTCTATTTAAAATAGGAGTTAATCAAAAATAGAAAAAAAACAAAAGAATCCCATTTTAGAACTATTAAACTGGAAAATCACCTATCTCACATCAATACACATTAAAAATGTAATAAAAATGTAAAGTTTAAAAAAATCGTTAGAGCCGTTTTTGAAAAACTCGAAAAAACTGAAATCACAAGAGTAAACACCTACTTCCGGTTATGCGATTTTCTTCAAAAGCTTGGTGTCGTATCTACTTATATATGAAGTTTCAACGCCATACCTCTTTCCGTTTTTGAGATATTCTGTTCACAGACAAACACACAGACAGACCAATGAAAAAAAATATGTTTTTTGGAATCAGGGTACTCTAAAACGCAAAGATCTGTTGAAAACTCAATTTCGAATTTTTGGGGTGAATCCAATACTTCCTTTATTGTAAAAGGAAGTAAAAGCCCTTTGAAATGAGATATAGCATGACGCACATTTCTTTTTAAAAAATTATCGATCACGTCATCACGGTCACACAGATGACGTCACGAAAAAAAGAAAGTCTGGCGGAAGGCGCATTTAAGAATAAAAAACGACAGGTCTTAGGATTTTTCTGTAAAGTCCCCGATTTACGAAATGAATTTGTTCCTTTCATTTCCACCATACTGTATAGAGGCAGAAGCGACTTAACCTCGCTTCCACCTTGGTTTCGTGGTAAGAGCGACGTAGTAAGCGAATTGTTCCCGTCTGAAAGCATGAGAGCGAGCCTAGGAGCCCGAGTTCAAATGCCCGCGACTGCATTTTTTTTAAATCTTCACATTGATTTAATTCGTGGGAGGGAAGTTCCTCTATACAGATTTTTTTCGAAACGTTTACACAAATTTGCATAAAGCCGTTGCCTTTAAACTGTCGTTGTTCGGTGAGGAAATTTCTTAGTTGATGCTATAGTGCTGCCTAAATCTACATCTTCAGCCAGTATAATTACCAAAATTAAATAATTCATATATGATCCAGATAAATAATAAACCAATATTTCCAAAATGTTCAAAATCAACCTGTACATTATTATTATTAACACGTATAAAACTATACAGTTTTCTAATGTAGTGATCTTGTTTCGCTGTCAAACAAATATTTTAGCATTCAATTCATGATTGTATATACGTACATAACATATTTTCATTCTCTTGGGTTTAATAGCTACAGTTATTGTTTTTGACAAGTAATATATAAGATGATTTCCAAAGTTGTTAAAAAAGTCGAAGAGCAGAGCCTGTGGTTTACAATACGACGATTTTACTCCACTTACGCTTTGCTAAGCCAGTATTTTTCAAAGTTAATTTAAAAAATAAATTTAGTATAACGGTAGAACCCTTGGATTGTGCTACACGAAGATTTTCTGTACACAAAAAATAATGAAAATGAAATAATCGGTATGCTTTACAACACGCTGGTTCAGAAATTGTTTCGTGGTGTTGCAAATTTTTCCAGCTAGTTCCTGAGCAGGATTGGGGAGGGGGGGGGGCTTGTCCGAAAGGGCCACTGGTTTGAGACAGTCCAAACCAGAGAACCAGAGAACCTACAATAAAAAACTAACATGGTTGTAATTTTAATAAATGTAGTGAAAAACAAACTACGATTTTTACTCGCAACCTTGTTTGGAACACACGTAACTTAACTATAGGGTTACTTAAAATAAAAGTACAATAACGGAAAACGCGAGACTTATCATGTCGCTTAAAGGTATAAATTATTAATACACGAAACCTCGCGAATGGTACCATTCGCCCAAGGTATATTGCACACCTTAATTGGTGTGTTTCAACGTTAATAAATAGTTTTCTAGTTGGCTCCGGTAGTCCCTCGCATAAGTATTAATTTTAAACGTTGAGCGATGTGACAATTCCCTAGTTGAACACGACCAAAAGCGTAAACAGAGCTGCCACTCTAATTTAATACATATAAAGAGAACTAAATTAATTAACTAAAACTCAAGTGTTCGATTCCCTAATTCTTTCTACCATCGGCTATAAATTCGCCAGCACAACCGTAAGTAGCAAAGCTTCCCGTATCACAGAAACTACACGGATTGGTATTTTCAGTCTGAGAACTCATATGACTCTAAACACGCGAGCTTTACACGACAAAGGTACCTGTCGGTATATAGTAAAGCAGCGCCGTCAGAGAAGCTATGCAGGGTGGTAGACTTGAGCATGCTGCTGTGATGCCGTCCAAGCAAATGTGCAACATAAGGTGTGGCAGGCTTTTTTCCAGTTATCGCAAGAGGAAAACGGCCGTGTCGGTCTCAGTTCTCGGACTTAGAACTGTGTAGGAGTTGGCTCTACAGGTCCTATAGAAGGCGGCAGCAGAGCCCAAGGGGATACATATGCAGAGCATAGCACTAACGAGCCACAAGAGGGTACGATAGAAAGGCCTAAAATAACACAACATCGAAATCGATGTTCATAATGGGACGACACAAAGTTACCGAAATTGGAAGGTGGCCACAAGTAGGTGATTTCGCAGAAATAATTTCTTATCCTAGTATAACCAGCTTCATTTCAGCAATCTCACATACAATTTCTGAAAGATTCATAAAAATTCTGAAATTATAATATCCACATGAAGTGAAAATTCCAGATCACATTCACAGCCCCAGAAGGAACAATCTCATAAAATCAGTGTAATAAAATGGCCGCCGGAAATCATACTAACAACATATTTTTAAAATTCAGTAGAATCCCCTTAAGCTCAAGAATTTTCAAAAATACCCGAACATTAAAAATAAAGAGTATGCAACCACACATGCAGTCAGAAATTGCGGGCCGCTCAAGACATTTCCTGAACTTGTAATTTAATTATACCGCAAATCTAAAATTAACGTAACAATTGATTTGGATCGTATTCGGTGTGACATTCCTTTTGTGGCATGTCATCTTTTGATATGGTAATGGTTATTAACGGTGGACTCGTGCAGCAACATGGATGCCGTGGCAGATCAAATAGCAACTCGTTACCGGCAAGGCTAATAACTTTTTCATTTTTTCCAGAAAGGGTCAGTTACTAGTAAATTTTTGTGTCTTTGGAATTTTTGATGTCATACGATTTCGATTAAAAAAATGACTTTTTCTGAAACAAATATAATCTAGTTTGCTATATTCTGAGAGACAAATGATCTGATACGATCTCTTGTCAGTTACATTATCGTACATGCAGTACCAAAAATGTAGTAATGTAAAATATATCACTATTAAAGTCAAGTAGAATTAGGATTTTATGAGATTTGATAAAATGTATGACACTTGATTGTGTCAAGTCTAAATTAGATCCGATAAGTAGTCCTTGACATATTAAAAAAACCCAAAAATAAAAATTCAACTCATCCAAAATCTAGTCGGCTGTTTGACGAAAAATTGAAAAGTGTTTAGTTTGTGTTTGTTGCCTCTCTGACCAGCTTCTATTTTACTCTATTTTTATATTACAATGGGAAACTTAAATAAGAATCAAGAATTAGTTTCAACAGTGTTTACAACTTTGGTTATTCAAGGGAAAAATTGCCTAAATAGCAAAGAGCCACATATAAGGTGGGTTCGTCCTCAGTTAATGTGTTTGCAATTTTTAATTAAATAAAATTAAACTTAAATCAAAATTACACGATATCCATAACACAACTGTCCACCAGGTGTTGATCGCAAAAAACAAGATTAATTACTGAGCGCTTGAACAGCAGTTTCACGCTTCATTTCAAATCTCAGTAGGTTGGGCGAGTCATCAATATCCATTGAAATGCATGCTTCCATAAAAATTATAGGAATCGTTTTATTTCAAAAGCTTTCATAAACATATTTTACATGTATTTCGGTGATTTTATTTTTATAAAACTGTCGGCTGTCAGATAAAAATCATGTTTACAAAATTTTTATACACATTTTTACTTCCCTCGTCTGAAAGAGCGAAGGAAGCATTGTAATCACGAAAAAATCACCTTCCAAGATTTCTTCAGATCTTCATGTTTCAGGGTCCCTAGATGACGAAAAACAGGTTTTCTCAATTGCGTCTGTCTGTCTGTCTGTCTGTCTATGTGTCTGGGTCTGCCTGTTGGCGGTATGACTCAAAAGCTATTTGTCGAAGATGATATTTTGCTTACACATTATATATACCGGGTGTCCATTCTCAAAGTCGAACATAGGCAATTAACATTAGTGCATTCACTCGTTCTTCATTGAAATAATTCATTTTTCTGTAGATAATTGTAACATACGTTGACAGAAAATACCTGATTTACGCCAACTAATTACCAATTTTTTTGACAAATGCTATCGAACTTGAAAAGCAAGGCATGGCATATTAAAAAATTTCCAAGTTTTAAATTAGCATTTTAAAATAAAAGTCGCATCTTGAATACTATTTATTGGCATCATTTGATGCGTAATAATTTTATCTTTCCATTGATACCATTACCTTCCCTGTAAGTTGAACTGGCGAGCAGGAATCGGTAAAAAAGTTCAATACAATGTTAATCGCCTATGTTCGACTTTGAGAACGGACACCCGGTATACCTGGCATGAAACGGTAAAAATTTCAGACAAATATATACAGGGTGAGCACCTTAAAAAATAATAATTTGTTTATTTTCGCATTAATTTTGAAATAGAAGAAAGTAGTAATTTTAACATATGTCGAAACGGTTCAACAATAAGACCGTTCTGTTCAAGAGCGGCGCGCGCCGCACTCGTTCCAATGTCTCAATGGCGCAGACGAAAAGTCGATGTGATTACACTCTGCTACGCATATGCGGCGGAGTTCAAATCCCCCCAGATGGCTACATCTTTTTATTTGAAAATCTATATAATGTATTAGAAATGTGAAGATATATTTACTCCTAACTGATTTTTAAAATTATTTAATGTCACAATGTCGACGAGGGAGTTCTGGGTAAAGCCCTTTACAGATTTTTACATTGGCATTTGGGTTTCGGAAATAATTACCACTATCAGCCTATTTCGATGAGAATATTAGCTCGATAAACGTGTTCCAGTCTTTTATATACACTATAGAAATATAAAATATAAATATACAAGGTGCTTTTTGAATCGACTGTGTAACTTCTGGAAGTAAATTCTGTAGGATGTTTACCTCAGATTAGTACTTTCCGAAATATTCTGTTTAGGTTTTCAAGCCTCGTTTGATTTTTGCTTATAACAGTAGAGTGCTTGAACCATCTTGGATGATATTCGTTATGACAATCCAAACTAGTATACGTAAGTCCTCTTTTGAAATGATATTGATTATTATCAGTAAAGCTCTAGTGGATGAAACATGGATGTCACTGTGCAGATAATTTTTTTAAGTTATCTTGCTTTCCAATAAACAGTTATTGTTTGATGTGTGTCGTGATATCTGTGTTCTGCTACGGTTATAAACAAAATTCAGGTGCGACTTAAAACCTTTAACATCTGGTCAACTACAGGTCTGAGGTAATTTTTTGGCTCCGCTTAATTGTTTCGCCAGTTATCAATTTATTTCAGGCCTAACCTGTATATTTTTAGTTGAATTATAAATGCTTTGCATTTCGAATTCTTAAATTTTCCAAACCAGCTTTCTTTGTACCTGGATGGAGTTCCTTTCGTTCGCGCGATGCATTTTTGACCCGCGCTATCTCTTATCACAGGTCGTTGTAGTGCGAGCTTTCCTTTGGAAACGAATTTTTCGTACGAGGCACTTGTGCCTTTCCCCTCGGTCCGCTGTGTTGGCGTGACCGATTTTTAGAAGTCAAAATACGTGGGCTCAATTAATTTAATGAGCAGTGTGTTTCCTAGAGCTGACTATGATCAGGTACGATGGCGCTTTTCTGTTTTATTATCTCCATAGTAATTAAATTTTTTCTTAACTCTTTATTAACAGTTTCATCCACGAGTTTATCTCGGAGGCCAAGTTATTAGCCTAATCGCATTTTTGACACTTGCTGGCGTTCTGGTATTTGCTGCCATTTGAGGGTGCTTCCGCTGCAATCACCGGTGCATCCACGGCGATTTCAACAATGTGTGTAGCCGTTCACCTCCAGCATATGTTTCGAGGTTAGTTAGTGCTACTCCGGGATTAAATATCAACTTATCTTCAATACCAGAATTTCACATCTGTGCATTTTAAACCCGTCAGTATTTGGAATTTATATTCATACTTTTTGCAATGATTAACATGTAATGTTCAATTTCATACATGCTCTTGTTTTTACATTAAATTCTTATGCCTATATTTAATTATGCTCAGTATTTAAAGCTACAATTTTGATGTGTATTGACCCTCTGTGAAAGGTACAGTCCCGCTTTTTTATTCCAATAGCCTAAACAGAAGGAATTATTAAATAAATGAGGTATGCATATACCATGAATAATTTGAATTCACAGTTATTAGAATAATCCGAAAGGGGTTTTTTGATTTTATGCGTGTCGCCACCTTCAGTTAACGTACACAACTTTGTTATCACATTATTTGCATTTTAATTATCCTGATTATTTATTACTGACACTTCAAGACTTTTTATTACTTACTAATTATACGCTAGTCACTTGTAGTTTATTTTTTCTATAATTTGAAATCTTTTGATTTCTGGCGCCCATTTCCTTTCTTTTTCTGAAGACATTCCAGGGTACACAACTGATGATTTGAACCTATGACCCAAGGTCTCCGAAATTTGAGTTAGCTCGGCCATCGCGGTAAGTAAAGAGTTTTCAGAGCTGCCGTGGTGTATAGTCTGTAGGGGGGTTGATCTGCGATTTTTACTACCATCGATTAATTTTATTAATTAATCGCAGGTCGGCTTCTTTATTGTTTCAAAGCCTTACTTTTTTTAATGTTACAATGTACCTGCAGAAGCCACACAATCGATTATAAGAATGTTTATATCCTATATGTATAATAATATTGCAATTGAATTTAAAGATTTCAATATAGATCAATGAGATTTTAGTATTCCTTTCAAAAATGCCCTTTAAAAGTATGTTCTAAGTCTGTAAGAATTACATCATATCACAAAATAAAGTATTTTTTATATCTCTCGTCTAAAAGACAAAGTATTGTAATCGCGAAAAAGTCACCTTCCTAGATTTATTGAGATCTTCGCTTTTCACGATTCCTGGATGACGAATAACAGGTTTTCCCAATTACGTCTGTCTGCCGGTTACCAGTATAACTCAAAAACGTTTTGTTTGAGAAAGAAAATATTTTGCATGCGGATTATATGTCTACATGGCAAAACCTGAGAAAATTTCCGTCAAATATATACAGGATGAGCACCCTTAAAGAATATAACTTTTCCTATTTTAGCTTTAACTGATAAATAGATAAAAGTATTACTTTGCACGTAGCTCAGGCTTAGCCCTTGACAAAAATGAGATCCAACAGATACATGGTAATTATTGTAAAACAGTGGGACTGTCTGCGCGTCAATATGAGGCACAGCTCTGTGGCAGGATGCGATCAACGGGTTAGCTGCCAGCGGCCTGCTTGCTTCCCGTTAAATGTCTTTCGTAGGTGCAGAAATCGAGTTCGAATCTCATCTGCAATACTTTTATTATTTAAAAATTGATATAATTTGCATTACCAAGCGTTTTATTTTATTGTTTCAGTATGATTAGGAACGTTAGGATATTATTACCCCTAGTTGCCTTTGATTTTTCAAAATACTGAGTGCCACAACTTCCACTTGCGAGGGAGTTCTGAGTAAAACCTTTTAGAGATAGTGTTACTTCTTCAACTTTTTGAACCAGTGGCTGCAAATACACCTGTTTTAAACTCCCTCCCAGGGCCATGCCTGAAAATATTACAGCAACTGCAAAAAGTTGTAACTCATTTCTCAAATTGTTTTCCAAAAAATGACGATGTAATAGGTAAAATATATCTACAACACCCACCTTGTTTCTTTAGATTCTTGGGAACTGATTGACTAATTTCGTGAGCCAGGGTAATATAATAATAATAATAATAATAATAGTCTTTATTGCACATAATATAATATACTACATAGTACTACACAAATGAAACAAAAATGAGAATGAAGTGCAAGGGCGAAGTTCAGATTGGCTCATAAAAGAACCATCTGCTCCTCCACTTAACCCAAAAAAAACTAATATGTAAATTTAATAAACATGAACGGCGATTCTACAAAAACAAGTAAGTAATAAAACAAATAAATAATTAAGAGCGTTGCACATCAGAATCCTATACCACTGTTCTGCAAACCAAGCAAGTACAGCTTACAGTGCTTCTTAAATCGCTAAGGGGGGTAGGCTTTAAGATAGTTTGGTAGTTTATTGTAGATAGCTGCAACACCATATGAAAAGGACCTTTCAAAGAATTGAGTACTGTGTGATTGTAGTGCTAACAGACCGCGGTACCGTAAATTAAGGTTATGAATGTCAGTTCTATATCTGATTTTTCTATATAGATAAGCAGGAGTTTTAAAAAACATTACGTTATGAAAGAGACAAGCCTGATGTAATAACCGACGATTTTCCATGTTCAGCCAATTAAGAATGCAGAGCTTATGCGACACGTGTTCAAATTTTCTAATACCGTATATTAGCCGAATACATGCATTTTGTATTTTTTGAATTTTATAAGAATAATTTTTATCGATACACGGACCATACACTGCATCTCCGTAGTTGAACAAGGAAAGCACTAATGAATTACACAGCATAACCTTAGTGCGAAAATCTAAAAAGTGTCTGTTAGAATATAAAAGTTTAATATTAGCGAAAGATTTTTGAATTAGGTTATTAATATAAGTTTTAAATCGGAGATTAGAATCAATAACGATTCCTAAATTTTTTGATTCGCTGTACACTGGTAATGTCATGCCATCAATTTTAATATTTACATGAGAGAGAATTTCATCTCTAACTTTTGGCCTCCCAAAAAGAAGAACGGCAGACTTACTGGGATTAATTTTCAAAGCGTGATCTTTAGAGATATCAACAAGTGACATAAGATCAGCATTAACTAAAGCATTTGCCTCACAAATATTAGTTGGTTCAAATGAATAATACAACTGAGTATCGTCTGCGTAAAAATGAGATTGACAATTATTAATGGAATTAGGCAAATTAGAAATGTATATGGAAAACAGAAGAGGCCCTAGAATAGAACCTTGTGGCACTCCTCTTATTAATTCCCTCGCATTGGAAAATTCATCTGATAAGCGAACACGTTGTGATCTGTGAGACAAATAATTATTAATTAATAGTGCAGCGTTAGAAGTGAACCCAATAAAAGAAAGAATAGCCAACAGTATGTCATGATTTATAGTATCAAATGCTTTTGTGTAATCTAGTAATACAAGAATAGTTAGTTTATTTTTATCAACTTCAGAAATAATGTCGTCTGTAATATTTAAAAGAGCCGTTGTACAACTATGTCCAGATCGAAATCCAGATTGAGTATCTGGAAGAATTTTATATTTATTCAAATGCAGTTTAATTTGAGAATTCATGATTTTTTCCATAACCTTGGATAAAACCGGCAAAATACTGATAGGCCGTAAATCTTTAAGTTGAGTAGGATTACTAACTTTAGGCAAAGGAATGATAAAGGCTTGCTTCCAGCAGGCAGGGAAGATACTATTTTCAAAGCAAAAATTTATAATGTGACAAATATAAGGGAGCAAAAAGGGAAAACATAAACGCAATAATCTAATATTTAGCTGATCCAATCCAGTAGAATTGGAAGTAAGAGCAGAAAAAGTTTCAAGGACTACCGTAGGTGACACTGAAGAAAATTTGAATGTGTTGGCCACCTCAGGTCTTATATTATTTTTGTAAAATGAGATGCAATTTAGAGGGGGAGTGCTATTATTAGGAATGCAATCAATAAAATAATCATTTATATCATTTACATTTGACAAATTTTCTGGAATGCTATAAACCCTCGGGTTACTGCAAATATTCATGTCTTTGAGAGTTCTCCAAAATGTTTTGGAATTGGAAGAGCTTGCTAAATGTTTTAGATAATTTTTCTTTTCCAGTCTAACAACATATGTAACATAATTGCGTAGAGTTTTATAATAATTCCAATGAGCTATTTCTCTAGTTTTCTTGAATTTAATTAAAGCTTTGTCACGCAAAGACATCAGCAATTTTAGATTGTCGGTTAACCACGGTGCTTTGGGTTTGGTAATACGCGAGGTAATAAAAGGCGCATGTTTGTCAAATAACACGATTAAGTTGTCGTTAAAAAATTTTACTTTAGCGTCTACATCGTCATGATAAAATATAGTTTGCCAAGGAATTACTTGCATATCAGCAGAAAAGTTATCAAAATTGAAATATTTAAAATCACGGTAAGTTTTGTATAGCGTTCGTGGTTTGTCAGCTGGGACATTGACGTCACAATATACAAGAAAATGATCAGCAACTTGAAAGTCAGTAACACCAGAGTCGTTCACAATATCTAGATTATTAGTAATTATTAAATCAATAAGCGTAGCAGAAGTTGCCGTAATTCTAGTGCCGAATTCCTCTTTAACAAATTTTCTCTAACATTTTCAATCTTCAATTCTCTTGATCAATGCTGTGATGTCTTCTTTATGACGCACCTCGTTTTAAATTCTGCTTACAATTAATTGGGTAATCCGTCTGTCTGCCTGTTGGCGGTATAACTTAATGTCTATTTATTGGAGGAAGGCGATATTTTGCATGCAGATTATATGTCTACCTGACATGAAACCGAGAAAATGTCAGATAAATATATACAGGGTGAGCAACTTAAAAAATAACTTGCTTTAACTGAGAAATAAAGTAATAATTTTTACATAGCTCAGGCTTTACAATTGGCGAAAATGAGACCTAACAGAAACAGAATAAACATCACAGATGGAACGGAATAGTATGGTGTCTTTCTAACGCAGCAGAAACTTGAGCACAGTCGTGGCTTAGTTGTTCAAGCGGCTGCAAGTGGCGGAACCAAGCGGCGGATTAGAAACTGGACTTGAAATGTTCGCCTGGGAGCGCGGAGTTCGAATCCCAGCGGAGTATTTTTTTTTAAATTGATGTAATTCGAGCGGGGAAGTTTCATGTGAAAGCCCTTTTCAGATTTTCATTTAAAATGTTATCAGATGTTCATTATTAATTAAAGCTACACATCTTAAACTGTTAAAGATGGAACTCTTCACAATTACAAAGGATTAAAAGTAGAAATACAGTGGACGTGACGGTTAGGCGTAAGATAATGTTTATCTTATTATTTTTCAAGCTATTTATTGGATATTTCTAAAACCTGCAAAATTCATAATATTAAAATTTGAATGTTTCGAAGAACAAACTGTCGTCATTATATACGAGATACTAATTAAATTAAATTGAAAATTATCAAGGAAGACTTTTTACTAGAAGTCAAGAAGCAATCAATTTCTGGTAAATTTCTTGACATTGTCAGATTGTTTCCCGAAACACGCAAGGCCACAAAAAGATTTCTGCGATGATCTTATTACATTGCATAGTATGAACATGGAATTCGAAAATCGAAATGGAAAAAGATCATAAGAATGGACAAAAATTGCAATTTGGCAAAAAAGTGGGTTACCGTTTAAACAAAGTGTGCTTATTGCAGTCATTGTTTAAAAATAAATATTTTTTTATAGGAAGATGTTGAAAAACTAAATATTACGTTAACAGAAGCTGATATCGATTGTAGTCATTAGTGATGGGCGCGTGCCGTGAAAACAGTCGGATCACGCCGGGTCACGACGGGTCCCGTCGTGAACGTGAGTAATATTTAAAATCGAGCCGGGAACGTGAGTGAAAATTGTCAAGGCGTGCAGGGAGCTTTGCTCCTGTGCTGCCCGCCATGTGGCAGATCTAGAGTTGGAGCGGGAAGTCATTGTACGTCTGTGTGGCAGCCTGCAGCGACGGAGCTTCGCACTTGTGTTGTGTTGTGAATGATGGATCTATAGTCAATCGCGTGTCTGCGTCTATAGGTCGCCAAGTAGAACTTAGTTTTAGTTGCTCGGGCGTAAAGGTACTTTTAAACCTAGGAATTAAAGTGTTGCCTAGCAACACATATCTTCTTGTACTCGCATCAGTAAAGGAAACGTCAATTTCAATGACAGCTTTTGATATTAAAGGTAATGTCTTTGAAGACCGTAGCGAGAAATCAGTATTTATTCCTGGTTGTAAGCTACTGTAGTTAATTTTAATTTATTTCTTTTGTGTCTACTATTCTGATTGCAACATATCACGTAAATTATTTCACTTGCAAAATATATTTTATTTTAGAATTTTTAATTCTGTTGCGGGTCCTTTATTGGTTTTAAATTTAAACATTCTGTTCTATCTGAAATTGAATTTTCAAATAAAAGCTGCGGGTTACGTCGTGGGATGCGCGTCACGCCGTGAACGTGCGTGAATGTGAGTGTTTAAAGCAAGCGTAAAACGTGCGTGACGTGAGTGGATACTCACTCACGTGCCCATCTCTAGTATTCATCGACTGGCGTATAAGGCAGGATATCATAGACCGATAATAATTGTAGAGCTATGTAGAATACTGGTTAAAACCGAAATATTTAAAAATAAGACCTTCAAAAGACTAGAAAGCATTAATATAAGTTTGGATATAAAAATGTGTTTACAAGTAACGGTAATATATTTGTTAAAACCAAAGATAAAACCCATACAGTTCTATTTCTGCATGACTTGAAATCTATCAGTAACTTGGTTTGTGCGTTACAAATTGTAATTGTTTTGCTTAATTTTATTTGAACAGTTTTCTAATTAAATTATGAATCTCGTATATCCACTGGAATATTTTTTTACGTTGTCTCATCTGCTGTCATGTATGCGCAAAATACCGTACTGAGTAGTGTTTAGTTCTTACAAAGCTGCATAGTGAATTTTGTAAATAGTTTATGTTATTTTGACTATATAATTTTTATCATTATGATGTCTGTAGCATTCGCATTTTAAAATTAGATCATTTTTATTTCGTTTGAATATATTGACATGAAAAATTTGTTCAAAATAGCTCATTTAAATATTCCCTTTATGAATGCCTAATTTTTAAGTATGAAAGTCATCTCCCACATATCAGACACGATGCTCTCTTTTTTTCCGAAACGTAGTTCGACGTGTCAATTGATAGGTCGATGTTATCAATCGATGCTTATATCATGATTTGTAAGCGTCGTAGATCGAAGAATATAGGCATTGCCTTTTGTATTTAAATTATATTAAGTGTCTTAGTATTACTACAAATAATGCAATTGAGCAATTCTGGGTTTCGGTGGGTAACAATTCTGACCGCTTTGTGATAACGGTCCATAGCCAAAATTTGACGTAAAAATATATCTGGCAAAACTTGAGACCACTATCCAACTGAATTGTAGGAACGAAGCAAATAATCTGCATTGGAGACTTTAATAGGACAGTCAAATTAGATTTAAGAAAAACGGCCCAAAAATAATTGCTAGTAAGCAGATACTTTAGTATATAAGCAAGGAATGCCCTGTAAAGGGCTTTACTCAGAACTTACCTAGCAAGTGGACGTTGTGACACTAAACACTTGGTAATGCGAACTAAATCAATTTTCAAATAAAAAAACGTTACTGGCGGTGGGATTCGAACTTTAGCGCCTGCTAATGCCATTTAAACGCTTGGCAGCAGCTCTCTCATTTGTCACATTTGGCGACGCAGGAAGAACCCTTTGAATCTGCAGGACACGGCTGCATTGAACATAACACACTTCGCATTGCCCCTTTTTGTTCCTTTTACAATGTATTTGTTGGGTCGCCTTTCAAAAAAGGCATACCTTTAGGTATATGCAAAGTATTACTTGTATATATTTCTCAGTTAAATCCAAATATATAACATTTTATTATTTTAAGGTACTCATCTCGCATATGTTGGGCCCTCTTTCCTCGAGGGTAAAAGCTTGAGCTATGTGCAAAATATTACTTTCATTTAAGTAATATTTCTTGAGTTAAGGCAAGAATAAGCAGAATTTTATTTTTTAAGGTGCGCACCCTGTATATATTTGACCGAAATGTTCTCGATTTTATGCCAGGAAGGCATATAATTTGCATCATCTTCCTCCAACAAAGAGTTTATGCGTTATACCGGCAACAGACAGAAAGACAAACAGATAGACAATCCGACAGACAGACAGACAGACAGACAGACATACGGAATTAAGAAAACCTGTGTTTCGTCATCTAGGGCTCTGAAACGAGAAAATCTGAAGAAATTTCGTAAGGTGAATTTTTCGCGATTACAATACTTCTTTCGTCTTTTAGACGAGGGAGTAGAGGTAAGTTGTGGAAAGGGTTAAACGTCCCCAAAATGCGTTTTTTGCCGTATCTCCGTAAATACTGTAGGAAATAAATATATAGTTCAGTATAAAAATGTACAACACACAATATCCTATACTAGACGAAAGGCTCTTAACCTTTTTTGCTATAATGATAACTAAGCCCAAAAATTGAGGGTCTACCTCGTTGAAGCATGATAATTACCAATATGTAATTGATGGTGATTTTCTTTTAGATCGTGTAATATTACAACGAAGAGCAACTTTCGGAAACATTCATAATAATTTGCACATAGCTCAGGCTTTACCCTTGCCGTTTTACCAAGTGTTTCCTTTTATTGTTTCAATATCGTTACGAACGTGAGGATAGTTTTTCCCCTATCTTTCTTTGATTTTTAAAATTGTTTGGTGTCACAACGTCCACTTGCGAGGGAAGTTCTGAGTAAAGCCCTTTACGGATTTTTTAATGTGCTTACCCTAAATACATATTTGACCGAAATTGTCTTGGTTTCATAGCTGGTAGATACAAAATCCGCTTGCAAAATATCTTCCTCCAACAAATAGTTTTTGAGTTATACCACCAACAGACGGAAAGGAGTACAGAAGACAGACCGACAGACAGACGGAATTGAGAAAACATTTTCTTCGTCATCTAGGGACTCTGAAACGTGGAGATCTGAACAAATCTCGGAAAGTAATTTTTTCGCGATTACAATAGACGAGGGAAGCAAAAACATCACTAAAGGGCTTTACCGGAATTTCTCTCACAAGTGAAAGTTTTGAGACTATAAGTTTAGCAGATATCAAAGGATAATAAGTGTTCAAAATAATGTACAAAATATATAAAAATATCTTACATAGATAATAATAATGAAAAAGTGAAAGAAAACACTTAGTAATGCCCATTACATCAATTTGCAAATAAAAAATCAATGCTCGAAGGTGCGAGTCAGACACTTCAGTGGCTTTAACCGCTGCTTCAGGACCGCGTACGCTTCTGGCTGCGTTATAAGGACGGTATAGATTTCTATACCATTTGCCAAGTTCACTTTATATCTGTTGATTTTATCAAGGGTAAAACTTGAGCTATATGTAGAATATTAACTTTACCTTTTCCTCAATTAAATCAAAAATAGGAACACACTTTATTTTTGAAGATGGTTACCCTATATATATTTTTCCGAAAGTATATCCTGTGTCCAGCCAAGTAAACATATAATCCACATACAAAATATCGCCTTTCTCCAATATATAGTTTTTAAGCCATACCGCCAACAGACGGGCAAACAGAAAAAAGGAAGGACAGACAGATGAACAGAGACACAAACGGAATTGAGAAAACATGTTTTTCGTCGACCCTGAAGCGTGAAGATCTGAATAAACTTCGGAGCGTGATTTTTTCACGATTATAACATTTCGTTCGTCTTTTAGACAATGGAACTTATTAAACGACCCATACGCAGGAAGAGCTTTACCAAAATTACCAAAACTAATTATGATATGCTTCCGTTTCTTCAATCTGGATTTCTCGACATCTTAACTGTACCTTTCTTAAAATAACTGACCACTTTCTTAAGGTTACAGATCAAGGCTGATCATGTTTCTATTGCTAGACTTTACCAAATCATTTATGATACTATAAATGATAATATTTGCATTTCATTTTACATTACATTGGACTGCAAGGTAAACCAATAAAACGTTTAAAGAATTACTCAACACGCAGGATTCAGTATTTTGAACATAACACATCTAATCCTGCACAGCTGAGATCAGGTGTTCTCCATGGTTCCATTCTTGGACCTTTGTTATTCACAATTTATATATGTTGTTTTAACGATTGTAGTAAACACTACCATTATCGTGCATACCCTGATGATACGCAATTATATAATTCTTTCTTGCTTTGTGACCCCAATCTAGCTATAAAAATGGTTAACTGCGATTTAGCGACTATTTACGAAACCTCTTCACTACATGACCTCTTTCTAAATCTGTCAAAATTGCATTTAATGGTATTTAGCAAAAACATTTGTAGTAATACCTAAACTTTAGATATTAAAATCAACAATATTCTTATGATATCTTTTATCGGAATTTTTCCACTGCCCGATAAAACATATCATAATAGACCACTGCCAAAAAATTACATTCAGAGAACAACAATATTCGTATTCTCCTGATAAAATTTACATACAAATTAAGACTGATTATTAAAAATTATTTTAGGTTTAGTGGTCACATATCTAAACTACCCAGAACGCTTATTCAAAATTACGTATTCTATATTCTCACAGACATTACCTTTCCTGCGAAGTTAAAACATATCTTCGTGAAACGCTTGTCTTGTCACTGTGTGGCTACTTCTGTACACTTAATAGGCCTCGTCTGAGTTTTGAGGATAGAAATCGAACCCAAAAAGTCCAAAACGCATGATTATGCTATATAGTTGGGTTTCGTATATATAAGCGTATTTGTCATAAACTTGCAGAAACTTGCTGATTGAATATGAACAATAGATTTTATTTATGTAGTGCGATTTTATACCACAAAATTTGTGTTTTTAAAAAAGTACCCTCTATTAAATAAAATATTTTTTGGAACAGATAATGTAAACATTAGAAGGAAAGAAATCGTTACACCGCCAAACCAGAAAACATCAAAATTTGAACATTTATTCCCATATAACGCTTCCAAAGAATATAAATTTATTATCAGATGAATTAAAACCTTTCCTGTCAACAAATTTAAACGTATACTCAAAGAAACGTTATTTACGAAACAGCTTGAGTAACTAGGATTAAAGAGGGCATTTAACTCTATGTCTACCAAAATTGAGTTTAAATGATAAGATGAATAAACAACAGTAGAAGAGGAAAAACAGTTTTAAAATCTTGTTATTTATTAATCGAAATAATCACAGAACATTTATTTTTCCAGTAATTGCTATAATCTAATAAACAATTACTGTATAAATTCCAGGTTTAAGTGACATATGAGGGTGGAGAAAGTCTCTCTGTTCATTTGAACTTTGCTTTGTGGTTTCTTTTTAATTTATTTCCTCTCCTATTTGATGTTATCACTAGGATTGTAACACAACTTTGTTATTATCTTTCTGTAAGTATTGGAAAAAAATAATTGAACATTATTGATTATAACACTTATTTCTACTTTGAAAAACCGATTCAAAAACTTTCATAAACCAGGGTGTTCTTACCTCCTTGAAAAACTACATTATGCCTTTGTAGCGGAGCTAGGTATGCCAAACTTTCTAAAAAAACAACAGACATTTTTCTGCATGCGCAAGGTTGTAAAAGTGCCACCGATTAACTACAAAGGCACTAATTAAAAGTGAAATTCGGTGTGCAGCTCTACTAGCTAAAATCAGTGGGTGTTTTGAAATCAATTGCGATGCAGAAAAGAGCAAAACCTTTTAATGTCAAAAACTGATTTGTGTCGCGCTTGCAGCAAAGTGAAAAGATTTCCTCGGCAGAGCAAAAGTATGTTCAACCCTTTTGACTCAACGCGAGGGCTATTAACGCAACCAAAGCAATCAACCCGATCTCCGGACCTGGTATCCTACTCAACGGACAATGGACCATTGTAAGACCAAGGTGGTGCGAGGCAGTTAAAGATCCAAATTCGAAACATGCGGGGAAAGGGCGAGTAAAGAAACGTTTGCGGAATTCACAGAAAGCCGGCAATAGAATACCGTTGTTCTCTGAACCGGTGTTCCCAGCACAGCCGACAGTACGTATTGTCCTCGAAGAATGCCCCGAAATTCCTATGGGCAGGTGTTCTTTCAGGAATCCGTTATTGCGTAAGAGAACAGTATTTAAGACCAGACAGCCTGGCGTCTCAACATTGCTTCTCGATACTACCGTCTTGTTTACTTTAACCAAGTCGAGGGCTTTTGGTCAGCTTCCATACCATCTTTCGAGTTAGATTCTGGCGTTCGTGTATATAATTCTCTATAGTCGTGTTCTACGTATTAACGTATTTTTACGTGAATATACGTATGCGTTATTTTGTGTTCTCAAATAAATAAAATGGATGTTGTTGTCTACATCGGTTATGCTTTATTAAACTACAAGTAGCCCCTCACCGATCCATATAACATTTCCAAACCCTCACTACTAAAGATGTACAAAAAATACGGTGGTGAACTTATAGAGTGTTTAGCTCTACATTTTGAACGGTTATAGCCGACTCTTGTAGGAGGGGTAATACAAACTGACATTTTTGTGAATGGAACACCATGTATTTTTTTCACGATATCATTCTAAGCAATAGTTTAAAAGTTTTTATTTTTATTCTAAGAAAAATTGGCTTACTTTTAAATATCAAATACGCCTGCTTTTAAGAATTCAGAAAATAGATTGCTGTACCTATTCTACTAGCCAAGAGTCTCTAATTTGTGCTGAGGTGAGAAACAATCGATTTTATTATACAGTGTGAATTTTAGAAGTTTTCAACTTTTGCGAATTGTAAAGAGCCAACTATTTTGACAGTTTAATATTAAACGTACCTACTGTTTTCTCAAATGTTGTTTTAAATGATCCACTAAAGAGTTGTATTTGAGAAAAACAGTTATAGCTCTTTACAATTATGAAAAATCGACAAATTCTAAAAGTAAGCCTATACAATAAATTATTTTTGCTTAGGCTACTATGATTTTCTTTTTTTCACAAAAAAATTAAAAACTTTTAAGCTATTAGTCCGAATTTCAAAAGTAAGATATGCACCTGTAGTACACGGCACAGTTCACTCTCGATTATTCAGTATAATGACCAGGAAGGGTACCGGGTAATTAAAAATCACTGATAATGTATAAGTAATCAAAAACAAAACTTAAATGAATTTTTCCGAATACACAAATATTATGGGCGAATTTATTCATGTCTGAAATAATTTTCCATTAATATAGGTTGTTTGTTTCCGACGCGATTATCCGGCAAACCGGATAATTGAGAGCCTACTGTACCTACATTAACTATGTCAGTAAAATATTAAGAAAAAGAAACACAGGCGAATTGTTAATGAAAATGAAAACTAATCGTTATCTGAACCAACACGTTCAGTAATTGTTTATATTTATAGCTTTGAACAAGTAAAAAAACAAAATACGGATTACTGTATTACCAATGAGCATATATGCTCTTTGGTATTACTCAAACTCCGACTCTTGATAACATGAAAACGACTCAACTTCTTGTGTTACATTATCTGTCCGAATAGACATATCTAATAACAACTATTTCGTGTAGTATTTGTTATTATATCTACACGTAGTTTGTTGGCCTACATACTTAACATTGTTGATAAATGTTTTCATACTAAATAATTTTGCCGGTCCTTTGTGCATTACCTATAGACTATATTTAAGGTAAGCACTCAGGATTTCATTGCCTATCTGTGATATTAATAGAGATATCTATGATTCTATTAATATAACTGATAAGCGTTATAAAATAATGCAACCGTAAAGTTATATTTTTATCGCTAACGTGAGTTATCAGAATTTATTTCTATTTACGTAAAAATTCAGCCGAATTGCGATGTCGTATAAACACGTTGTTGCCACACGGCCTTCGTAATATTAAACTAAATCTACTCAATTCAAGCGGCGTTATTTAATGAAGATCGATTGAATCATTAGAGTTGACATGATCAAACATTGCTCTATAATGGAATTAATGCTAAGCTCGCTTTATGTTTTTACAACTGAAAGCGCCCATATTAAATGCGCTATCTGTGATTACAGGGAACACTTAATTTAATTTAATATTAACATAGGCATTTAAGGTGACTGTTGTTAAAATGCTGTAATTTAAAAGCGACACCGAACTTCTTCCCTATATGTAGCTGAAAAATATCTAAAAAAAATTCTATCCATACAGGTGGCTCGCATCGATTAATATTTTAATTAGATTTCCATTTTCGTGTAAAATAGAAACCATATTATTACTACATTCATACAAAATCTCTCTCGGTATTGGCTATAGAGAGTGTAAACAATTTTTAGAGTGCCATAGTACTCAATAAATTCGAAATTGCGTCCTAAAGAAGCTACAGATTTCAGAAGGATAATAGAAAAATATAGTTACTTCAAATACAACAAAAAAAAAACAATTTAGTGAAATATAATTACTTATGCAGAATTGGATAACCTTGGGAAAAATGTAGTGTGTGTAGGGGTAATTACTACAGGGATACAAGATACTTGTTATCATAACTGTTCACATATTAAATATTTGTCAATTTCAGTTAGATCTTCGAAAATCCTAGTCTTTTTTCGACATAAAAATCTAATCTTGTTTTGAATCCACCAAAAAGTTAAGTAATAAGTAATGTTCCTTGTATTTAATTAATTTTAAATTGGCAACGTGATCTGCATACCCAACGTGATTAAAGTAATTGTCTGAGCGATAGGACAAAATGATGTGGGGCACCATGGTGCATGACTTCTTTTTGTTACAAGGTTACTTCATCCAAAAGTTACACGGAAACCATTTTCAGCAAATTCCGATTATGCTATCCTCTTGAAACGGATTAAAAGCAGATACAATTAATTATTATTAGCTTTTTACTTTAGTGATTAGGTGCACTCCAATTTAGGTATAATCTTCTCAAAAACCGTTGCTTTCAGCGATTCTAAATTCAAGCACTTTTTATGTAAAAAGGCGTACATTGTTTAAATATCGAACTAGAATTGACTAATATTTCGACTTTGAAAAATTATGATACAAACTTTATAATACTTTAAAAGGAAAGAGTACCTCTGCTATATACTATTTCTACCAAATTGATTATTGTCCATTTTATTTCAATTATTACTTTTTGCACTATAGCAGGGGTGGCGAACCAATGGCACGCGTGCCATTGATGGCACGCGGCAAAATAATTTGGGCACGGCCTTAATTAAGGAATTTAGGTACCTCATCGAAACAATTTATTTTTTCGTCTAAATTTGAGGTCATAGTAACAAAGTTCATTGTAAACAAGGCTACCGGTGCCGGAACGGCAACAGACTGCGCGACAGAAATAGGTAGATTTCGCGCGAATTTCTGACCGAATGGATGGGAGTGAGCTACGGAGTGAGCTAAAGCGGGCGACGCGGAGGGACGGCGAGAGGGGCGCTGTTACGCTTAGTTTGTAGTTCGCATGCAGTATTTGAAATAACTAGTTGGATTTTACTTTAAGCATTTATTTTGTAAGTTCTCCCCTGGATCGTTAGGCAGCCCTATTCACATATATTTTTAAATATTGAATACATTTTCCCCTGCGTAGCTAGGCAACCCTATTTTCATCTTGTGATAAATTTTTCAGCAAATTACAGCTATGTTGCTATCAATTTAGACCACCCTGCATTCCAATGGTCCTTTTCCAATTTTTGGGAGATTTTGATAACCTGAGTTGAATTGCGTGTGGTAGTATTTCTCGACCTTTTCCATCCCAGCCTTCGCTTGAATAAATTGGTTGCCCCTCGGTTTCGTGCTTCACCAGCTTAGTTATAGCTTGGTTCATTTGTGAGGGAGAATTTGGAAGCAACGGAAGCCCACTGAACGTTAGGATAATTGTTTATGGTTGCAATCCTTACGTTCACTACGCTCTTGCGGAATTTTGGGGCTCACTTTCGTTGTTTGCACGGCACTCCAGGCTGTTCGCCATCTCCAGGTTAGTCTTCTTAGCTCCCGCCTTTTAACTCGGTTATGTACCTAGGAATATGTATTTTTAGCCTATTTCTACCTGGCATTATTTGATGGCACGTCATGCTTCATTAACCATTTCTTTAGAAAAAAAATGGCACGTAGATCAATAAAGGTTCGCCATCCCTGCACTATAGGAACTAGGGTCATAGGAACTGTTTTGCTTATTTCGTGAAATTATCCTTCTACACCCTGTATTTTAGCACATTACAGAAAGCATTTTGACCACCTGATGCAAGGGCGATTTTTATGTAATCTAGCTAACGGAGAAATGACTTGGAGACAAAACCCGTTTTTCTACTCTAGTTAATTTGAAGAATAAATAAAACCTAACACAGAAAGAAAAGTAAAAACGTCTACTTCAAATATAATGCCCAAGAAACAAGAATATTTTTTTAAGGCGAGCACACAAAAACCATTAGATACTAGCTATTTATGCAACAAGTGCTAAAAGCCTTCGGCTTCGTTTCATAATTTTCGTGTCTCGTGCATAAACGACTTTTAGCACGCGTTGCATACAATATTTTATCTACGACCTTAATTTTACTGTTATTAATCCATAAATATCGATTTAACAAAGGTTTGCATTTACGACACTTATAATTTATGTCATAAAAAAACGGTAGACGCGGTCGAATGTTTGCGGAGCCAGTACTGTCAAGGTCAGTTACGAAAGGTAATTATGAATACTAAACATCTGACTGTATTCATTACATAACGATTTAATTATTTCAAAAACACTTTACCTGTAACGCAAGAAGTAACTAGAATAACTTTACAACTTCACTTCCAGTTCGAAATTGTAGTTTTATAACCTCACTTCACTTTATACCACACATGCGCTTAAAGTAAAGAGATTATTTCTTTAACCACGCTAAACTATAAAACGTCACTTTTAGTGAAACAAGCCTACTTTTAGTAGTGGTCGTAGATAAAATATATTATGTGAATACTATAAACGTCTAGTGTGACCTGTATTTATCAGAAAGAAATTTTTATATTCTTCGGTTTATTTATAGGTCCAGTATCTGTTTCTCTAATATTTTCTTTATCAGCTACCCCGTCAGCATTTTGCTGGTCTGCTAGTTTCTGGTTTTCCATTACATGTGATTTTGACTATTCTATCGTTTATCACGCTATCTATGTGCTTATTTCACATTTTGAGTTTATTTTTGGTAGACTTGACTATGTATTTTGTTTCGTTGTTTTTATGTTGTCATTTCTTAGTATTGCAATGGGCCGATGCGTGTCATCCTATATATACAGGGTGTTTGTAGATCACTAGACAGCTCGTAGCTTCGTTAATAATAGAGCTATCGAAAATAACATTATTTTGCTTTAAATGCTAGTGTACAACCTAAACATTGACGTAAAACTATTTAAGCTATGGCCTCCCATTTTTACGTAGTGATATACAACTTTGGTTTTTTAAATGAAACACCCTGTATATTTTTAAATATTTGAAATCGGCGCTAAAAGTGCTTTATAATAGCATTCTTAAATTTAAATTTGGGAACGTACCATTTTACCAAATTTAACAACAATTTTAGCCAAAGTAGACCTTGCATTACACAAAATCACTAACAATCGAACAAGAAATTCAAAACTCCACTTGGCTCTAAAAATTTCTCATGACCAAATTATAGCACCAGACGTACTAAAACAATTAAAAACTATGTTTTTTAAATAGAATAATATACGTTTCATTAACAATAACATTTATCTTTCAATTGTTTTACGTACTTTTGATTTTTTAAAAGCTACTTCTAAACGAATTGGCGAATATGGTACACCGTTGGAAAGCCTTTTCATTGTAGTTTTCAACTGTTTAATGAAACTCATATGGTTCCATTTAAAAAAAACATAGTTTTCAGTTGCTTTAGTACGTTTGGTGCTATAATTCCGTCATGAGAAATTTTTAGAGCCAAGTGGAGTTTGTTTTGCATTTCTTGTTTGATTGTTAGTGATTTTGCGTAATTCAAGGCCTACTTTGGCTAAAAAAAATTTTTTATTTGGAAAAATAGTAAGTTCCAAAATTTAAATATAAGAATGCTATCATAAAGCACTTTTAGTGCTGATTTCAAATATCTAAAAATATATAGGCCATGGCTTAAACAAGTTTACGTCAATTTGTAGGTTGTATACTGGCACTTAAAACAAAAAAAGTTCTTTTCGATATCTCTATTATTAACGAAGTTAGGAGCTGTCTAGCGATTTACAAACACCCTGTATATCATATCTTTGGTATTCAACCTTTAGTCTGCCAGTAGTAAAACCAGGCCATAGTTTCCATGATGTGTTAATTATCTTAAAACGCAATGTGTATTCCGCAAGTGCATTTGTGCGCGGCAGCACAGCTGATTTGCAGACTTTTCAGTTGTAAATAACAAAGCAACTATGGTGTGAAGGACAGCGGGGGTCAGTCGCGTTCAAGCAGCCAAAAGTGCGTTACGTCCAAAGACGAACAACGTCACCAAAAACCATTAAGTGCATACAAAAGTGCCTGTGTGGTTCTGCATTAACAGCCTACACCTAGTGCAACTCAAGCTGAGGTGCAGCTTTCAAAAGTGAACAGTCACCTTGGAAGTAATACTGAGGAACAAACAGTCGACACAGCAAGAAGCTACGATTTCGGATTCAAAGGAGCACACAGAGTTGACTCGGCCTCATCTGGCAGAAATAGTAAAGCCAGGTTAGTTACTATAAATAACTACCGCCACTTACTGTACGAACCAGTGAAATTGAGGAAACCAGAAGCTTCATAGCGAATGACACAATCTTGTGACATCTGTGAAAGCCCGCGGAGTGGCTACAGTTTGGCGTCACTGCTGAGTCAAGCATTATTAGTGCGCGCGGAAAATACAGAAATCAGCAACCAGGTCGGGCTTCAGGGATTTGTGGGGTAGATTTAAAACATTTTCACTCGTTTTGTGTTGGGACTGTAGTTACTAATTAAATATGAGGCTTGCCTATATTTAACAGATATTTCCAAGCAAGTAATATTAGCATTTAGCACGTAGATGTTTAAAGAGAATAATCCGTTGCTGATAACGTATAACCTTTTTTAGTATTTTAAGTACTTCCATGCATATGTGTTTCTTTCACAGATTACCTATATATCTTTTTATGTGAACTGTGAGTTTTGTGCTTCTACTACTGTTTAAACTAGCAAATAAAGGAAAATATAAATTCATAATACAGTAGAGTATAGGGCTAAGTAAAAAGCCGCATTACACCATCCCGAATAGTATGTTTCCAAATATTGTTCGTAAAATTGTCATTCTCTTTGTCTTTGTTGTGCAACGTAGGCTCTTTGCTGAATATGTAGAAATTGATCTAATATTTTATAGATTCGCGATCTACTTTGTATTGTCATGTTTTTAACTATCCATTACAAGTTCACATCTGGTGGGTGCTGTGGCGGCTGTAAGACATTTCGTCTTGTTTATATAGAGATTTGCATGTTATAATTTTCTGTGGCCAGTTTAATCTGCTGCAACTGTCTTTGCAAGTTATATATCTTCCGATGCGTTGATTAATGCTACATGATTCCCAGAATACATGGTACTGATTTTTTTGTTTTCTAAGCGAAATCCATGATTATCGCCTTTTTTATCTATTATTGTGTTCATTTTCATGTATAGGACCAAACTGCCAGCTTGCCTTATCCCACACGAGGTACGCGCTTCTTCTGTTATAATATTTTTCCATTTTATTTTTATCATATTATTAGTTTTTAATTAACGGTTCGATCAATTGACGCCTTCGAAGCTCAAATTCGACTGTCGTTTATTGTTCCACATTCCTTCCGTCCTATGCAGTAGTGTTCCATACCATTACTTGTTTTGGAAGCCTGTCGTATGTCATCCTTGAACATGTCCATACCACATCACACAGCGACAAGCTGTTCTATTTTATATATAATTGTTTTTTGTACACCCATATTTTGCCTGACGGTATCGTTCCTAACTCCATCTTTTCGAGAAGTTCTAGAAGCTCTTCTAATAGCATCCATTTCGGTTGCAAGTATTTTCTTCTTATTCACTTCACTCATGCGCGATGTTTCAGCCCCATACAATAGAACACTTTCAATCATGACGTTGTAGATATCCATTTTCCATTTCTTGCTGATATCTTTGCTCCAAAGTGTACCGTCGAGGCACCAGATGACTTTTCTACCAGTTATTACTCTACTTTTTATTTCGACGTCGTCTTTCCCAGTTTTATCGAGGAGGATTCCTAGATATTCATATTTTTCGCATGCCATGACTGTTTGGTTGTATTCTAAACTTAAGTTGGGATCATTGGTTTCTGTTCCACCTACTAAATATGCAGTCTTATCAAAGTTCATGGTTAGGCTCCATTTTGTATACCTATTCATCTATTAGATTTCGAGTCATATACTATAAATCTTCTTTATCTTGGACCATCACCACCTGCGATCGTCTGCAAACTGAAGCGTATAGAGACATGATTCTCCAATATGTATTCCCATATTCCCACATTCCTTTTCCTTATTGACAAGGCTTTTGATTTATACCGAGTGTCTTAGAAAGAATTACATCTAGTAGGTTTTGAATTTTGTTTGCATGTAAATTTTTATGTGCCGTTAGATTGTTGTTGGTATTGCATTCTGGGAAATTCAAAGCATACTAGATGTAATTGTCTTTAAGACACCCGGTATATTTTAAACGAGTTGGCGAGGTGCAACATCCTTGCCTTAAGCCCTTTGTTACAATGCATTTTTCGAATACTCTGCTTCCTACTCTAATTCTTGACGACAGGTTAGAGTATACATTTTAGAGAGCTCTAATAATAATTTTATTGTTTGTATTCGGTTTTTCTAGCGCCTCTTCATTTTTTACTTGTTGGAATATTGTCATAGACTTTTTTGATATCTACAAATAGTAAGTAAACCTCTTGATCAGTTACTGTTATCTTCTCCATTATTTGTTTAACATAGAATATATTGTCATTGCAGAATCGTCCGGTTCGGAAACCTTGTTCTTCTTCATCAGTATATTCTCGTTCGATTAGATCTCTTACTAATTATAGACTCATATAAACGACTCATTGTACTGGTTATTGATATTCCTCTGTAGTTGGTAGGATTGTGTTTGCTGTTGTTTTTGTGAATAAAGATTATGTATGCTTCTTTCCATGAATCGGGTACTGGGCGTCCATCAAGATATTCTTTATTTCGAATAATTTCTTGGTTCCGTTCTTTATCAGCTTTGATTTGATGCCTTCTGGACCCGGTGATTTTCCATTCTTCAATTTTCTGACTGTCTCCTCAACTTGCTTTAATCTAAATGTATTATTGTTCCTTCCACATTTATTTCTACTCGGTTTAAGATTTCAGCCATATACTCTTCTCTGTCTTCTGTTGACAGATCCTTATAGTATTTCACCCAGTCAGTAACCTTAATTGTACCTACTGCTGTTGTTTCTCGCCTTGGAGCTCTAACATTTTTTATAAACTTCTATACTTCCTTGCACTTTCTTCCACCTATAAATATATATGTATCTATTTCTCTGCATTTCGGATTCCATACTTTATCTGTTGCTGCTGCTATTATTCTTTTTGTGTTTCTTTGAGCTTCTTTATATCGTTTTCGAACGCGATTATCTTTTGTATTTAGCCATTAAAGACAGAGTTTTTCTTTTTTTGACATGCTACTCAATTCCTTCATTCCCCCAATATTTTCGATTATTTTTTTCTATGTTTATCCCTAGAGCTTCATACGCACCGTCCGTGATACATTGTAAGATGTGCTTATAGGCTTCATCGGGTGTCTGGCCCTCTACTTGTTGCAGCTTGTCTAATCGTTCTTAGTACAAAGCTTAGTACTTACATTTGCGAAGCTTTCTATATAGTATTCCACTATTTAATTTTTGTCAGTTTTATCAGAATCTTCTCGTATTTTAGTTAGAAGATTTTTATTGTGCTGCAATACGGCTGCAGCTCTAATGAAGTAGTAATTCAAACCACACGATAGCCCTCGACATGCTCTAATGCCATTAACTTTCATGTTAGTGGTATGCTTTACAACAACGTAACGTTCCTCCAGATGTAAATGTGGATGTCCTTATGTTTATAGAACCCGTTCATTATTTTTATTGCAAGAGTTTCGCACAAGTCAATTAGTCGTCGACCGCTATTGTTTAATTGTTGTTCTCCATAAAAACCAACAGTACCATCTTTTTGTCTAGTACCTTTTCTGGCATTAAAATTGCCGGCTAGTATAACTTCTCTCGAATTTCCAATGTTAGTTATAATTTCATTCAGTCTTTCCTAAAAATCATCCTTACGTATACCAGTTCGTCATCAATTGAGGCGTATATACCTACTATTGCAACTCTGTGTCCTCTTATATTCATATTTATTGTTATAATATCTATAGGTTTCCAACTCGTGATGCTTGCTTTATACTTCGAATTTATAAGTAACGCAACTCTTTCTTCTTTAGGTATTCCACCCCTAAAAAATTTTAAGAGCAAACGACGTTAATTTATAATCACTTTTACCATTCATATTCTACAAGATATTCGAAAACTGAACTATAATAGGTTATACTTCTAATTCCACAATCGTGTAGAACATGCACCATTGAAAGGTCCTTTAGAGCTTTGCGTAGAGTGAAAATCTGGTTGTAGTCAACAATATCAGAAAATCGCTTTATTAGACTATGTATGTTGAGTGTACACAGAAAAATAATACTGGAAAAAAGTGAGGAACTACAAGATAAAGTCTTAAAAAGATTTCCGAAAACTAAAGTTAATGTAAATTATAATTTTTTGCAAATTGTAAAAAGGAAAACAACAATATTATGTAATAATAATAGTTAATTGTATATATAAATGTTTAGCCCCCTTCTAACTGGAACCCTGGCTACGCCCTAGCTGCACGTTCCACGTTCCAATAGCGTTCCATTTCCGTAACGTAGCCAGTTTTATATTTTCATCCTTTCCGAGACTTATTCTAGCCTTTTTAGCAAATTCAAATTTTACGGATACTGGGGAACTAACCCAACGACCCAGCCCCTAACCTGAAGGACCAGGTGATTTGAGTTTAGGGTTTTTTCCCTTTGATTGACTTCAAAACTGAAGAGGTTCAGTCTCCCCTGTCATTACCCTTTCCGCCTTTCTTGCCTTTTGGAGGTACCTCCTCTCCACCGAGTATGCTGTTGAGGTTTTTTATGCTTTTTATACCTACAGCTAGGTTTAATTAAGGATTTGAGACTTGCCGGATAAAAGGATTGTAGAAAAAGGTGAATCGAGGACATTTACCCCAGGTAGTCGCCTTATTGACAGAGTGCAGTAATGTTATGCCTTGGTAGTTTGGCGGTTCTATGTTGCTACATCTTTTAAAGATCGGTGCAGTTATACTTTTGTTCTATTTTTTTGTACTTCCATTTTATTTCAAATATTTCGACCCCTTTTACTGTGCTATCGCATTACTCGGGTTTTATGTGGTTATTACTGTTTGTCTCCCTTGTTGATTAGTTGCTTCTGTTCTTTCTATGCCTTCAATAACTGTTTCTTTGTGTTAATACTGTTCTTTGAAATCGGTTAACCATTCGTTTTTCGTTGTAATCCGATTTGTACATATACCATACAAATAATGTTCTTTATCGCCAGTAAAATTTCTCCAATACACTTGCATTATTTTATTGTTGTGAGCGTGTCTTGGCTCTTTATAGTTACATGTTCTGCCCTTGTTTCTCATCCAGATCGTCCAGATAAGCCTTTCGTTTCTCCAATGGTAGGTTTTTATAAGGGTATTTATATCTACATAGGTACCTACTTTGCGACTTCCCAAAGCTTCAATTGCTGTGTTGCTTATATTTATTGATAATTTTAGTCAACTTTCTTTCATATCATCATCTGGATTTGTTAGATTGTTATTTTTTTGGTCAGCCTCTTTTGGTACAATCTACGTGTACCTACAGGGATCTTCTATTGACTATGTGTTTAATATTTCGGTATACTTTGGTGAAATTATTTGACCGAGTTTAGTGATCAATGGTAACTTTTCTAGTGCTAAGTGGTAGTCAGATAGTCAAATATTCTTGGGGACGGGAGCGTTTGAGATACATTGATTGAAAATTAAGATATTAGGATAAGATGATATTACTTAAAATAAAAAAAAATAATAAAATAATAACACTAAAATTATACCGTGCAATAATCGCAAGTAGAACCGACAATGAAATGGGCACAGTGTTCGGCATAGGCATCCAATCCATTTATAGTAGCATATGCTTGCTCACAGTTATCGTCCATTTCAAAATATTCTAAATCCGTGTGTTCATCAAACAGCTTCTGCTCTTTTGCAGCCTTTTCTGCTTCTTCCAGAATTTCGACAGCCTATAAAGAGTAAAAAAGCAATCAATGAAAATGAAGCACAATTAATGCACTTATTAGTACTATACAACATATATTGCTTATTAACCATTTTAACTATATCTGTACAACCGGTTTATAGTATTTGTTATTGGTGATATCAACATATTTAAGTGTAAAGTGTAAGCGTAATAGCAAATTTATAATGAAATAGTTCATGAACTTGCAGTTAAAATAATATACATATTCGAAATATATAAATTTTATTTTTAAATGCAATGTGCTGTGCGTATGTAGCAAATGTTGTTCTGCTAGAAATCATAACAGGAGGAATTATCCATATATGTATAGTAACGATGAACCATCCGCAGCATTGTGCGTCATCAAACCTTGCAGAATGCCACGTGACTCAATTGCGTCGTGATAGACAATAAACAAATCTCTAATTCTACTAAAGCTACATGCACCTTCTATAGAAAATGTGAAATAGAAAGTAATTCTCATAATAGAAATGGAATTTCAGCTTTACTGTTTGTTAAATATTTATTTCCTATTATTGTAATATATGAGTATTTTTAGACTTCAGTCCTAGTTTATTTAAAATATACAGGTGGTTAACGTACTTCTCCTATTCTAGAGAAAATAGAGAGAAACTGTGATTTACATCTGCAATTACATATAGAATTTTAAACAAAAGTAACCACAATTATTCCTCTTGCGTTTGACAAACAGCGATTTGCAGTCACTGTCACTGGAGTAACCATTGACTGCACTTAAAAAATCATAGAGATAAAAACCCGTGACGTTAAAGTTAGATCTTGCTTAATTTAATTTCAAGCACATACATGACTAACCCTTTTATTTTTTTTCTAACTTCTTACCTGCCATTTTCGTTCATTGCTTGACGGCTATAGTTATTATATCATCAGATTTTTCCAAAACCTTTCTTGCCTAATCTGGGCTTTCATTATAAACGCCTGTTTGTTTATCTATCTCTTGCAATTACTACATGTCGCGCCCAGCTTCTTTTTTGTCTAGCTATTCTTTTATTATGTCTGCTACACCCTTTATTTCTCTCAACCATACGTTTGATCTATATTTTAATGTAACTCCAAAAATTCTTCTCTACATTGCCCTCTGCGTTGTTTGTACTCGTAGTTTTTAAATTAATTACTTTGTTTAGTCAAGTCTTTATCTGGGCACCACAAGTTAGTACAGATAATAATAATAATACATAGTATTTATTTTCCCAACATTTACAGAAAGAAAAGGAAAAAACTGTGCTGCGATACCATTGATAAGATATATAAATAACTAAATAAAAAAGTAAAAAATGGAAAATAGAAACCACATGGCGAAGTTCAGCCCTATTCTGCTACTTAAACTTTGAACCTTTGAATCTTTATAGTAAGTTTGTTAGATTACAACTACCTATTACTAATAAAAAAAAAACATTTTCGAAAATAAATATTCTGCGATAATACCAAATAATGAATGACAAAATTAAAACTATTTTTTCCTTTTCTATTATTTATTGATCTTATCATTTAAACCAAAATTGTAATACAAATAGAGATAAATGCCCTCTTTAATTTCAGTTACTTACACTGTTTATTAAACAAAGTCTCGTTTAGTTTACTTTTAAATTTGTTGACAACAGGAAAGATTTTTAATTCTTCTAATAATGTATTATATGCTTTGTAAACGTTATATGAGAAAGAACGTACAAATTTATATGATTTGTGGTTAGTGGTGTAACGATTCCTTTTCTTCTAATGTTTATATTATGAACATCTGTTGGAAAAGATATTTTACTTAATAGGTAGGGTGGTTCCCTAAAAAGAATAACTTTGTAATATAAAGTCGCAGTACATAAATAAAACCTATTGTTCAAATTCCACCAGGGAGTTTCTGTAAGTTTAGAAGAGATACGATCATAGTTATAAATATCTTTAACGTTCCTAATAATACTGAAACAATAAAAGGAAACTTGGTAATGCGAATTACATCAATTACAAATATAAAAACATTACCGGCGCGGCGGTCAGATTCGATTCAGCTCTTGTGAATACATTTCAACGGTCGACCATTTGTCGCACGCTGCCATACAGGACCGTTCGGATATCTACGATACAGCTCCATTAACCCACAACACACATATTCGTTGACCCTTTTCGTCTCTTACAACATTTATCGTGTATCTCTTGGGTCCCATTTTTGTCAAGAGTAAAGAATAAGCTATGTGCAAATCATTACTTTTGTCTATTTCTCAGTTGAAGCAAAAATAAACAAACATTTATATCTGTAATATTTTTTATTTACAAATTGATGTAATTTGCATTACCAATTGCTTCAGTATTATTAGGAACGTTAAGATATTTTTACCCCCTAGTTGCCTTTGATTTTTCAAGATATTTAGAGTCACAGTTTCCACTTACGAGGAAGTTCTGAGTAAAGCCCTTTACAGACCTTTTTATAAAGCGATAACGTCATTTAGTTATTAATGGGCTTCGTCTCTACAGGCCTCTGCTGTAATCAATGCGTTACGTGATTTGTGTTAGTGATTAGCTTTTCTTGAGAGCTTAATAAGGCTGCCAATTAATGAAAGCTACTTCACTGCTCGGTTTCTTGCCATTAGTTAATGAATTCGTTTTGTTTGCTTACATGAATTTATTATAATAACTAGTACCTAAAAAAATAATAATAATTTCCTGCGTTTATTTTAAATGTAAAGATCACTGTGTAATTTGATATATTAGTAGTTTAGCTTCTGGGTTTATTTGGAATCTACCCAATGTAATTATATATCTATATAATAATGTAAATTCTGGGTTGCTTTAATATAACGAATCTAGAGTTATTTATATAATGTAAGTTTGAATGTAAACTTAATAGCCGTTATTATAATTGATAATTTTTCGTATGTACTTTGTTTTAAATCCTCGGTGTCTCGATTTTATAGTGGTACCTACGTGAATTTCTATTCGCGCTTGGCTTGTTGATTTTATTAAAGCCTTGGTACTTGGAGAAGCCCTCAACGGTAAGTATAATTTGTTTAGACTGCTGGTTAGATTGAAGTTAGCGCTGTCACTAGACGCTGCCTATTCTGTTTCTATTTAGTAGTTGAAAGAACAATTTCTTTAATCAGACTCCTTATCATAAATCGGCGAGAGGATCGAGCTTGGCTGTGTGCCTTCCTAAAAGTTGTAAAGTACGGGACACCTAATCAGATTACCGTGACAAATCACGGTATGTGGAAGCCCACCCCACCTCCAGTATCATTATTAACAACAGTTGTTCAACCCTAAAATAAATAAACAGGCTTATCAGAAAATGTTCTTGCTTTCCTTAAAAAGATAAGAAGACTATATTTATTATACCGGGTGGTGATTTACATGACGTAATATAGGGATTTCCATGTTCAAACTTAAAGAAAAATTGTTTTTTACAAAAACAATTTAAAAATTGTTATAGGCGTAGTACTGGAATGAAATAGACACTCATAAACCATACAAAACAAATTCTTGGTCAGACCTAAGACCTATAAAGTGTGGTAAAATAATCGACCATTGGTACATAACGACACCAACCATTTCGTTGTATGTGAAGGAATTTATATAATTTTTATATGGTCTCAACCAGTTTTTGCACAAGGCTGCTTGACACTTTTGGCAAAGTAGGTTGCTTCTTTTTTGTTTGTTAGTAGTACTACAGTAAGTACAAATTTCCAAGTGGCCACTTAGATAAGCATTTCTAATGAGAGTTAAAACTTTTAATGGACGTTCTAGTGTCGAAGCTTTTTTCTGTTTGGTTATTTATCCATTTTTGGCCTGGACCATTTTTTTCGTCCACAGTAGCCTTCTATTGATTTGTCAGTTAATTTGGTGCAACACATTAAGTGGGACACTCATTTATCTCTGATCGGCTCTTTATCCGAGGCTCCAGAACTCACATTTCGTGGAATATGAAAATTACTAGCGTTACAAATTTAGATCCTCTATCTTTCCACTTCGTGGCAGACATATTGTGGGATATAACAAAATCATAACCACCGATGCTTATTTTTTATCTATGGCTAAGTACTTTTTGGGGAAAATGTTGTTGTCTGTGTAAGGGGGTACCCAAATAATCAAATACTTGAAAGTTTTATCATCAATGGCAACTATGTAAAGAAGTTATCAGAAAAAAACGCACTGTCCTCTCTGAAAGAAAAAAACCCTTTTCTCACTTCTTTCGAGTATTCTAATAAGTTCTACTAAGAACATAAATTGATAATCAGTCATGAACGTTAAACAGGAGTAACAAATTAATGTTAATGGGCAAACTGTTTGTTTAGATAATTCAAAGACACCTCAGGTGTTCTTAAGAGTAACAGTGTATCGATGCTCTTACTTTCCGAAAATAGAAAATGTCGAAAGTAGTTTGTCTAGATGCAATATTTATTTCTCTTCAAAAAAGTTATGTGCAGTTTAGCTTTAAATTAATAAAAATAATTAACGTTAAACATTTAAAAATGAAATCCCTATGCAGCTTCGAGCAGTCACCACTCGGTATACATCTGAATAGCTTGCGTCAAATTAATTTGTAAGGAGAAAACGCTGTAATTAAGCAGAATTATTAGAAGTTTACAATCTGTATATTTAATTTGATATATCACGGAATGAGTAGTAATGAATTAAGTATTTTTAGAAACGTTTTAAAAATGCAATAACAGAAAATTAAACTAATTTAATCTTGTTCTGAGAATTGAATCGGTGATGAACAACCAAAGTAATATGAAGTACACATTCCCCAATTCAATAGTATTTTTATAATTAGCTTTCGTCTAAATATATCAATGCGACTCTAGAAATGTCTACCTACAGGCACAAAACGAGAGGGTCATTCTAAAACCAGGAAAATTCCATCCAAGCCGAAAAGCAGTTAAGTTTTTGAAGTATTTGCCCTTAAATTGTCTGCGTATACATAACATAAATTACAAAAAAGTGATTTGCATTGCTTTAAAGCATATAAAGATGAAATTAGCTTTAATTCTTCCCGCACCTAGTTGTTCCGAGAATAGTCTCGGTTAGAAACATCATCAATCACGCATTCTATCATCATGCCCACAGACTATACACATGAAAAAGTTGAAGAATAAAAAGCCAAATTGTTTTTATTCTTAGTAGAAACAGATGAAGATCATCCATCAATCACTTCGGTAAGAATATATCAGAGAGTGACATGTGGATCAGATTGCCAACACCTTGTATCTATGGTACTTCTAAAACTTATACAAACTAGAACCATCCCATCGGCATATAAGAAAGATACTAGAACGCGTTGGCCAGCCTACGTCTGGCCCTGCCAGCGTAAAGAAACGGTTAACAATAAAAATGCTTGCTTAAGCTGGTAGCCAGCCGACGTCCGGCCCTGCCAGCGTTAACAATACAAATGCTTGCTGCGTCGCCACTTATGCGCGATCGGCATGTGCGCGCGCCAGTGCTTACGGTCTGGACGGCCAGCTCTTATAATATAAGATTACCATACAATCCGCATAGAACGACATGCAGAAACTAATCAACCTAAAACCACGTTCAAAATAATTCAATTATTAACTCTTAATTATTTGAAATCAAGAGCCTGAAATAGTCACGACTAGAATGGCTAACTTAAAACGGGCATAAAAACATAGCCGAAACATTAAGACAGTATTATCAACGCCATCAACGGCTATATTCAGAAAACCGGCAAATGCATGAAGTAGCTACTCAATTCTTCTCGTTCGATCAAACACAACCTGAAATATACCTTAGCTAAATAGATGCCGGGTTTCTAAAACTAACGAAACATAAAGCGCAAATTCCATATGGTCTTCCGAAGTATTGCGTGCAACGGGTGCACACCTATAGCACCTCCATTATCGAATAATATATGGAGCTCAGACACATGGCTCAAGAATGGATGTAGTCAGTGCTGACCCTGTACAAAAAAAGCTTACACATACTGTGAAAAGTGAAAAGTAAATAAAAATATTCTTGATTTGCCATGCTAGCAAAGCCCAACTCCATATGATTAATGAAGGGTTGAAATCGTAACTGTCCCCATAGATTCCACAACAACAGAAGCCCCGTGGAGAAAGGAAAGGGGACTTGCAAACAAATACCGAATATACCACAGATGATCAGGAAAAGAAGGGAGTTTTAGGTCTTTAAGCATTTAAGTCAATTTTGAGTATGTACCGTCAAGCTTTAATGTTTGTACTTACGTTGTGAGATTCAAGTAATTACCTTCATTGTGTCATATTTGGTTGTTTACCGTCAAGATATATTGTTTGAAAGTAGTTTCGTTGTGTAAATTAAAGTTGTTACCATTTTTGATGCAGCTATATCGTTTGCTGTCAAGTTTACTGACTGCATTTAGATTAAATGTTGCGCAATTAACCTCACCTTCAACGAATAATCCATTTGATGTTCATTGTCATCTACATATTTTTTAATGTTAATGTACTTTATTTTTAATTTGTTCTGCTTTTATTTAGTAGATGCTTGCGTGTGTGATGGACAGGGATTCAGTCAGCTGTTGGCAAATGCGAGTAAGGTAAATGCGACCCAGCTATTTGTTGCATCGTCGTTCAACCATTGCCAAGGTTGAATCAGAAAAGTTGAGCCATCCCTGCCACTTTCTGGATGAGCTCACCTGTGTCGTTTTCCCGATTTAGTCAGTAAAGTGGTGGCGCCTGGCATATATTGATTCTAGTGACTATCTTCCCTAATTGGTATCGTTTGTAGCAAACCGCCCTTCTCCCTGATACCTGAGCCGGACAAATTAGCCTCTTACGGAGTAATTAAAGCAGAGTTAGGGTGAGCTATGAAATTCTTCCATTAACGTGTCGTAACGACATTGTCGGCCTGTAACATCTGCTACGTTTTTATGTGGGTTATAAACATACATGAAATAAGAATTGGACGGGACAACCAAACATGTGAGATTGATCGACGAATTAGTATGGCATGGGCCGCCTTTGGAAAACCGTGATTCGCCTTTAAATCAGAAATTCCAATCTGCCTTAAAAGAAAGGTATTTAACAAATGTGTACTCCCTGTCATGACGTATGGAGCAGAAACCCTTACCCTTACAAGAAAATCGGTTAAAAAGCTTCAAGTTGCCGAACGCGCTATGGAGCGCTCTATGTTGGGATTGACTTTAAGAGACACGATAACAAATGAAGTAATACGGCGAAGAACTGGGGTTATGGATGTCGTAGAAAGGGTTGTGAATCTCAAGTGGAGTAGGGCGGGCCAAGTGGCAAGAATGAGGGACGACAGGTGGACGAAGAAGATTATTGAATGGCGACCAAGACAAGACGCTTACAGAAACAGAGGACGTCCGCCAACTCGATGGGCGGATGATCTTAAGCGAGTGTCCAGCAACTGGATAAAAGAGGCACAAAACCGACCTAGATGGCAAACGTTAAGAGAGGACTATGTCCTGCAGTGGACGAGAGAGGCTACGTGATGATGAAACATCGAGAATTTGGTTAATCTCTCTCGAATATTCGAGAATTTAATAAATCTCGTCTCAAAAGTTCAAGATCAAAAATGATCTCCAATTTCGAGACGAGACGAGATGAAATCGAGAATTTACTCGTCGCGGCAGCATCACTAGAACCACACATAAATATGCGGTATAAATAATGTACAGCTCTCTGTATGCCACTGATATGATTTCATACGAAAAATATGAAAAAAAAGTGCCTGTTCGGTTCAGTGCGATAACCGGTCAGTCAGTGGTGTAAAAGCGTTTTTCAGCGCAAAGTGGTTGTAGATTAAATGCCGTGGGTAAGTATAACTTGAAGGTGCTTCGAAAGCGGGTGTTGTGAAATTATAACATAAAGCAAAGGAATAATAACGAAATTTAACAAAGCTCGAAAATTAAGGCCGGAGAAAGTCGCCTGAGCTGCGAGGAGCGATAACTATAGCACGCGTGGGGAATATATTATAAAGCCGGAGCTACAACGTGGTAACATATAGTGGACCCATTAAACTTAAAACAAGACTGCGTTAGTAGTTAAATAAATAAAATAAAAACGATTCAAACAAGGATAGGGAAGTAGATAAACGTAAAAGGAATAATAACGGCGAGGAAAAAGAAAAAGAGGAAGCCCTATTTAAAAAGAGTAAAATATTTGATAGATCTCCCACACAAAAGCCACAAACCGCAACAAAATAGAACAAGTAGCAGATATGGACATGGAGAACCCAATGGATGGGGTTACGAAAAAGTGGATGGTATAATGCAAGGAAAATGGCAAAACGAGAAATGTGAACTAAATTCTAGAATTGAGGCCCTAGATTATAACCTAGAGCTAGAAGAGAGAGAAAAAAGGAAGAATAACATTGCGATAACAGGAACTAAAGAGGAATAGATGTGTAATTAAAAATCTTCTTAAAAGAAAAACTAACAAAGAATTATTCGATGTCTACGCAATAAACAATGACAAGTGCGTAGTAACACTAAAGAACTGGGAAGCTAAACAAAAAACTGTTACAAACTAAAGAACAAGAATATCTATATAAACAATGACATGACATTACTAGAAAGGAAAATACAGAAGGAGCTCAGAGAGAGGGCAAAGGAAGAACTAAAGGATAGAGAAAATAAAGTCAAGGTAGGTCACCAAAAGCTATAGATCAACGGAAAATTGTACAAATGGGACAGAAACGAGAAGAAAATTAAGAAATGCGAAAAAGATATAAATCACTTCAAAAGCTAGAAAAGGATAGATGGGATGGTAATAAAAAGATGACGGAGCTGGCAACGGTTATGGACTGGCAAATAAATACAGATAAAATAAAACAAAAAAAGAAGAGCAGCTGGCACAACATTCAGAATAATGTAAGATAAAAACTGTTAAAAAAAGAGAACGAAAATTAGGTTTTTGGAACATACGGGGTCTGAACTGGAAAGAACATGAACTTTTAGATAAATTTGTCAAGACGGGAACAGCAGTAATGAGATTAACGGAAACAAAAAAAGAAAGGGCAAAGATATACCGAATTGGAAAATGGCCACGTGCTAATATACAGTGGAGTTGATAAAGATCATGGGCACAAGCTGGGGTCGAGTGTCTAATAAGTAAAGGCTTTGTGAAGCAAATTAGAGCTTGGAATATGCTATCGAGAGATTAATGACTTTACAAATACAAAGCGACAAAAAACTGAAACTTATGATACTGATAGCATATGGTCCCAACGAAACTGATAAAAAAGAGGCAAAAGATACGTTCTGGTCAGAACTACAAGAACAGGTGATGAAACAGAAAATGTGTTAATAGTCGGCGATCTAAATGGTAGAGGAGGACGAAAATGATACATAAGCGAAAAGGCAATGGGAAAGTTCGGTAAAGCAGTAAATAATACAAATGGTAAAATGACATAAGATTTCTGTGTACTTAATGATTTAATAGGAGCGAATACATATTTTCAATACAAAGATATTCATATGTATACAAGAGTAGCCAAAAGTAGAGGGAAAAAATCAATAATTGATTTAGTGCTGATTAAGAAACCACTGGTAAGAATAGTTAAGCATATTAGAGTCAAACAGCAGAGGAGTAAAAATAGGATCCAATCACTGGCTAATAGAAGCCAGATTGACAGGATTGCACGCAACAAAAAAAAGACCAAAGATGAGAAAGAAAAAAATTAACAACATTAGAAGCTATAAATTTCAAATAGTAGAAGTCAGACAAAAATATCAACAAAAAATTGAACAAGAATTCAATGATATAAAGAAATAAAGGTGGGAGTAAGCCATAGCAACCCTATGGAATATGTTTAAGGAAACTATAAACAGATCGGGGTCCGAGGTGTAAGGCAGAAAAATTAACGGCGTGGCGGAGTGAATAAATCAAACTACTGGTAAAAGAAAAGAAAAAAATCTTGAAGAAATACCTGCACTCTATGGAGGACAAAGACTACGATGTGTACAAAACAAACAGAATAAAAGTTAAGAAGACAATAAAGGTAGCTAAACCGAAGGCGTGGAATGATTTCGTACATAAGATGGAGATTCTGGGACAAGGAAATGCTAAACTGTTATACCAAACTCTCAAGAGCCTGCGAAGAGAAAATGATGGGGTTATTAAATGTGTGAAAGATAAAGACGAGACCTTATTAACATTTAAAGAAAATATAAACAATAAATGGTATGAATACTTTAAAAATCTACTACAAGGTGAAGTGCAAGGAAAAAGAGATGAGGACATGGAGGGGTCACAGGGTGGGGAGACAACCGCGGAAGAAGATACAAACATAAAACTTGATGTCATGGAGGCTTTAAAGAAATTAAAGGCAGGAAAATCCCCGGGACAGGAGAGCATTAAATCAGAGATGGTAAATCACATGGTTACAGAAGGGACGCTTATGATGGATAAGCTCTTGGTTAAGTACGGAAAGAAAAGAAAGTAGGTAAATATTGGCTGGTAGCTACCATTGTAGCAATACACAAGAAATGCAATACAAGTGAATGCAATAACTATCTTGGAATTTCGTTGCTCAGCATGGCTGGTAAAATTTATGAACGAACTTTGAGAAGAGACTAAGGTCGAAAGTGGAGGAAAAGCTAAGCAATAACCAGGCTGGATTTAGACCAGAAAAGGGATTCCAATATTGGATTTTTAGTCTGAGGCAAATAAGTGAAAAAGTGTTAAGTGGGAACGGAAAATTATACATGCGCGTGATAGATCTAGAGAAAGCGTTTGACATACTGCCGAGAAACTTGATATGGTCTATTTTAGAAAATCATTGAAGTGACTAAGGAACTAATACAAACCGTAAAAGGTATGTACAGAACAACGAACAACAAAGTTAGAGTATGCAAGGAAAACAGCAGAAGGTTTACCACAAACAAAGAAATAAGTCAAGGGGGAATTTTGAGCCCGATGTTATTTTTCACAGTGATAGACGAAATTGCGAAGAAAGCTAACAAGGCAAACAAAGGATTCAGAGTAGGAGTCAGAAACGTTTTCTACTCAGAAGACTTAATACTAATGACAACCAGCGAGGAATGACTACAAAATGCAGTTAGAAATTAGAAGCACACCCTAGAGGAATATGAAAATTAATGTAGCAAAGACAGAAGTAATGATAGCAAGGAATCAGGAGCTAATAGAAGTCAAGATCGAGAACTAAATAATAAAGCAGACTTCGATAATGCAATACTTAGACTCTATATTTGATAGCCAAGAAAGCATAGAATATGATATAAACAACAGAATAAACTCGGCATCTAAACTGTTCAAAGCACGAAAACAATCGTTTTCCAAGAAAAAAGAAATAGAGAAGAGTACCAAGATCAAAATCTATACATCAATATTAGTCCCAATCCTGACCTACGAAAGTAGATCGTCGGCACTTAACAACAAGCTAAAGTCCAAAATCCAGGCAGCTGATATGAAGGTCCTTCGGAGCATAGAAGGGGTATAAGTGATACAATAAGAAATGCGGAAATTAGAAACAGGCTCAAGATGTCACCGACTTGGTCCACAATTGAAAAGAAACGGACACATAAGAATGGGAAATAACAATCCAGTGAAGATAATATGAGAGGAAGAAAGGGACAAAAAAGAAGCCGAAGAAGAGCGGCTGAAATGTTCGACATTGTTACCCAGGTAACATTTGCTAAACTGGAAATTAAATTGTAAACTTACGTTTTTCTACAAATTCAAGAAATCCTAAAAGTAGGCAAAACAGCAATATGGAATTCCCTAATGAAGATATTGTGTTGGTGCATTTCAGAGAAAATATCCATATTTCAATAAGGTAGGTAGATAGCCATTCAAACTAATGCAAAGTTTAAGTCTGACATAAAGTATTTGTTTGTTTGGTGGTTGTCATTTTGTCGTTGTCTCTTAAGAATATATTCAGCTGAAAGTGCTAATGGCTACATAACTTGAAAAGATAATATATCGTGAATTATTAACCCCAGGCTTATAGCTGGTTAATAGCTTTTAAAGAACAATTTCATATATGATCAAATTAAAAAAATACAGGGTGTTCTATTAGAAAAACCAAAAATAATTAAACTTTCGGTTTAACCGTCGAATATATAAATACCGTGTGTCCCAAAAGTCTGGAATAAATTCAGTATTTCCTAACATGTACGTTTCCGGCTAAAATCCTCGGACCCGTTTTTTTAAATAAAGTACATACATACAGGGTGTTCCGTGTATGCGGTATGGCGTTATCGATGTTTTTTTTTTAATGGAAACCCCCTTTTTTTATTACGGAATCTGAAAGAACGCATCTTTTTACTTACGTTAAGCTGATTTTTGAGTATAGATCAGATGATCAAAAATTAAGAACAAATTTAAAAATTGCAAAATACTAAGTTTAGTAATCTCTAGAACAACTAAATTAAATGTACAAATTGTGCACCGTTGTCTGCCTGACAGTAACTAAGACGACCGATATGTTTTTTGTTGATTGCTGTCATTGATACAAGCGTAAAATCACACTTCTTAAAATCAAATTTAGTATTTTGCAAATTTAATTTTTTTCTTAATTTTTGGTAATGTGACCTATACCCAAAAATTACCTTAGCGTAAGTAAAAAGATGCGTTCTTTCAGATTCCGTAATAAAAAATCTGGTGTGATACACTCACACAACTTCCTTTTACAGTGATCTTATAATTAGTCAAAAATTTCATTTTTAATTTTTAACCATTTGTTAAAAATTTTCAAAAATTACAAATTCTACAAAAACGGTACAAAATCGAGTGTTAGTTAAAGAGACAAATTTTCTCTAGAATTTTAAGGTGAATTCAAAAATGTAATAATATACCGGGTGTTTTATTTAAAATAGGAGTTAATAAAAAAAATAGAAAAAAAAACAAAAGAAACTTACTTTAGAAGTATTCAACTGGAAAATCACCTATCTCACATCAATACACATGAAAAATGTAAGAAAAATGTAAAATTTAAAAAAAATCGTTAGAGCCGTTTTTGAAAAAATCGAAAAAAACTGAAAAATCACAAGAGTAAACACCTACTTCCGGTTATGCGATTTTCTTCAAAAGCTTGCTGTCTCATCTACATAGTACACAAAACTTATATATGAAGTTTCAATGCCATACCTCTTTTCGTTTTTGAGATATTCTGTTCACAGACACACAGACACACAGACAGACAGACAGACAGACAGACCAATGAAAAAAAATATGTTTTTTGGGATCAGGGGACTCTAAAACGTGAAGATCTGTTGAAAACTCAATTTCGAATTTTTGGGGTGAATCCAATACTTCCTTTATAGTAGTAAAAGGAAGTAAAAAGGGGTTTCCATTTAAAAAACATTGATAACGCCATACCTCATACACGGGACACCCTGTATGTATGCATTTTATTTAAAAAAATGCTTAAATAAAAATAAAAATCGACGGGTCCGAGGATTTTAGCCGGAAAGGTACATGTTAGGAAATACTGAATTTATTCCAGACTTTTAGGACACACGGTATATAACATATTTTTCTATCATAACAATGAAGAAACTCAGCTGGCCCTTAATTTAAAATCAACCTGTATAGCCGTAGCTGATGACGAGTAAAAGCTTTATAATATCAACTTATTAAAAATGTATAAAGCATAATTTATCATCTTTTCATACTTCCATTCTATTAAAAATACGTTACTTTAAACGAAAAATTACCTGCAAGTTACTGAATTACAATGTAAACTAAAAGGGGTTCCGTGAATCTGAGAATGTTTTAAATTAGGATGTTTACATAGATTCTTTTTGTCAAGGTTTTAGATTTTAGGTGTTCCAGAATATATTTTATTTGTGCTTTCTTACTTTAAAGTGAACTTGATAAGTATTTAAAGAACTTTCGTCTAATGTAACTGACAATTGTTTTAGATAAAACAGGGTGATCATCTTTGGTAGTAATTTAAGGTACTATTACTCTATATATGTTACAGTTAAAGTCTATATAAAACATCTAGTTATTCTGTGCTATAACGAATTAATTTAATAAATCTTAAAATAATACATTATTCTATACCTTAGCTAAATACTGTACAGAATAGCTGTTAAAAGACAGAAAAAGTATTAATTTTTTTTTTATTCCACGCGTTATTTAAGTAATTTATATAATAATATTATTTAGTGGCTACAGTTCTGTGAAGTGTTCTTGTATGACAGAATGAGGTTCAAAGAAGTGTGTTGGCAGGAAAAAGAATGTTTTGTGTAACTCCAATCCGTGGTATAACAAACCAATCGATCAGCTTCAGCATGTTATCTGTAAAACGTGCATCTGCCATAAGAACATAATCAAAAATTCAAGGCAATCTGTCAAGCAGTTTTAGTATTGACAACCGATTGAATCGGTCAAGGTGTTTCTGTTTTAAAAAAAATTAGAGTTGAAATTAACACAGTGATTCGATAAGTCGTAAAGTAGAACTTAACTGTAATCGCTATAAAAGCTAATATGGATGATATGTTGGGGCAAGCACCCCTATTACTACAAGCAGTGAACAGGTGGCTCCTGGTTTTTAACCATAGATGTCAGATTTGTGAAGACGACCTCTGCAGTGGACGCCCGCCTACCGCTGTTACTGCAGATTGTTGAAAAGGTTCAGACGTCTTAGACACATTGTATAATTACGAATGAGGAAAAAATCAGCAAAGCAGATACCTATTTGAAGATCCGGACGAATCGGCCTATAAAAATGGCTTAAATGCCTTTGAGAACAGTTGAAATAATGTAATGGAAAAGATTATGTTGGAAATAAAATTGGTTTTACCATGAATTTGTGTTTTTCTGTATTGGTCAGCGAATATTTCATATACTCTAAGCACTGAAATGCAATTGGTAATTTTTATTTCAAACTATTTCACACATTAACTGACTTATGATAATTATTATGTAGATTATCTAGGTAAGCTATAGGTAAACCAGGTAAAGCATAGAATATTAGCTTCATTTTGTACATTCATTAAAAGATCCAGTTAATGTAGAGCACACCCAGTTATTCTAGAATAAATACGTTATACGAGTTAATTGTAACATATACATTTTTTATTTATAATATAATATTTTAATATTTACAACTAAGCCAATAGGGTTCTGAAGCATATACAAATATACTTAGGCTGAAATTAAACCTACGTCTTCAGAGGAGATTGAGTATTGCACCACATTAAAAACTCATATCTGACAGAAGATAAGCAAAATACCACCAGCTGTTACCAAAAAAATAATTCAGAGGTTCTACTGCCCCAATTACAATTATCAGGCAATAAATGGTAAATACTTTGCACATCTGCTATTTCGTTGTATATCGAACTTTTTACAGGAATTATTTTTGGCACTGCTCAAATCAGTTACGAATGCGAGGTGTGTATGTTAATTACTCAATTTAGAAGTGTGTAGTTATAAAATAAAACGTTATGGCTATAGCCAAATAAGCATTCACTCACATAAAAGACCACGTTTCCTACAGGTGTATTTAATTGATTTAATTGTTTAGTTGGACATTTCTTTTCAGCTGTAAAATATGTACGATAACTTCAATTTCAATTCCTCTAATTCTCAACTTTTTTCTGTAAAGCGGTTCTAATAGTACATTTGTGCTCGACCCTCAGTACATTTAATAATTTATTTACTTAAAACACGAGCCACTGCATGTGTCGAATTAGTTTTCGACTTCGAATCTAACTAACACGTAGATTTGTTATCGGAATTTTTTCTGTTATTTCATGAACAAATTTGATGTAAAGGGAAAGTTAACTTTATAATTTTCTAATCCGCTTTGCTTCGGTTGTTGAACTTGGGGCCCTCTATCGACCTTCGCTCGGTTGCCTAGACCTAGAAAACTAATTTTAGATTTTTGCCAAGCTTGATTATTTATTTAAAGTGGTCGTTCTGCCCATGATATCAACTTCGACTTCAGAATATTTATGTCACAACTATAGCGATAGCGTCAGCACTCCACTATAAAGTCGTGAATCTTGGATAAAGAAGCAAAATAGCATAAAGAGCATCAAAGCGTTTGAGATGTGGTGCTACGGAAGAATGAAGAGACTCTTCTAAATGAACAGAGCCACAAACAAAGATTACTTCCAAGAAATGAGAAAATATTGTGAAACTATTTACCCATAAAAAGAAAAAACTCGAATACATCAAGTAAGTCATGAAGCTGACTATACAGAGAAAACTTAGATGAAAGAAAACTATAGGAAAATATAAAATACCCTGATGAAAAAACTTTAAAAATGGTTTTGGTTAGCTCCACTGAGTTATCCATGACAACAGTCAAGAAAGTTAAAATATGAAGCTGTGATGATATCCACCTCCGTGTAGAAGTAAACATTGTTTTACACGCCGAAGAAGATATAAGAACGAAGAACGAATTAGTAACCTACGAATCGGAATCAACATATCGAATAATGCATATGCAATAATGAGACACAAAAGATACAATATAAATAATTCACTGAACAACTCCTATCTTTGTTTCGAAGCATTACGTCACTAACCTAGATATGCCTACTGTCCTTCTATCAGGACACTTTATAGAGTTCTATTTAATAGTTTGACAATGTAGTTCTATTAGAAAACCAGATATGGCACTAGTAGTGTTCATGCTATTTTTGGGTATTTTTCATTTTGTAGTGTGGCGAAATACTCAAAATAGCTATTTATGCAACAAGTGCTAAAAGTCGACGTTTATGCACGAGACATGAAAATTATGAAGCGAAGCCGAAGGCTGAGTTTCATAACATATCTCGTGCATAAACGAGTTTTAGCACGCGTTGCATACAATATTTTATCTACGGATTTAATTTTACTGTTATTAATCCATAAATATCGATTTAACAAAGGTTTGCATCTACGACACTTCTAATTTATGTCATAATAAACAGTAGGCCATGCCGCGCGGGCGAACGTTTGAGAATGACAGTAGTCAAGGTCAGTTACGAAAGGTAATTATTAATACTCCACATCTGACTGTATTCATTACATAACGCTTTAATTATTTCAAAAACACTTTACCTGTAACGCAGGAAGCAACTAGAATAACTTCACAACTTCACTTCCAGTTGAAATGGTAGTTTTATAACCTCACTTCACTTTTAGCACATGGGCTAAAAGTAAACAGCTGATTTCTTTAACCACGGTAAACTATAAAACGTCACTTTTAGTGAAACAAGCCAGTGCTAAAAGGCCTACTTTTAGTAGTGGTCGTAGATAAAAATAGTATGATTCTTGAAGCCCTACAAAGAAGTTTCAGAAATTACTAGTAGTGTTGCTTCTAGAAGTACCTGTTGCATCAGACAACGTCACAAACAGGCAGATTTTAGCTGTAGTTTGTGTTTTTGAGTTAAAACAATGCTTGTGGATATGGAAAATGTCTTATCCTGTGGATTTACGTGTAACAGGGTGAGTTACTTTGAATTGTGCCCAAGTCCAAGAATGCTTTTTGTTATTTTTGATTGAAAATTATTTACATAGTTACATTTTACATAACCGCACATTTTTGGAAATTGTTATAATCAGACCTCTCCAAAGATGCCTGTCTTTTTAAAAGGACAGTAGGCATATACCTTCTATTTTAATTATGTAACATAATTGTTCCAGGAGCTTTACCCTAACAGAGTTATTATCTTATCTTGAAGATGGCAATGTTGTCGAAATACAATAGAAATTAATATAACAATTTTGCCACCTGCAACTGATAATGGAGACCTTACTGACGAAGATTCAGCCAGCTTTACAGTTATTAGCAAAAGCAGAGATAGTAGATTATGATAATGTTTAAATTATTTCGAACGTAGTGCATGACTTAAATAGTGGATTCGAAAGTCAACTGCATGGTGATGATGATAACGTGCCTCTAGTACAACTTTCCAAAAGGCAGAGGCTTTTGCAAAACAATAAATTGAAAAATTATACATGAATAAAAGATCAATTATAATGGTTCATGGTCTAATATAAATAATGTTACAAACAACACTACACCATTAGAGCTATTTTCATTATTTCTGGATACAGATATAATTAATCTCTTTGTTACTAATACCAATTTGTATGCTTTGAGGGGAAATAAGAAAGCCGATATATCAATTTACGAAATGAAATGCTTTTTGCTATCTTACTGCAAAGTGGATACTCGTCATTTAGCAGACGACGTGTGTATGGGGAGAGATCTGATGATTCATATAACAAACTGGTCGCAGAAGCCCTTAGTCGTGACAGATTGAAGCACATTATTGTAACAATTACCTTTTGGAAAAATCAGATAGATTTGCTAAAGTTGAACCTCTCTTTGATAAAATAAATCAACTATGTATGGAATACGCTCCACATATAGAACATCACAGTATTGATGAGAATATGGTTCCTTATTTCGGACACCCAGGTAAACAATTTATAACAGGCAAACCTATACGTTACGGTTACAAATTATGAGTTGGTGCTACTAGCTATGGCTACGTAAATTTTTTCGAACCACACCAACGGACAAAATCTGTATGTAATTGCAAAATATTCTTTCTTTGGATATGTTATTTTGACATATGTCGATATTTTGATGTTGAAAGCAGACGCTCGTTATGATCTATACTTTCATCATTTCTTTACTACAGTCCCAATTTTTGAAGAAGTAAGCAGCAGAAATGTCAAAGCTGCAGGCACCATACGAGAAAATTCGAAGAGCAAGATGTTCATTGCCTAAAAAGAAAATTTTCAAAAAGCAAAAGAAGGGTGCATATGATTATCGAACAGCCAACAATAACTCTATTATACTAACAACTTGGAATAACAGTAATATTGTTAACATTGCATCTAACAGCACACATGCTTTACCAGGTCATCAGGTATCGAGGTATTCACAGTCAGACAAAAAAAGACTCATAATTGAGCAACCACATAATATAAATCTGTATAACAAGTATTCTTGGTATAACCCTAAGAGACCACAAGACAAATGACTGGATAAAGGAAAGAACGCAGGTACAAGATGTAATTGAAAGAGTGGCGACGCGGAAGTGGGAATGGGCCGGCCATGTGGCTAGAGGCCAGGATAAGTGGAGTAACAAGACCATCAGATGGAGACCCTGGGGACAGAAGAGAAGTGTGGGACGTCCAGAGATGCGATGGTTCGACGATGTCAAACATACAGCGGGTCTGAATTAGTACATGGTGGCACAGAATAGGATAAAATGGAAGGACATGAAAGAGGCCTATACCCGTAGGGTAGAAAATGGCTAGAAAAAAAAGAAAAGAAGATAACAAGTATATGGGTGGGGTTAATCGTAGCGACCAGAACACTAACCTATATCGAACAAATATTAGAGGAAAAAAGTAGTACTTCCCACTATTTTCACATACTTTGAACTTAGCTGTACAAAATGAATGGCTTTTAAATTTTAAAAAAAACACAAAATAAAAAATTTCACCACCTGGCATTCAAAAGGCTTTTGTTGCAGAAAATTGAAAAGATGACTATAACTAGAATGGGAAAATCCTCGCAATACGAAAACGTTGACTCCAGATACGACTGATTAGATCACTTAATTAGAGTTCAACCAAAATAAACTCGTTGTCGACATTACCACAAGAAGGTTTCGATTAGTTGTGATAAGTGTAAAGTTGCCCTTCATGTACAGTGTTTTATTCTATATCACACTCGTTCTTACTAACAATGTATTTTGTTATTTATATTCGTTTCTAATAATCAAAGTTTATGTTACAATATTTTTAACTAACAATATATTCTCTTATATTCGTTCCTATTGATTAGTTTTTGTTGCATTATTGTTAATTTGATTTTTTTTCAAGACACAGTACGTTCTTCCACATTAATTGGTATTAGTAAAAACGGTTACTAAACGTACAATAAAGTAACACGTAATTGTTTTCCACTGCTCTATATAAAATAACATAGATATGCACACCGTCCTTCTAAAAGGACACCTGGTTTTTCATACTTCCACAATCAAAATGTTTAATATTTTCTTGGGCTTTATATTCATACTTAATAAACTGACAGAAAAAAGTTAAAAATCAATTAAAAATATCTTCGGGCATATCTAGGTTAAGGTACGAACAGAAAAAACAAAAACATTAAAGAACAATGAAATATTTACTGCAAAAACGTAATGGCAGCAGATAACAAGGTCATAATTGACAAGACAATTTGTATAAATCAAGATGAGCGCGAATATCAAATAATAAAAGAAGAAGTTACAAAGCTCCTGCCGTCAAGGCCACTGATCAAACTATGTAAACGGTGTACATATATCCTACCAATTTTTTTAATTTGTGCGCATTGTTATAGGGTCTTTGATGTCAATGTGTTTTCACACAGGTTTGTGATATATTAAATTCAACAGTAGTTTGTCGCAGTAAGAATCCTTTCTCCAATCCTGCAATAATTTGTCTTTTGTTTCCATAGTTTAAACAATTTCGGGGCTTTCTAAGTGAAAACTGAAGTGGAACCTATATTGATTAAGCTTATGCATAAGAGACAGCCGAAAGGTAACAACTGCACTAATACCTCTCTTTTATAAATTATCAAATTGTATTAAATATATTTAATATCCACAACACCACAAGAACATGTCGAATTTGTAGCTAAATGTGGAACTCTAGAAAAGATTTAATATGCAACATAGAAGAGATAATATAAAAATTTAATATTTCGAATTCATAGACTTCCGTTGTCTCAAATGGCAAACATTATACGTAAGACGCTCTCTACCTGCTCGAGTTGATCTAATTTTAGATCACTGCTGAAATAAGTGATAGTTAAGAACTTATAAACAAGTGAATGTACTTAAACAAGAATTACTACCGAACATGTAAGGAAGATCAAGAATGTAGAAGGGCAGAACTGAAAAGATGGCAGTACACGTTTCGAGACATGCAAGACTTTTGGGCACCACAGTAGAAGAAAATATAAAAATCAAAAATGCCCAAGGACAGCTAAAGCATAGTATATTGTCAAAATAATTTTAGATGAATTGACTTCAAAGAACTCAAAAAGTTACCCATACAAAAGCAACGTTTGAAACAACGAACGAAGTACCTATACAACAGCGGCAACATACCATCCGACTGGCGGAAATCAACATTCGTAACCCTCCCGGAGGAAACAGGTGCGAAGAAGTGTTGAGACTACAAAACCATAAGTCTCATGGGCTACGCCTTGAAGCTTCCCCTGAGTATCATCCACGCTATGATATATGGGGGGATTGAAGAAGGTACCTGCGACTCGCAATTTGGCTTCGGCAGCGAGAAGCTCTCCTTAGCATCCAGATACTGGTTCAGCGATGTCAATTGCAATGCCTTTCTCCACTTCATAGATTTCGAAAAGGCATTTAACAATGATTGACACAAGAAGATGATCGAAGTGCTGTGTCTTATAGACATAGACGACAAAAATCCACACTTTATAGCTAATATCTCCTGGAAGTAGAACGACTACGGCAGGGTCGAAAGTCTCAGGACAGATACGAAGAAGGATAAGCCAGGGATATATATTATCTCCCTTGATCTTCAACTGCTACTCAGAGCACATTTTCAAAGAAGCTCTCCATGACGCGGAAGACGGCATCAGCATTAACAGAGTGCAGATCGATTACATCCGAAATGCAGATGAGTACCTTCTGTTCGATTTTGGGAGGTTTTGGAAGGTAAACCGCCAAGCTTGCAGAGAGTATTGGCTAGTATCATCTTCAGCCGACCCTAACATGGAGACGATGGATGAAAAAAGAGTGCCAATAGACAATAGACTAAAACCAACGCAGAGGGCAATGGAACACTCAATTCTCGGAATTTCACGAAGAGACAAAATCAAAAACGAGAGAACGGTCCAAGGCGAAGGACGTGAGGAGTCGGGTAGCACAACTGAAGTGGAACTCGGTAGGGCATGTCGCAAGACAAAATAGCAACAGATGGACAGTCTGAATAACAGAATGGCGGCCTAGAGAAACAAGCAAGAGTAAAGGCCGGCCACAACAAAGGTGACTAGAAGACTTTAAGTCAACCATTGATAGGGACTGGTTTCACAAAGCCCAAAATGGTCAGGAATGGAAGAAATACGCAGAGGCCTATGTCTAGGAGTGGACGAGTGAAGGCTGAAAATGGTGATGACTCTCTGTTCACCCACCAGCGACTCCTATATCGTGTAATAATCGCTTGTGAGACGTACCAAATACATGGTAGCAGATAATAGTAGAAACAGAACATCTTCAGAAGGTCGCCATGTTGACGTACCTCGAATCTACTCGCTGGATATTCGATGTCGCATCGAAAAGGTAAGATCTGGGTTATTCAAGGTCCAGCAAGTTCTCAAAAGCCGGAGCTGTAACTTAAACGTCAAAGTGGGCGTTCTGCGCTGTTACTTATATCTTCCCAATTTTACTGTGCGGTGCAGAGGCATCGACCCTCACGGAATTGATGCGGAGGAAGATCGAAGCATGCTGCGAATTAGTTGGATGGAGCGCGTTCACAGCGAAAACGTTATGAAGAGAATAGGGAAAGATAAGATCATCATTACATTCAAGACCAGAAAGCTCGTATACTTCGGGGATGTGATGTAACACCTTAGCATGCAGAGGAAAAACTTGCCACAATCGGGGCCCGAGCAAGAGAAGAATTTCCTGACTGAAAAACCTATGTCAGTGGTACGGTATCTTATCCACTGCTGTCTTCCAGGCAGCCGTTGATCAAATGATGTGACCAATATGATGAAGACGTCTGGTACATGGCACAGGAAGGAAAAGAAAAAAGAAACAAGTGTTGTCACGATTGAAATATCTAAAGAGAGCTAAAGCTATCAGATACTATTTTATTCTAAGCCCACTGCTATTCAACAGCTACGAAAAATATATCACTAATATTAGAAATGCTATCGACGGAAGTAATTATGGATTTAGTAAAAGAAATAGAACCATTCTGATGGCTTCAACGGAACAGAAAATTACTCAAGTTAATGCATCGACTGAGATCACAGCCAACAAACACAAAAGGAAATTTATGATTATTGACAATCGTAGTCACAAAACAAACGGTTTACAAAAAAATTATAACTTGCAGTTTGTAAACAAATTCCTATAAATTTGTACCTAAATCACTAATAACCGTTTAAGTATCTTAGGAGCAAAAAGAAATATGAAAGCAGAAGAATAAAAATCTCTAAATAAAAATTAAACTTTTAAAAACTTATTGGTAAACCTGCAAGAAGAACAGAACTAACATATTTATTTTGAACATGCTCCAAATTAATACGGTACCTACTCATTAATGCAGAAACTCAAAGAATGTTGATCTTCGAGCACACACTGAAGAAGAAGTGCTCTAGATTAACTAATAACGAAAAGTCAAGTAGTACAGCGAGATTAGAAAGGTCACTGATATGGTACATTAATCAAATCAGAAAGACACTAGTAGTTTTTCTGGGCCACTACGTAAGAATGGCATAAACCAAATAATAAATGAAATAAATTACAAACAACTATGTACTTCTAATGCCACGAAGATTGGAACGAGTGAACGACTAACAAGAAAATCTTTCAAAATGGAAATAATTCTTGAGTGGGTGCTTACACGTCTACCTGTTAGAGACTTCAGTATACCATAGAGATTGTTGATTTTCCAAGACAATGTCAATGAATAATTTCGTAGAAAAATGTAATCATAATATGTAAAATATATTTCAGAATAAACGCTTCTTGCATTTAATATTTGAATATTTCCCAGGAAAAGAATAATCAACTGAAGCAATATTAGAAACAACACGCCGTTCTTGACCTCGTTACACAACTTGATTTCCGATTTGATAACAAGCTAGATAAATCTTTCACTACTTTTCAAATAGCAAACCAATTTTGAAAAAAGGCTCTGTTTGTTGTGAAACGTTTCACTCTCGCTCTCATTTAGTTGAAATTCACCGGAGGAAATGTAGTGGTTGTCGTGATTCTTTGTATTGTCTACCGTTATTTCGTTTTAAATGTTGGGCAACCTTATCCAATAGATGCATTTGTTTTCCGGTTATTTTAATGTTGAGCAGAGCCCTTGTGGTGTTTTAAGCTCTACCCTTCCTTATGTAAATGGTTTATCCATTTTATTTGGATTTCCTCGCACAACATGGCCAAAGAACTTCAATATTCTTAGTTGCATTACACCAGAAAGTCTTTGATCAATTCGAAGTTTCCACCTACACTGCTGATGTTTATGATTGAAGGTAATGTTTGAGTTTTTCGTTTATTATTTGTAACATCATCTTTCTGGCATGGGAAATGTTGGAAAGTTCTTTTACACAGGTAGTGCGGCCATTCTTTCTATTCTAGTCTTGTTTCGCCTGTTGCCTCTAAGAGTTCTGCTGGCGCTTCATTAAGTCATGCTGTTTCGTTTGTTCTTAATTGCTGTTTCAACTTAACTTTTAAATATGTTTGGTTTCTATCTTCATTGTCAACATATTTGAGGCTATTTTTTTCAGTTCTGTATAAATTCTGGCAATGTTGTTTCTATACTTCCTACTGTTATTTCATTTATGCCAATCTTTAAATGTCCATCTTGATCTCCGATTCTCCAAGTTTTGGGATCCAATTCTTTACTTATGAAGTTAATTGTTTGCCTTAGACTGGTTGGTAGATGCATGTGCTTCTATCTCTTGTTATGTCTTCAAGTAATATTCGTTTTCATCTTGTTTGCTTGCAGACGCACGTCTTGAGTAAGTGTCCTATTTCTTGATCTGTATGAATCACGTTTTCAGCTAGTAGTCTTCCCTTTTCTATAATTTGCAGAATACAGTCCCTTATCCAATGTTTATGTTTGTTTTATGGAACGTTTTCTAAACATAAAAGATTAGACCCACTGTAGTATCCATAAACACCAAAAAGTTCCATCATAATTCTACTCTTATTTGAAAACAACGACAACAAAGTAATTTGAAATTAAGCGCGAAAGGAAAGTCTCGCTGAGAGTAGGCTTCTCTCTCTATGTCAAATTTTGCCTAAATCAATCGGAAAACATAAATATTAGTTTTCCGACTTTGAGTTTTCTAACAGCAATTACTTTCACTACAATAAATTGTTAGTATTTCGATTTGACATCAGTTCTGAACAGGAGTATAGATGTTAAAGCCGCTATTACTACTAATATTTTATATACAAATATTGCTATGATATGTTGTAATAGCTCCACTAACAATTACATGTTTGTAATGAATTGCCTGACTGCAAAAGCTATTTTTAATTTAGAAAATTAATATAAGTTAAAATTAGGGCAAATCCATACACACAATTCTCAGATTATATTTTTATATTGTGCTCAAACTTGCCTGTCAGTAAATTAAGGCTAGTTAAAATGAAATGTAATAATTAATTACACAAATAAATGGTTGAATGCCCCTTTTTCTATTTTATTTAACTGCAATATTTATTCCGCTAGCTCGCGGCGAACATAAAACTGCTTATCTCAGGTTGAGTCTGAAATGGACTATATTCTCAAATTTTAGGTTATTTGTCTCAACGTAGCTCATTTGCTCGTTCTTAGTAAATAATTCACCACCTCGTAATTTTACAGATAAACACCAAATGGTTTGTGCGTACAGTGTGTATTTGAACATTTAAAATCGCGAAATAATGTGAGAAAGCGTCAGGTAAATAATTCGAATATTCCCGCTTGGCAACAATTAAAACATCGCCTTCATTATTAGGATGACGTAGACCATCCCCTTCGTTATTCTCAGGATGACACAGAACCCAAGCCGATCTTTCAACTGTTTATGGTGCTTGGAACTCCGCCAATTTTACAAAACCGGATAACGCCGTTCGATTTTTGAAAATTACGGCGTAGCAGGACCCATGGAAAAACGCTATGCCTCTTCAGTAAGGTTCAATCTCGAATTTACATAGGTTTTCAATCGGAAACTCTTAAAATTACAGATGGATCCTACCTCGTAAAGTTCGCTTCGATGCTGCTCGCAGATGACACTCCCGGTTTTTTGCCTCTGGCTCTGATGGAGTCGAAGATCGTAAAGTCCAGCTGATCGGTTCCCGATGTCCACTCGAGGATGAGATTGGAAAATTTTACTTTTACGTTGTGGAAATTGCTGCAAACGTTTCCACAGGTACACTGACACATGGGCAATAAATTATACTACTTTTTATAATTAGAAAAACACTTTTACTTTCATAAAACATTAGATAAATATATAGCACAAATTTGACAAACTACATTAATTTCTATTTTTAATTGTTCTCCTCGTTAATAACAAAACAGCATCAGGTTGCTATGATACGGTGTTCTACTATTAATTGGAAATTAGTTTTGATAATATTAACCACAAATAGAATACATTTTGATTACATAAATTACAAATCTAACATTTTCTTAATCCTAAATATTGTCTTTTGCTTATAACTAGTAATGTTCTTTAGCGTTGCACTCACAAACGTTTTTTTTAATGTCACTGCTCTGCTCTTTTGCACTTTGTTTTTATTACACTGGTATCCGAGTCCACCATTTTCACGTCACTTGCTTTTCCTCTGTTGCCTAGATTCAGGATTGCTCTTTGCAATTTGCTAGATTATCCTTATCTTTACCTACCCTTCAGCTTGCTCACAATTTTCACTGTTCTTTGCTTTCATTGATAACTACTCTCATTTATATGCACATAGCAAACCTCTTTTGTGTCAATTATTTTCGTTTGGTTTGGCTTTACATGTGCACAAACCTATCATTTTAATTATATTACTTTATCCAAAAGCCAAATTCAAACCCTCTTAAATATGTTTTGCTTTTGCGTTTCTTTATCCGACTAATTACTCCTTCTCGCATCTCATTACCAATGCATTTAATACTTAGATTATTGTTTAAATTCGCAATTATATAAAATATCCTAACTCTGTGCTGTATTGACTTGGTTAAATATTTTGCTTTCCTAGTTATTTTAAAGCTAAAGTGTAATTAAGTTTTATGTAATAAAAAAATAACAGTTAACATAACCTCACAACAAATAATTGTGCCCATAGTACTGCCCTCTCTATTAATCAATTCTCGTACTACCGTTTAAAACCATTTTCCGGAAGCAGCAAAATTAGATAACTTAAAACTGTACGTTATTTTTAAGAAAGGCAGTGTTGCCTTGGAATTATCTAAATCTAAATAAACTAATAAACATTTACGTTTGTTAGCGCTATTTGCCATTTTTAACGAATTATATAATTCGGTCCAATTCAAACCATTTTTCTTGTTTTAATGTCAGTTTTGAACGTAATTGTCACAATATCAATTATTTAATAATGCACTTGTAATCTGAAATTATATAAAATTTTATTTTTCATTTCATTTCAGCCATTTTCCGTCGAGCTCTGAACATATGCCTCCCTCATGTTTCCTCACCTGTTTCTATTTTTAGCTTCACCCATCGAGTTGAGCGCCGCTGTTTGTTCCAGATCGTCCGTCCATCGCATTGGCGGTCGTCCTCTGGATTTTTTTCTAAGTGGGGACGCCACTTTAGTATGCTGTTGGAGCATCTTTCCTCTGCGTATCTGGCAACATGACTGGCATAGTTCCATTTCAATTCAGCTGTCACCTCAGCAACATCTTTAAGTTTAGTTAACTAGCGAATTCAAGTATTTCTGTTGTGGCCTGTTAATGATATGCCTAACATCTACCTCTCCATGGCCCTTTGAGTTGGTTGTTTTTTACATGTTCTGAGACTTTTCAATCCTCTATTAATTTCTATAAATTTTTCAACTTCGACTTCGTAGAACCTTTCTAAATCTCTTCTTATAATTTTTCTAGTTTCCTTTGGAACTCTTCTGAATTCTGTATATTTTCCTTCTCTAAAGGAAGGGTAGCGGGCGGCACTTCTCTACGATCCCGGTAGAGGATAGGTTGCTACAAGAATTTGGAAAACTTTGCCCTTACGTAAGTTACTGATCAGCTCCCATCCCCTCTCCCCCGGGAGAGATCAGATCCGTCTCATACTCCTTTTCTCCATTAACCCCTACTTATCCCCCCTCACATCTCACCTAAACACTCGCCAAACCGTCATGGCTGACGTGGTGTTTCAATGCCAAATTACCCCTTATGAATTCAGACATAGAGAGAAGGCCCCGAGTCCCCAGCGGGCAGCATAACCCTAACCAACTACAAAAAATGAAATACGACATTGTTTGACTGTCCAAAGTAAGACGTAAAGGAGAGCAAGCCATAACATTGGAATCAGGAAACCTATTCTATTATAAAGGATCAGATAATGACAGACATTAATAAGAGAATACCTAAAACACAATGTCGTCAGCCTAGAATGTGAATCGAACAGAGTTGCCAGTGTAATCCTGAAAAGATACCTGAAATGTAAATTGAAAATAATACAATGATATGCCCCTACATCAGCAAGTAGCGACGAAGAGGTGAAATCCTTCTATGAAATCATTGTAAACAACTTACGTAAAAGTAACACGACTTATACACTGATTATAAGCGCTTTCAATTCAAAACTGGGCAAGAGACAAGAGGAAAACTAAGATACCTTAAGCAACTACAGCTTTGATAAAGGAAATGATAGAGGTACAAGGTTACTAAAGTTTATTACATCACTAAAACTATATGCAATGAATGCATTTTTTTTAAAGAAACCGGGAAAATGGAGATGCTTGAGCCCGGATGGGAAAACAAAGAACGAGATTGATTACATCTTATCACCTCATAGAAAAATCGTTGAAGATATGACTACGCTGAATTTATTTAACATAAACAGCGGCCATCTATTAGTACGTACCTATCTACAGGGTGATTTAAAAATAGAGCATTTCCTCTGGAGGGGTTGTTGGGGACTACTAGCGGATTACGGAAAAAATCACAAAGCAAATCTTTAAAACCATTCCTCTGAAATATTAACAGCTGAAGATGCATTTTGAAATAAGCTATTTACCAATATTTTTTTTAAATTCAAAATTTAAATCGAAGATTATTATTGCTATTAAACATCCCAGTTCAAAAAACTGACAGTTTCATCAAACTTACCTAATATTTTAGTTTCAAAACTTCAGTTTTTGATGCCTAGTTTTGAAAACTAAAATTTTCTCAATCCAGGAGTTCATACGAGGGAGACGTGGAGAAGCATCTCCTACCGCAGTAAGATCATACTTAGTTGCAATTCAGCGTTTTGCGTGTGTCAGACGCTAGTGCGTTTTTGCCTGAGGATTAGCTAAAGCATGTTTGTATGTACCCTGTACACCACCCATTGTGTAGTGTGACCTTGAGCGCACGGATGTTCATAAATTTAAATACCAGTTTTGCAAGCCGTGTAATGTGTTGTAATTTTAATAATTCATTTTACTTGTGACTGTTTGATTTGTTTGACTCCAACTCATTTAATTGTTAGTTACTATTTCTGGGCCTTATTGAAACTCCAGTTTTGATTATGATCTTTAATTTCTGATACGTTCTTGAATATTAAATTTCTATTAACTGTTGCTGGGATATATTTTCTTTGTGTTCTTTTGAAATTTAGGTTGAAGTAAGAGTCATACAAGGCAGGTAGTGATTTGTTTTGGTCGCTAGATTTGTGATTCTTTTGTGTATATCGGCTAACGCCAATTTTGTATAAATTTTTATGATTGTTTGTAACCTTAAGAGCCGCTGTCTGGTTCTTATTCACGCCATAATTCTGCCGAGAGTTAGAGCTAGCTAGGGTTGTACTCGCCCCTAGTTTAAGGGTGGGGTACAAGTAACATTTGTTATATCATATAGTGCAGGTATTACTTCCAGCATTTATTTTTATTTTCAAAGATTAACAAAACTGTTAACAGATTTCTTAGCGCAAATGCGCTGTTGCTGAATTTCTGAGAATGTTTGACGACGCTCCAAAAGCGAAGTTCTCTGCTTGTTTCCATCAGTGGTTTCAAAGAATGAACAAATATGTTATGGCTAAGGGAAAGTATTTACAATAAGGTTATTTGCCTTAAAAGGCGGTATTTTGCTTATAACTCGCGATTAACAGAACAACCCTCGTAGTATGTTTTATTCTCCGTTTTCAATGAGCTCTGAGACCTAGGAAGGTTGACGAATATTGTTTGCTGAAGCCGTATTGAAAGACAAGTAGTTAATTGGCTAAAACGATCTGATATGGTTTTTTCGAATGCTTTATATAGATATACCGCAGAGTAGGCTGATTAAGCTGTAATTTGTAGGATTCTTTGATTTTTACCAGGCTTCGGGAAAGCATTATAAAAAATATCCAGTTTTAAGGCATATTATATAGGTATTATGAATCGTGTCAACGTTCTTCAAACCGACAGCTTTTTATTGTGTGCACGTATTAAAAGTTGTTTATTTGAGAAGTCTTAATTTACGTCTAATTTTGTTTGCAAAAGATTTGCTTTTGTTTGGAATCTCGGCTATAAACGTCCTCCGCAAAAACCACACACAATCTGAGTCATAAACTTCATGATTGCATTTAAAATCTAACATTGTTGTTTCTATATTCTTTTAGTAGTTTGCCATAGAGTAAAATTTATAAGTTATATCTCAGATATTTATCATTTATAGCTTTCAAATATGTATTCACTTTAACTTCACAAGCATATGATTCAATTACGTTTTAATTAGAGGATTTGTAATCATAGCAAGTCGATTTTACTATACCCAGAGTTTGTTCCTCATTGGAGGCATTTCGTAAGTAGTTTTTAAATAATGACTCAGGTAATGGTGTTTGCATTCTTGTAGCCAGTTTACGCATTTCTTTGTGAAATAATTCGAAGGTGGCAAAGATTCAAGACAAGATGTAAGCATTTTTACTTGTTCCTGAAATATAGTTCGGCAAACGCAACCTTTGGGGAACCTTGAGTAATTATTTTTAGTAAGAGGAAGTGATTAAAATAGGAAAGTGACCAGATTCCAATTCCCATTAGAACATTCTGCGATATTGGAAAGTAAGTCGTATAATATACATTTATCTAAGGTGTTGAGGCAATAATATTTTTTATAAGTACTGCTTACCTCCGTAGATATAGGTAATTGAACAGTGGGGTGTAAAAAATATTAGTAATTTTTTCCTTAGACGCACATTTTTATCGAAAATAATCAATTAAAAATTGGAAAAAAGGTAATATGGATTACTAAGACGTAATCTACGTAGCGCGATAAATAATAATTAAAGTTAGACTTACAACTGATACCAAAATATTTGTGTATAGACTAGTTTTGCCTGCATATAAAAAGTTCAACGCCAGTAATGCGAAATCTTTGCACTTCAGCAATAAACATTGTCTACAGTCAGAATCACCTCTACATTCCCCAGTAAGTTCCGTAAATTGTATACGTAGTAAAGAATAACAAAAAACTTGGGTATGTTCAATGTTCTTAGGTGTGAAGTGCTGAAATGATTTTTACACTCTTTGCAACTCTCCAATAGTTGATATTAGAAAGTTGTTTTGATGTAAGTACAGTATGTATATCAATAGCTCCGAACAATGTACCTATAAAACTGTTAAAAGCTAAGAGCGCTAGGAATTAGCTTCATTGGAACAAAGGTTATACAACGTGATGCCCAAGACCGAATGACTATTAGAAAAAAAAAAGACTGAGAGAAAAGTTAGGTTATGATACAACCGAGAATGAATTGAAATTTACGAAGGGTAGAACAGCCAATAGAATATACATTACAATAACTATACAGAAAATATACTTGACATCCATTGATTTAGAGAAGGTATTCGATAGAATCCCCAGAGATTTAGTATGGAAGCTTACATGAAAAAGAAGTATCATATACACATGTACAATTCATACACAACAGACATAAACATTGACTTAAGAGTTAGGAGCGTAGCAGGAATGAGTAAGCCTTTCCCGGTATTGTTTGGCATACACTAAAAATCAGCACGGAGCTCGTTTCTGTTTATAACAATATCCGATAAGCTGTCCCTGCGTCCCTACTACCCACAGATAACAAACATAGTACAATGGAAAAGATAATACAAAATGTAAGTGATAATTTGCCAAATTGAATAGACACCTTAGAAAAACAAAGACTGAAGGTAAATGAAAAGAAACAAAATATTGGTAACGTCTTGAAGAAACAGAAATAAAGAAGATTGCGCGCTTCAAGTATCTTGACCAGGCTTTAAAGGTTAAATATAGGATGAGAACAGGGGAGAAAAAATGGAAGTGCCATACTGAGAAAAAAATTATAAAATAGTACTAAGATTTATGATAATCTACAATTCCATACCCAGCACTATTGCGGAAAATGGGACAGCGAAATCTCAAGACACAAAAATTAAGAGTTCATAAAGTCGTAAATAAAAACAGCCGATATAATAAATAAAATTTCAGAAGGTAGACATATACAAAAAAATCTGTAAAAGGCTTTATCCAAAATTTGCCTCGCAAGCGGACATTGTGACAGTAAATAATTTTAAAAAGCAAATTAAGCTAGGAGTAAAAATATCTTCACGTTTCTAATAAATTGCATAAATTTTAAAATAAAAAAAACATTACCGGTGGTCGAATGCGCTACAGAGCACATTTTGTGTCAGTGCGTTCCCGCTGCCTTAAATAGATTATTTTTTCTTTGGCACTTTTTTCTGCATTTACGCTGTACCTGCTGAGTTCAATTTTCGTCAAGAGCAAAGTCTGAACTATGTGCAAATTTTTATTATCCTGTATCTCAATTAAAGCAAAAATAAACAAGTAGACGTTGTGACACTAAATAATTTTAAAAATCGAATTCAGCTAGGTATAAAAATATTTTCACGTTTCTAAGAATACTGAAACAACAGAAAGGAAACACTTGGTAATACAAAGTACATCAATTTTTAAATAAAAAGTCTGTAAAAAGTTTTACCCAGAACTTCCCTCGTCGACATTGTAACCATAAATAATTTTAAAAATCAAATTAAGTTAAAAGTAAAAATATCTTCACGTTTCTAATAAATTAAATAAATTTTCAAATTAAAAAACCGTTACCGGTGCTCGAATTCGAACTACAGGCGGACTGCGTGTGCAGCCCAACACGTTTTATGAGATTTGTAAGGGACCTGGCAATTTCTAACTGCGCCACAAGCACCGACCTCTCGAATTCCTGCTTCGCAGCTGTATTTAGTGACGCGCTAATTTGTGCCTCGTTTTTTTTATTGTAAAACAGATATTCTGTAACTAATAGCTCCCATTTTTGGAAAAATAAAGTCTGCACTATGTACAAATTATTACTTGTATTTATTACTAAGTTGAATAAAAATAAAACAAATTTTGTTTAAGGTGATCACCCTGTATATATTTGTCTCAAATATTCCTGGGTTATATTCCAGGTATATATAATGTGTATGCAAAATATCGTCTTCCTCCGACAAATATTTTTTCATTTATACCGCCAACAGACAGACAGACAGACAGAATAAATCTCGGCAAGTGATTTTTTCGTGATTACAATATTTCCTTCGTCTCTCAGATGGGGGAAGTAAAAAACATTACCCGTGATGGGATTCGAATTTCAGGTGCCCGCGAATGTGCAGGCCCATTCATTGCAGTGTTCGCCGGTATGTCATGGCTAAATCAGGCCTTTGCCGCGTGAGCTATCAGGACGCTTCGAATTCTTGCGATGCAGCTGCATTTTACATAACGCATTTATTGGTTGCTCTTTTTTGTATCGCACAACAGTTATTCTGTATCTGTTAGGTTCGATTTTTGGCAAGAATAAAGCCTGAGCTATGCACAAATTATTACTTGTATCTATTTCTAAGTTAAATAAAAAATAAACAAAATTTTGTTTCTAAGATGCTCACTCTGTATATATTTGGCTGAAATTTTCTCGGTTTTATTCCAGGTAGATATCTAATGTGAATCCAAAATATTGAGTTCCTCCAATAAATAGCTTTTGAGTTATACCGCCAACAGACAGACAGACAGACAGACAGACAGACAGACAGACAGATAAATAGACAGAGAGACAGATAGACAGACAGACAGACAGACAGACAGACGAAATTGAGAAAACCTGTTTTTCGTCATCTAGCAACCCCGAAACGTAAAAATCTGGAGAAATCTCGGAAGGTGATTTTTTCACGATTACAATACTTTCTTCGTTTTTTAGACGAGGGAAGTAAAAAGAACAGAAACATCACTTGAATAAGTCAGAAAATACCAGAGCCATGGAACCAATAAAGAAAAATCCAAATTAACTCAACAAAACAACATTTCGTAAGACTTGCATACCTTGGTAGTCTAGCAAAACAATTTCCATCCTCGCATAATGATAAGTCGAGTGAGTTTTGATGTACAGTCGTGTTCAGCAGTTGTGCTTTGTGAATGTAGTACGGTTACACAAAGTTCAGACAAGTGCTGCATATACAAACATTTTGAAAGTATACATCTAGATCTACCTAGTTAATGATACAGTGTGAGTCTTTGGTGAGTATTAACAAAACCATCAATAAACTTACAACTGTCGCTGTACAACACAATTTTGAACACGACTCTACAACGCTTAGAAAATGAAATAATGTTTTCGCTACTTCTGACTTTAAGCTGTATTCACAACAATGTACACAGAGAGAGCGTTTCTCGGCTAATTAAGTATTTGTTACAACTATAATGCTAATCTTGGGTCCTACTAGAAGTGTAATAATCAGAGGTCTTTGGTTAAAAATGCTATCAGAATTACAGTTTACAATGTTAAGATATTGTTACGTTTTTACGCTCGGGCTATTTAAAAATTATACGACGCTTCTTGTATTAAACATTTATTTACAACTATTAATTATTATTGTTTACAAACATACGAATTAACAAGGCAGAACACAAATTACTTAAACTAACGAACTACAGGCACTATTTCTAACAACGATAAATTTATTTATTTATATGCGCTGGATTAAACATCAATTATTTATTTGGCTATTTACGACTTAAACACTAACGATTTATATGGTTATTTATCTGTTATTTATTTTACTGGGGTTATATACACACGGTTTATTTATATGGGAGCTCTACGCGCTTCGCTGCCGAATTCGAACTGATGAGAACTGAATTATAACTCCTGTGGGCGTGTATTTATATTGCCAGATAGTTCCTTCTGGAAAACGTCTGGAATCCGCTCGACCTTTCTGGCAACTCTAACGTGTCACGCGCAAGGTCGTTTCTGGAATGTTCGGGAAGGCTGGCTTACGTCGTCTCATGCAGCTGGCTTCAAGGTCGTTCTCCAATGCTGTCGCACGGGACGCTGAGTCATATCTCTGGGTCGACGGCCCAGCCCCAGGATCGTTACAATATGATGTCAGTAGCCATTGATAACCCAAGAAATAACAAAGGGCTTGAACTGTTAACTTATTCATGAAACAGGGTTAACATTATCCACATATCATTAACTCAACAGAAAGTGAAGATCTTCAAAAATAGGTAGTGAGGATTGTTAGTGATAATTCCCAACAGAAATGGTGTGAGCAATATGTAAAGTTCATATTTGTATAAGTTTGTATATGGGAACATCTTGCTCTATTGTAAGTGGTGATATGATTTAGCATACTATACCAAGCTGGTTTATGTGGACATAATTTGTTAAATAGCCTGCTTTTTGGTGGTTCACGCATTGTGAGCTTCTCTTACTAGAGAATTTATGTTCGATACGAAGAAGGATAATGATATCAAACTAATGATATGCCGATTACATAGGCGAGTTATAATGGGTAGGTTGTAACCTACATGTTTCTACTATTCGCTTTGATTTAAAAAAATATGCTTACAATCCTACAGTTTGATGACAATGACATTCTTGTAATTACCGATGATTATACATTTCTGTTCACCATAACAGCAGAATCATACAACATAAAGTGTTCACTGATAAAACTAAAGGTCTGGTTGTCAGTAAAAAGCCATGTAGATGCAAATTAGAAGTAAATCAAGAAAGTATAGAGCAAATAAAGTTATTAGGTTAACAGAAGAAGAAGAAGAAAAACGTTTGGTCCTGAATGTCGCGTTTGAAAGATTTTTTCTTACCACATCATCTTGATTTTCTTATTATAGTCAAAGTTGCCCCTTAAAATTTGTATCTAGTTTTGTGACGAAATGAAAACCACTTCTAGCTTCCATGCTGCAGGCTTTCAGGCCTTATAGCAGGTGTGGCAATCCTGTAAGAGCTCGCGTTAGCATATTCAAGCACGATGACTATATCTAGCCTTATTATCTGTAATGTAATGTTGCAAATTCAGTATACATTCTATTTTAAAAATGTTAACTAGTACAGTACTTTTAGAATTCGATTGCAGTCGCGTTTTGTAAGATACTTTAATGTTTTGCGCTAGTGATCCTTTTCGCGGTAGTCCAATGACTACTTTTTTTTCATGGTTCATACTTGAGCACTCAAATTTCACCACCTAGCAGTATTTGTAGTAGAAATCCATCATTGTCATTTTCGAATTAATTCAAAAGTTCTCATAAGGCTCTCACACGTTCGACTTTCATGTCATAAATCAATCTTCTTGGTACTCAGCTTCGAAATCCAAAGAGATTTGTAATGAAGCACTTTAATTCTTGAATTTCTTAATTAAAAAGCAATATCGTTCTGTTTGCATGGAACCGTTTCCTTAGGGCGGTCTTGATGAACCTGGTCTGGTACAGTCACTGACCTTCCTGCTTTTGGTTTATCACACACACTTGCCTCACTCGTCATTTAACAGTACTCATATGAACACATTTCTCACGGTACACAACTAGGATACGGCCATAAATATCACACAAAAGATAAAATTGTTCAGCGCACCTTTCCATATGCACATTTGAAAAGTCTTTGGCAGGTTCAACTACATCTTGGTAAATAAGAAGCTGTCTCAGTATCCCAGACTTTGTGTATCTGAACGGTATATGCTCCTAATATGGCCTTCAAACATAGACCCTTACACGCGCAAATATAAATAAATTTAAAAAAATGGAAATCTGCATGCTCAACAACCAAGTTGAAGGGATGATGCCAAATGTGTGTACTGAACAAAAACTAAAATCAATGTACAGTTCGGCAAAGATAGTGTGAGCTGCATGTCTTGTAGGAATTTTCTCAAGCAATACTCATCGTTTGCTATGTTCAAGTGTTAAACCATATCAACGTTTATATTTTCAAATAATTTATAGGTGTAAGTTCATAGTATGGTCAATATATATCTGATTTTTATACTCAGTGAAATGCTTTTTCCAACCAAACAGTAACTTGTCCAGTGTTAAACCAATATCAAACTTTAGATTTTCAGATAATCTACTCTCCTCATGCGTCGCTTTCACACACTAACTCTATCTTGTGCGCATCTTGCAGGCCAAGCTATAATCACCAAGTTGTAGCGACTTTGGCCCAATATAACTGGAAATGGAATTCTACAATCAAAACTTTTGATGCGAAGGAAAAGTAGAGAAAGAATTCAGGTGAGGTAGGGAGACGATATAACCACAGTAGCAGAATTATGTGCTGATTGCAGAAAGAAAGTAGTTTCAATTGGAGAAGCAAATCTAAAATAGAAGGAAAGATTGATAATAGCCGACTATCCTTCTAGATAAACTGATAACCTTTCACATTTCTTAATCGCTGCTTTGCCAAAGCTATGTATACTTGTATAGTCGTACATTGTATACCATAAATAGACCATCTAGAACGTTTAGACACAGTTTAGCACGGTGTAATTTACCACGTACGATATACCTTTGATAACACCAATTTGTTGAAAAATAAACACTAAATGCAGCTTTTCATTGTTTTATAACAGACAACATTACATACCCGTGGTGGTGTGAGCTATGATAGAGATCATATTTTGCGTGGTGGTCTCAGATAGTATTATCACACCACGCATACCCTAAAGCTAGAAGCCATGCTGCACCCTTGGCAGCTATATTTCCTTAGAATTTAATGATACTAATTTATGTCAAAATTATATTTATTATCCTAGCTATTCTACTATAATCGTGAAATATGGACGTTGACAAAAGAAAAACTTACATTTCAATGTTTCTTATTTATATGGCCATGCTAGTACGTCCATCTCTGTTTATAAAATACTCCCTGCAGGTGAATTGTACTACTACTGTGCCCAATTGAATTTACCTTGTAAAAGTAAAGAATCCCCTGTATTGAATATGTACTAAATGTTTTTTTTTCATGGACATAGAAAACTCTGTTATATTAAATAATTGAGCAAATAACATAAAAGCGAGTGAAACTTTATGCCTGTGTCGTCACACTGGATCGTCACCGAACGAACTTGCTTCGGTCGCTATCATCTCTTCAGTGTTTCGTTTGACTGTTTTAGTCTTATTAGAAACAGATATTTCTAGCTTTTGATTTCGGAGGCTTTCAAACGACTTTCGAGATTGGACCGTGTTATTATTGAGGTCAAAGTACTCGTCTACTTTCGTAAGAGGAATCATCAAAAGAAAAGCAGAAGAGCACTGCAACTCAACGTGTAAACCATGCCAGAGATGTAACTCTTCTAACGATCGGAAGGAGAATGTGAGTCCCATCGCGGTTGAGTGGCGGTGGGCAGGACTTAGAAATTAGCTCTTTCCACATAGAAGGAAGGGAAAAGCCCTCCTCCCGATTGAGACTATTAGGGTGTTAGTAAATTTCAATTGCCCCACGAATCTTTCTGATAAAGTAGAATGGGGATTTGCACGTAATAGAAGTTTTATCAAAACTGATTTATGGCCGGTATCGCGTTGGTGTTCCGCCATGGCTGATGATGAAATAAGACCCGACTTGAGACAGTGCTGGTGTTCAGAGCTACAATTTTTTACTGAACGGCCTGTTTCACCAATGTATACAGCATTACACGAAGGACTCTATAAACACCTTTAGATGATATAGTGTTTAATTTATCCTTTGGTGAAGGAAAAACCTGTGAGATTTCACACCCTAGGTGGACGGCTCTCGCACTATCCTGTTAGTGTAACTCGAGATACAAACAAGTTCGCGATAGTGATTAAAGTTAAACACAATTTTTATTTACTGGAAAAAACACTATGATGAACAACCAAATAAAAAGTAGCACACAAGATTTTTTGGGCTTTGGAGAACCCAAAACTTATAAAATCTTAATGAACGATAATTCGTGAATCACAATACAAAGAATTTAACATTACAAATAACTACGAGACCTTAATTTCGTTCAATGGCACAAAAGTTTTCAGAGGGCTAGAGGACGTTGTTTGGTGGTAATTCCAGAGTTGGTATGTCATCTTCCAGTATTCCACAATAAATTTTTAATGCCATTATAAATGAAGAGGATCTGGAGGTAGTCAAAACAGCACAAGAAGAACAGTATAAGAAAGATGTAACATCAAGCGAAATATTAAAGATGGAAATTGCAAGTGATGAATAGCTACCTGGCTTACTTAATTTACTAGACGCCAAAATGTACAAATTGAAAATGGAGATAAATTATCACCACAATAACGAGATTATACCAAATTACATCAATGTACAACCGACAGGAGCCAGAACAATGGCCCACATTTTCTTGTAAGGTTAGTCTAGTTTTGCAATAAAAAAGCTTGTTTTGCATTTATTCTCTATTTTAATTTATACCTAGATCGGCATATTAAAATTAATGAAAATATGGTCATCTTAATCCCAATTATTTCGTATTTTTACCTTCTACGATGAAATGGCGATCATAGATCATATGATCAACTGGTCACCGGTACTTAGTTGTGCACTTGTACTATTAGTAAATAGTCTACGATGATACCCGAAGTGTTCTACAGTTCGTGAAATGGATGATTGTCATTTTAAAATTGTGTAATTTTAAAGCATTGTGGAGAAATACATCGTCCAGGTCATAAACTGGACAAAAAAGTGTTTAAATTGTAAAAAACCTAAAATTACACGATCTTCTTCCAGTTCATGAATTGGACGTCCATTCCATGAACTTAACAACTAAGTGGGTGTGACATATCGAATATAAAAATTGCATTTTGTCAGATTATTTAAGAGATTTGTTATTCTTAAATAGCACAAGTTTTTCTGTCAAGCTAGTTCTATTGCGGCTAGTAATGAAGGTTTTAACAGCTTGTTGCTAAAAATATATCACACAATTAAGCAGCTTTATGGAAGATTCGATGCAAAAACATCAATTACAGAGCGCAGACCAACCATATCACAATAAGCAGAATTTGAGTAATAATAATTATAATGAAAAATTATTGAAAAAACCATAAATATAACAACAAACAAAACAATAAGAAGAAATAATAAGTTCTAGGAAGAGAGTTAATATGATGGAGAATAAATTGAAGCAGTCAAAAAGGAAACGAATCAAACAGGGAATAACAAAAAACTTTGGAAAAGTATTTGAAGGCAAAGAAGATATATATGATGATATATTAAGGATAATGAAAGAAAATTTAAAAGTAGAAAAAATAGAAATAATTACCGTGATGTAGAGTAATCAAAAAATATTATACTAAAGTAATGAATACAACATACTGTAAAGATAAGCATCGAAACTTATTAGTATTCATGTACAGATCGCAGAATAAGAAAAAAAGTGAAAATTGTTTTTTAGAGCAGGTGGCTGTGACTTTATATTTGACACCTACTTTTAATTTAAAGCAACTTTTTCGAATAACATTATTGTATATTTTGAAAAATAAGGGTGCTTTATCTTGAGCCATTTTCATATTTTCGAACCTCTCCCGTATACGAAAGGAGATATTTAAATTTTGGCAAGTGAATTTTTAGTTTGAGAACGGGCAGGGTTTTTTACAGATTTTTTTTTTTTGAGAAGTCAAAAATAAACTTTTGTTCTCTCTTTGTAACCCAGTCCGGGGACATACTGTATAAGAAAGATGATAAAGACGAAAACTACAGAGAAATTAAGTTGCTGTATGCAATGTATAACATTTAAAAAAAATGCTAATTTCAAAATATTCAAATATTGATTTCCTAATAATTTTATAGGAAAATTCCATTTAGTTTTTTTAACGAACACTACATGATGAGCCAGTTTGAATAATTTCAACATTTTTTCATTGCCCTAAACATAAAATTAAAAAACGACTTGAATGTTACGTCTTTGAGTAAATTTCCTTAATTTTTGTATCCGGTGCGGTGCGCGAATTCTTTTTCCAGTTGGCCGTTTCCAACTAGGTTTACCAGTTACCTGTCAAATTTTACCAGTCCGTGATCAAGGCCGAATTGATATTTCGATTTCAAGTTTAAAAATTTAGCTAAAACATCTTTTAAAGTATTTTAGAACGCAACCAAAAAAATTGAAAAGCAAAAGATACATTTTCAACAGTTAATTACTTGATATTCTAAGGTGCGTTAATGACTCAAAATAGTGATTATACAAAAGCCATTGAAGCAAGAATAATGAGGGACCGAGCATTATATAAAAAATGCAAATATCAAAACATATTATTTCAAAACAACAGAATTATATAGTGTTGGTTGAATATAAAACAAATAGATCTAGTCACGCATCAATTAAACATCAATAATAAAGGCTGCCAAAAATTCAGAAATTAGAAATTGCCTTAAATCCAAACGTCAGTTCTTCAATTATTTGTCCACAGCCTAAGAACATTTATGAGATATACATTGCAGAGGAAACGGAAGATCATGTAAAAGATATTTGGAATTTAGGAAGACGCACTTAAAAGATAAGGATATTTTTGAAAACCACATTTTTCCGTCACTTAATGTTAAAACCTATTATGCGACTATTCTAGGGGAACGTGCTATTGAAATTATTTAAAAAATTGCTATAATATAGAAAACTTCACTAACATAGAATCTTAGTGAAAGTGCTAGGAATATCTACAGAATGAAGACTAGCCTATTCAAATATAAGGGAAGATCGGTAATAAACCAGCCTCAGGAAGAAGAACATCATGATCATGACTAACCAATCTTAGACAATGGTTCAGGCAGTTGCCTATCCAACTCTTTAAAATAGTGTCGCAGTCAAAGTTTACTAGCCAACATGATCGCCAACTTCAGTTAACAACCAAGGCTCCACAATAAGAACAAGAAAAATAATATTAATATAATATTATTTTTAGTAGTAGTTAATATCGTTACCAATCATTTAAAAACGAAAGCCCTAAATTCATAAAAATTTTCCATGTATGATTAGAAACGACATATTAATATATTTGTTATTATTTTGGCAACAACCGCCATAAAAACGTTCACTTCTCATAAAAAAATTAAAAATTATTACAATAAGTGGCTTCAACGGCTCGAATTACCTAGAAGGGTTTGACAGCAACATCAAACAAATATCACCCACAAATTTCTAATGCACCAAATAATTGTTTTTTGAAACGACTTCAGCGAATCTGATTACAATACCCCATCGTATAAACTAATATACTCATAGTTCAAATAAACATGCCCTTCATTATCTTGCTACTATTGACTTTTAACGTTTAAACAAGGTAATTAAATTTTAAAGTATATAGAACTTTATGCACTTTATAGTACTGCTTTATTTTCGTCTATAGATGTTGGTTAAAAGAGAAATAATATCACGAGTTAAATTTAATATACAGGGTGTCCCAATCTTCAGGAAGAGCCCTAATGTGCCTTTACTACTAAAGTCAACTTATAGAGGGTATGTAGCCCTACATTTTAAGATTATTTTGAACCGTCACGCCATGGCTAGCTCGTATGGAAGGGGTGATAGAAACGCATATTTTTTTAAATAAGACACCTTGTATGTTTTTTCTCACGATATCACCAGGTCTCATCCTACCTACACAGGTACATATTTTATTTTTGACATTATAACCAGCAGTTTAACAAATTACATGTACCTATTTCAAAAAATCGTAGCAGCCTTGTTTTTAAGAATTCAGCAAAAAAGTTATATTTTATTAGCTAAAGGTCTCTAATTTATGCTGATATCATCAAAAGTCGATTTTATTGCTCAGGGTAAATTTTAGATTTTTTTACTCTATTCTCCTAGGTACTTTTTAAATTCTTTTAAATTTTGATAAGCATGTCTTATTCCAAAAGCGAGCAGTTTCAAACATAATTTGCTCTTTTATTGTCTCGTATAAATCAAGTTTACCTATACCTCCATCCTTGTATTCGTATGAGTGTTAACCGGGCAGCTAGACGTTAAGTAATTTCCGAAATTGATGGAAGAAGAAGAAAGCCATGGGAAATTATCCCATTATAAATGTTCTTCACGATTTTAAAGAAAATCCACATTTAACAATGCGAAAGATTAATTCTACCACTGCTGCAAGTAAGAATTCTATGAATGGCATTATACAGAATCACAACTTCCATCCATACCATATAGAACTTCATCAAGATTTATGTGGCACAGATTTTGATGAAAGAATTAATTTTGCCAAATTATGCTAAATACTGTTCTTTTCACCGATGAGGGCAACCTTTAAAAACAACGGTGTTGTTAGTAAGCATAAAATGCATTATTATTCTACGAAAAACCCACAATTCAACATGTATGGAGGCATAATGAAAAATTAGGTTGAGGCTCGAGTTTTTTAGAGAATCATCTAATCCTAAGGACTGACTTATCCTTACTATTGGAAGAAGTTGACCTTCTGATAACACCACCACATTTGAATGGAAGCGTGCGTGGATATTTAAAGATAGAATAGGTGGATAGGAAGAATTGGTCCAAAAGCTTAACCGTTTCGAACACCGGATCTGCCGCCCAGCAATTTTGTTATTATCTAGAGTTACCAGAAATAGTCTATTTCGAAGCCTTAACCATCGGGAATGATACGAAATTCTAAATTTGTAACGCATCGCACTCGATATGCTGCACAAGTTTAAAATAGTTTTCCAACTAGATTAGAGTTTACCTACTAAAAATTAGGAAACTTTAAAAATCAGACGAACAGTGTAAAAAACTATGAGGTGTTCCTTAAAAAAATGAGATATGGCTTTTTACAATTCTAAAATTCACAGTTTTATAATAAAAGCGACTTTTGCACACATACCCTTAGATAATACAATAAGCTTCCGTTTTTATGAATTTTTAAAAACAAGGCCACTATGATTTTTTGAAAATAAGCATTTAAGTATAATTTTTATCGCAAAAAAGTACATAGTTTTTAAACTATTGTTCAAGTTTAAAAAAATAATATATGCACGTATAGGTAAGGTCGTAGTCAATGATATAGTGACAAAGATACAAGTGAGTTTGTATTGCATCTTCCACATGAGTCGACCAAGACAGTTTAAAATATTTTTAAAATGTAGAACTGAAGGTTCACCACGGTATTTTGGTACATATTTAGTAGTAGTCATAATAGAGCTTTTCCAGAATGTTGCGACACACTGTGTACTATGTAGCTTGTAACAAACGAAAATTTAAAATATTGTCCTTGTAATGACTACATCTTCGTTGTTATATTACAAATTAGAGGTCTACAAGTTTTCTTTGTTTAAAAGTAGTAAATATAACAAAATAACGCACAATTTTTCGGTAAGAAAAACAAATGAATATTCAAGCATACAAATAATGTTATAAAATCGCTTGTAAATTGTTTCCACTAATGTAGAATACTTTGTATTGCCTCCTTGTATTGAGTCATGCTTCTAATTAATCAACTTTTACGTTGACATCGTTTAAAATTATCTATTGAGAGATTTAATTCTAAAATAAATTATTTGATAAAACCAAAACAAACATATTGCTCCTATTCTGCAAACATATAATACATCAATACTTACGTTTACAGATAAGGGTAAGATGTTTAATGAACTCATAGATGCAGTCGCTAAGTTTAAGGTAGCTTGTTTAGCGTTGAGAAAACATAAAGTACTGGAGCTTAAGTTACTTAATTTTAGATAAAAGACAAAATAAAATTGAAGTATACTAAAACTGAACTTCAAGATTCAGTACTATTCAAAAATACTCGAGCGCCAAGTATAAGTTTTACAAGTACGTTCTCCACTGCCAAATATTCTTTCAGTTACTCGGTGCTTTCTGACAGGTTCAAGAAAACTATATTAAATTTAAGTACATTCTGATGACACTAACCTTCTTCATGTTAACAATATAAGTAACGTTTTGTGGTAAAATCACGGCAACATTAAGTTTACACGTTCCGTTTTCAAAGCAAACGTATTCGCAACTACGTGGCTCTTTCAGGTCATGTTGTCTGCAGCTTTCGCTGTTGTTGGTGCACGAAGTGGTATTCCATGCGGGTAGTTTCTGCATTTTCGTCTTGCCAAAGAAGAATAGAAGTAACACAAATAGCCTTATGAGTCTTGTGCACGGCCCGATAGAAGTGACACTATCGTGCATAGTGAGAGAGCTGTTCGGACAACTTTCCACATCCGAAAAGTGAGATTGCCGAAAATCACGGTAACCGATACCTGGGGGAAATGCTACACCAAGAAACACCTCACGTCATTGTCGGTTTATTCCACGAGAGCGGTGACAACACTACGCGTGATAGCCGGTGATAGCAAATATTGATAGCCCCTCTCGCGCAGATAGCCAGATAATACCAAAAGTAAGGCAGGATCGGACTGTGGACTATTTTTACACCTTATCCGATCATCTTTTCCGATTTCGGCACACTCCCCGGGCTTATTAAACTTCAACTAAATTTACTCGGACTATCTCAGTTTTTTCTCGCCTTCGCTCTATTTATTGTTTTTACAAGACGGGCAGTTTATTTCAAAGAACTTCTAGAACCACATTTAAAACATTTATCGCTGACTTATGTAAACGTTTCTGTAAACACCTATTGACACAGCTGTTGGTTTAATGACTGTATTTCTACAAAAGTAAAACTGATTCCCGTTTTAAGATTTTGAAGATAAAATTAATATTTAAAAATTATTTCCAGACGATTTTATTAACAACTACACAGTTATTACAGCATAAATGCTCATTTTTACAACTCTCTTATTGATTTACAATGAGCCCTGCATTTAAAAGTATGTAGGCGAATGCAGCTGTCTAGACTGGAAAATTTGAGAGAAGGCTTTTTGAATAATATTAATGTAAATATTATTATTATTATTAACAATGTGAATAAGCCTAATTTGGTGGTGACCTGCATACACAATGAACTAGTTAATCAATTAATATTTGTTAGTTATTATTATTTAGGGTTAGATACCTTTCGGTTTCTCAAGATTTTTCAGAGAAAAATAATTCACATGCTATTTCAAACGGATAAGTAGTCAAGTACAAAAAACTAATTATATTGGAAAAGTTGCTGATCTTTTAACTGCAGAGTCCAGCAATAACATATACAATTCATATTACCCTCTGTCTCTTGGTCATCGAACAAATGGATTGTCGTAACATGCTTTCCATTTCTGTGTGTTTGTGGTCGTCCTTATTTATTTCTTCTTCATCATATGATAGGACATACTGTCCTATTGAATTCAATAGATCTCGTTTTGCTTGGGGCCTGTTTATCCCTCTTGGGATGTCGAAGTCTAACATTCCTTTCATACTTGGGTAGCCTACCTGCTGGTCTTCTTTCATTTGGTTTTTCTGTCTCCACCCATTTTTGCTAGTCTCGCTTCTCCCATCCTATCTACGGGGTCTCTTCAGTATCGTCGCATTACCTCGATCTCGCACATCTAACGATGTTCTGGGTTTCTAAGTGTTTTTCCCGATCTTAAAGTTATCATCTCCGCTGTCCTCATTATCCTTTTAGTTTTAACCGATTGTGCCCTTGCTTCGGCAGCACATGACATGACTGGCCTTACACGTGTTTTTTATACGCACACTTTGCTTTCCTTAGTCATGCGTTTATTATTCCATATAATATTACGGTAATATTAAGTTTTGCTTGTGTGCATTACTTCTTGATTGATGTTTTGGTCGCTTGATATTTCTATACCGAGGTATTTATTTGAAGCTCACAAGATTTTAAATTATTGCATCGTCAATAGGCAATTTACAGCAAATAAAATCTTTTGATATCACCATGAACTGTTAGCTCCTTAACCCTTCGTATTATTTCATCCATAAAATGGTGTTGAAAAATGTAAGACTATCGATCGCTTTGCCTGCTGCTTGTCGAAATGGCTACGTCTTCCGTAAGTTTGTTATTAGTTTTAATTTAACTTTTCTTGTTTAAAGTCAGCTGCTTTATTATATTTATCATCTTGATGTAAAGTTCTTATAACGTTGTTGAGTTGTATGAACTCTGTCGAAAGTTTGTATGAAGTCAAGAACATAGAAACACATGGGTTTGTTTATGAGCTGGCCTAGTATAAATATAACATCTACCAAGCATATACCTCTGTAATTTGTTGGGTCCCTCTTCGTTCCGTTTTATTTCCCTCGTCTAAAGGCGTCACAGAAGTACAGGAGGCTCTAAAAGGTATAAAAAGTGGCAACGCTTCTGGTCCCGGCAGAATTTCAACTGACCTAATAAAGGCTAGCCCAATAAGACTGTTAGAAATTATAACGTCCATCTTTAGTAATATCTAGCAGACGAAGATCTGCCAGCAGATTGGAAAATAGCCTACCTAACAACAATATTCAAGAAAGGAAACAAAAAGAAATGTAGAAACTACCGCGGTATTAGCGTCATCAGTTCGTTATCTAGACCTACAGACGAGTGATAAAGCGAAGAGTAGAAGAAGAACTACAGGAACCAGAAGGAGAAAATGGGTTTAGGGCGGGAATGTGTAGACGTTATATTTGTTCTGAAGACCCTTATTGAAAAACGAATGGGACGAGGAAGAACAGTACATCTACATTTATTGACCTTACGATACCGTTCCTCTAGAAATCATGTCAAACTAGGGAAAGAACTGTCTATAGAATGCAAAGTGACGAAGGGCATACGGCAGAGCTGCGCTCTCGCTTCTACGCTTGTTAAAATATACTTAAAGTTGCCTTAAGTTGAAGCCGCAAATGCAGCAATACGGGCAGTGGAGTAAGCGATGCTCCGCTATACACCATTCTATATGCCGACGACCAAGTTGAAGTTGTCGCAGATGAAAACTCCTCATATAGCTTATATAGGGTAAGAAAGCTTAAAGAAGACTATAAAAATGGGGACTCGAGATAAACCTACAAAAAACAGAGTACTTAGCCTTAGGAGAACAGGGAAATAACCTTATCCTCGAGAACAACATCACTAGAAATTGTAAATACTTTAAGTATTTAGGCATCGCCATTACAGAATCGGGAAAAAGCGATTTAGACATAAAGAACAAAATAAAACAAGATAGACGAACAATCCAACAACTTAACCAGTGCTATGGAGTCGAAAAATATTCAAGAAAAAGATAATAAAACCATCTATGAGATGATAATTGAAAGCATCGTTACATATGGATGTGAAACATGGGAGCTAAACAAGAGTAACGGATCCTGACTATGTGCCATGGAAATGGACTTTTGGGGCAGGTAAGGTAGAGTTTCAAAAATACAACACATCAGGAATGACACAATTCGAGAGACTATGGGAGGACATGGAAATATAGTGAACACCATCGAAACAAAGAGCCTCATCTGGTATAGACAGTTAAAACGTATGTTAGAGAATAGATGGTCTAAGAAAATGTGGGGCTGACAGCCTCCAGAGAAAAGAAAATGTGGGAGACCACCGAGAAGCGGATATCAAGGTGTGCTAGAAGCAATGGAAGCACGAGGCCTGAGACATGACGACTGGAATAATAAACGGGCTTGGCAAATGGGAAACGAGAGACGGTGTGAACCGTAACACAGCATAATATCAGAGATGCCGGAAGTATTGTAATCGCAAAAAATCACTTTTCGAGATTCCTTCAGGGTCTCTAAATGACAAAAAACAGGTTTTCTTAATTCCGTCTGCCTGTCTATCTGTTGGCGGTATAACTCAAAAACTATTTGTTGAAGGAAGACGATATTTTGCATATAGATTATATGTATACCTGGCACAAAACCGAGAAAAATTCGGTAAAATATGTACATAGGGTGAGCACCTTTAAAAAATAAAACTTTGTCTATTTTTGTTTTTAACTGAGAAATATATAAAAGTAATAATTTCTACATAGATAAAGCTTTACCTTTGACAAAAATGGGACCCAACAAACACAGGATAAGCTTTATAAAAATACAAAAATGGGCAACAATAAGCTTGCTGAATGTAATGAAGTCACACTCCGGGGACTTGAAGCACAGCTCCGTGGCAGGATGGGAATGAAGGGCGCGCTACGCGGGGCCTGCTTAATTCTCGTTGATATTCCTTCCGCAGGAGCTGAGTTCAAGTCCCGTCTGCAATACTTTTTTTCTATTTGCAAATTGATATAATTTGCATTACCAAGTGTTTCCTTTAATTGTTTCAGTATTCTTGCCAACGTTAACATATTTTTACCCCTAGCCGTCTTTGCTTTTTCAAAATATTTAGTGTTACAACTTCAACTTGCGAGGAAAGTTCTGAGTAAAGCTCTTTGCCGATTTTTACTTTTCTCGTCTGCAAGACGAAGGAAGTATTGTAATTACGAAAAAATCACCTTCCGAGATTTATTCAGATCTTCACGCTGTAAGGTCCCTAGATGGCGAAAACAAGGTTTTCTTAATTCCGTCTGCCTGTCTGTCTGTTGGCAGTATAGCTCAAAAACTATTTGTCGGAGGAAGAAGATATTTTGCATACAGCTTATATATCTACCTCGCATGAAACCGGTACAATTTCATACAAATATATACAGGGTGAGCACCTTAAAACAACAAAATTGTGTTTATTGTTGAAATAGAAGGTAATAACTTTCACATAGGTCAGGCTTTACATTAACCGATAGAAGATAATGTCACAAAAGAGTAAAAACATTTCAACAATAACACCTTTCTGTTCAAGAGAGGCGCTCTCTTGACTTATTTGAAAGAGGCTCGGTAGCGTAGTTGGCTTTATCGGTGCAGAAACGATGTCTATGTAGGGGCGCTCTGCAGATACGGCGGGTTCAAACCCCAGTAGGATATATTTTTTTTATTTGAAAATGTATTTAATTTATTAGAAACGTGAAGATATTTTTACTCATAACTTAATTTTATTTTTAAAATTTGTTAGTGTCACAATGTCGACGAGGAAAGTTCTGTGTAAAGCCTTTTACAGATTTTTTAAATATAGGAATTGTTATACTGTATTGCCGTTGTTCAGGTATTATTCCACCGTTTAGAATTTTTTTTAACAAAGTGCTAATTTCTTCTTTCCGATTCTCACCTCAATATTGTATCATTTTGTTGGCGATTAGATGTGTGCAAGATTTCCTATTTTTTAGCGTAGCTATAGCAGTAGGTACGTCTTCATAAGAGATTTCTGATGTTATATCATCAAGTAGATTCTCATTCTCATCTGTTCGGTCGTTTATACGAATAATAAAAATGTGACATCCAGTGATCTGGTGAAATAGCAGTGGTTTTATGTGATCTTTGATACGTTTCTTTTTGTTACGTAGCATATTCAGACCTTCTTATGCGCCCTGTATAGGTCATGTTCCATAGCTATAGAAAACCTTGTTCAATATGCTCTTTTTAATTGTTATCTCACCGTTTATTCCGTTTCTGATATCTTAATATATGTCATGCAATCCTGATGTTTTATCGCTTTTGTATTCTATGTATGCTTTCTATTTTACTTTCTCCGTCGAAAGGACGAAAGAAGTATTGTAATTTATTGTGGAAAAAAATCACCTTCCGAGGTTTCTTCAGATCTGCACGATTCAGGATCCCTAGATGACGAAAAACAGGTTTTCTCAATTCCTTCTCTCTATCAGCCTCTTGCCGGTATAACTCAAAAACTGTATGTTGTACGAGGACGATATTTTGGATACACATTATATATACACCTGGCATGAAACCGAGAAAATGTCGGTCACATATAGTATACAGGGTGAGCACCTTTAAAAAATAAAGCTTCATCTACTGTTACTTCAACTGAGGAATAGATAAAAATAATAATGTTTACATAGCTCAGGCTTTACCCTTGACAAAAATGAAACCTAACAGACACAGGATAAATGTTATAAAAACCAAAATAGGCACTAATACGCCCGTTGAATATTATGCAGTCGCATTGCGGCTACACGAGGTACAGCTCCGTGGCAGAACGAGATCGACGGGTGCGATATGCGCGACCTGCTTGTTTTCCGTTGAAATGCATTCCGCAAGCGCTAAAATCGCGCTGGGTTCAAATCCCGTTTGCCATACTTTTTTTATAAGAAAATTTATGTAATTTACATTACCAGGTGTTTCCTTTTATTTTTTCAGTATTATGTATTAGGAACGTTAAGATATCCCCCCCCCCTCCAGTTGTTTTTGATTTTGAAAATATTTATTGTCACAACTTCCACTAGCGATGTAAGGTCTGAGTAAAGCCCTTTACAGAGTTTTTTTACTTAGAATTTAACATTTTCGGCAAACCAGGATTGTTACACTTTTCATTTATATACTTTTTTCTGTTTGCGAATGTTTCTGTAGTGCTAGTTATTATATTATTTTAATTTTTACAAGCTTTTTCGATGCTATCGTCTTCCATTATTATATTAAAAATAATTGTTTCCATTAGTTTGTTTAAATAGATGTTTAGTACTTGTACTGATAAATGATTGTGTGTTAAATTTTGTTTATATCTAGATAGGGTGGATACTCCTGCGTGTGATGATATAATCAGTAATGAATTCCTATCCCCTGCAGTTTGGCCAAGTACACTTGTACAGCATCTTAAAGTCTTCCTCTTCTTGTTCAGCCTATGCTACTCTACTTCTGGAGGTAGCCCTCTCCTAATCTCTTCCACTGGCTTCTATCCTGCGTTCTTTGGTACCAATGTTTTCCAGCCGTTTTCTTAATGTTGTCCAACCATGGATTTTGAAGTCATCCCACTCCCCGTTTAGTAATTTTCGGTCGCCAGTGGACGAGTTTGTATATCCACCTGGCGAGATCTTGTCTTACTATACGTCCTGCCCAGCTCCATTTAAGACACATTGTACGTTGGATTGAGTATATCTGTGATTTTACTTCTTCTATGAATTTCTTCTGAAACACTGACTTTAACAAAACAAACGGCCAAAAAAATAAAAGTAGCTCAGAGACACATGGAGAGAGCAATACTAGGTCTATCTCTAAGAGACAGAGTACCAAATACAGAGGTGATAAAGAAGAGCGGACTCACAGATGCCATTACATCAAAAGAATAGCAAGTCTCAGGTGGAACTGGGCGGGCCACCAAGCCAGAACAAATGATGATAGATAAACAAAGAAAATATCCGAATGGAGACCTCGTGAGCATGCATTCCGCAGCAGAGGCCGACCGCCCACTCGATGGTCAGATGATCTCAAACGCATCCGCACCAACTGGATAACTGCAGAGCAAGACAGGGAAAATGAAAGAAATGGAGGTTTTTACGGGAAGCTTACGTCCAACAGTGGACAACTATATAGCTGTTTGATGATGATAGTGATGAATTTCTTCGTTTTTGATTTGGTTCCTTATGATTACTCCGAGCATGAGTCGCCCCATTGCTCGTCTTGCCTCTTACAGAATCCATGAGGCTGGCCGAAATTACGGCGTGGAATTCCGGGTCTTGGTCCCTACACACCTGTGATACTTTATTTTTGAATTTCGACAATTTCCTTTGCTTTGAGAAAGAAGTGCGTTGTTGGCCCTATTTTGTCATGCTGGCCAAACGGGTTGGCGAAAAGAGTAAGGTAAAGAGTATGAAAATAGCGACCCCTAACCCTCGAATACTCTAATAACGTCGGGGTCAGGAAAAAGCAAGAATTGAGAGACCAGAAAGGAAAGATAAAATAAAGAAAAGATTTGCTCCCAAAACAAGTTGGAAAATGAGCATATCCAGCTAGGGTGCCTCGGGGTTGCCAATTGCCATATTCACTAGATGTAAGCCGCTGAGGGGATGGTTAATATAGGTGTTATTAATTCTAAATTTGTTGTACAAAATGCTATTACCATTTTTTCGTGGTCGTTCATTGGTCCTTCGTTAAATCTCTGCATTACTCTAGGGATAACATTATTGTCATTAAGTAACAAACGACTTCCGGGATTGGACCGTGTCATGATTGAGATCGAAGAACTCAAAGTTTCGCCCACTTTCGTAAGGGGCTTCATCAAGAGGAAAAAAGCAAAAGAGCACGGTAACTCAACGTGTTAACCACGCCAGAGGCGAAACTCTTTGCAAGGGAAGGGACAGAAGAGCACGGTAACTCAACGTGTGAACCACGTCAGAGCCGAAACTCGAGTTTCGCCTCTGACACATTGAGTTACCGTGCTCTTCTGTTTCTTCCTTTGCAAAGAATTTCGCCTCTGGCGTGGTTAACACGTTGAGTTACCGTGCTCTTTTGCTTTTTTCCTCCTGATGAAGCCCCTTACGAAAGTGGGCGAAACGTTGAGTTCTTCGATCTCAATCATGACACGGTCCAATCCCGGAAGTCGTTTGTTACTTAATGACAATGGCCGTGAAAACCTCAAAAATCAACATTATTGCCAATTCACGCATTTAGGTGCCCCATACCTGTTTATTTGATGGGCGCTGTTGTGTTACTTCCTGAACACCGTCAAAAAATAAAATCTTTAGGTTTATTTATATCGGGTGAGTGTACCAAAAACTCTTGTTGTTTGTAACCGTTTGTAGCTTATACATTTTACTTCCTCAATATGTTATTAATTTTTTTATATACAAGTAAACCAACTGCTCCTGGAATTCTATCGTTCTTAGCTGTATTGTTTCTTTTAGGTTTTTATCTTATGCTTGTTCATTTCCACGACAACTAGTTGATCTTTTCTTTTCCATGAGGCCAACAGGCTAGTCGTGTAACTTTTGCTTTCCATAATCGTTTCTGCCATATTCTCGCCTACTCGCTTATCATTGTTTTCCATTCTTTTTCCGAGGCTCTTTATTCTTGCCCGTATCCATAATGATTTATGAATTAGTTTTGCTTATGACTTTGTATTTCATCAGTCAACCAAACTCGTTTGCTATTGTCTCGCAGTATTTGTGTGATGTTCTATTGGTTTCTTGAGTACGATACATTTTCCCGTGGGTAGGTTGCTAGTATGTTCCACGAACCCTCCTCTTTTAACGGGGCTTGAGACTGGCAACAGCTTTTCCTAGGCTACTCAATTCACTCAGGAAATGTTGCAGGCGCAGTTCTTTTATTATTGTAACCTAGGTCTTCTTGGTGCGTTTTCCCTTATATGAAGCCTTTGTCTGGCAATGTGTGTTATATTAGTTTATTATTTATACCATACAATCGGTGGTCTCTTTGTATCTTGGTTCGCTATCTTCTCTGAAGATACTAAACTGATTAAATTGCATGATAGCTTAAAAGTTTGCCAAGTTTTAGACTTAGATCGTAGGCCGGTTTTTATTTTCAAAAAAAAAATTGAAAAAGTAAAGTAAAATTAAATTACGATCGGTTGAAACAGCTGATGTAGTACGTTCACAATGAACGTCGTCAAATTTAAAACAACAATTAAATCGTGTCATTTCAATGTTTATTTATCAACATTTTTGTATGTATAATTGGTAAGGTTGTATGTGTTTTTGATTGTGACATGTAGCACCCTTTCCCACCAAAGCGTAGCTCGGGGAATTCACTAGTTTTGTTATATTTTTCCAGAGCATCGTGTCTCCTTCTATTGTCTTCATTACCAATTCCGTCTATCCAATTTCTTTTTAGCATTTTTCTAATAAAACTCTAATTTCTTTTTCTCGCTTAGGGGTATCGTCCAAGTTTCCCATCCGTATAGTGCTAAGCTCCAGATATGCGATCTTGGAAAACTTTTTCTGTTTTCCAGAGTTTTTTGATTTGACCTTAATGAGTTGTTCTTTCTTTCTAAAGTTTACTTATATTGAATTATTCATTAATTATCTGTTTTACTTCTCCCGTCTTTTGTAATTGTGCTTTGTAGGTAGTAGACGAATATGACCTCTTCTAATTCTTCACCTTCCAAATTTATTCTTGTTTTGAGATATCTTCGATATTGTCATTAATTTTGTCTTGCTTCTAGATCTCCTCACGTTGAATTTTCTGCTTGAATTTTGAAGGTGTGTAGCATTCATTGTAGATCGCTCTCACCTTCTGATATACGTGTGACATCATCTGCAATAATACGTCTATATTTTGTTTTGTCCTAGTTGGTATGCTAAGTCAAATTGTTTTACTTCATTTGACGTCGATTATGATTTTGAATAAGAATGGGTTAAGACCGTCTCCTTATAGTATTCCGGCAGTGATTGTTATTTTTTTTGTTATTGTTAAGTTTACTTTCAATTGTGTTATGTTTTATTAAGTTTATGTACCGTCTGGGGGTATTCTTGTTTTGTAGGGCATCGATGATATTAGTTAATTGTATCCGATCGAAAGCTTTTGTCAAATCTATAAAGCAGAAATATGCCGGGGTATTGCTTTCTATAGCTTTCCCCGTACCTAATCTGTCTTATGATGAACAGAGCATCTATTGTTTGATTTTTCCTAATACTTCGTTGCTCTTCGTTTATGGCTATTTAGGAGATAATTTCGTTTGCAATGATGCCAGTTAATAGTTTTAGGGAAGTGCTTTAAAGAGTAGTTCCGCAATAATATGGGGGTCTCTTTTGTATTATTTTTGAGAATAAATATAGTGGTAATTTTCCTCCATTATTCAGCAATTTTCCTTTTTTCAAGATTTTGTAAATAGTTTTGTGTATTCTTGAAAGATGTGTTCTCTAGCATTTCTAATTTCTTTATTGCAGATTTTGTCTGCAGACTTTCTCTTTTTAGTTTCCGTATGACGTTATTCACTTGTTCTTCAATATAATATTCTAGTGGTTGTATATCGTCTAGGTGTTCTTGCTGTTCTAATCTCTGTTCCTTTTGTTCAGTACTTCCTCTGCGCATTTTTTCAAAATATTTTACCCACGCTTTTCCTGTGATGCTTTTTAGCTATACAATTTCGATTTTTGTTTTTTAAGCCTCTTAATACTTCCATATTTATTTTTGTTGGGATCCATACATGTAGTGTTCCATTTCTGAGCTAAACCTGCTCCAGTATTCTTTTTCTTTTATTTCTTTTTCTTTCGATTGTTAACCCGGTTTCCATGTTTTTTCAGTGTCTGACAATATTTGTATTTTAAGTATTCTTTTTTTTGTTATTGTTTTGACTTGGATAGTAAACAATGGCTTTTTGGTGGATGCTATCTTTTGTTTTACTATGGGCGTCTCAACAGCTTCCTTGATGAAGTAAGCCCATTTTGTTGCTTTACTAGTACCTGTTATTTAAATAAGAATTCAATATTTGGTAGTATTGGTATGAAAGGTTTCTTTTAGTTTATCGCATGCCTCGTCCTACCATGCCACACCGAATGCTAGGTTAATGTCTAAGAAAACAGCCGAGCAGTATCGTTTGCCTTATAACTCATTATTTCCCAATTTGTTTCATAATTCCGTATACATATTTTGTTGAGCCATATTCGCTCCTGAAGCCAAATTAGTTTTTTTTGTTTCTATTATGGGTTTGAATATTTTTAAAAGTGCCGTTTGAAAGGATTGAGGCTGGTAGGTCTGTATAAACATATTTCTGTAGAATTTCAACGACCTTTGAATAAGTATGTGAGTAACCAAGTGTCATTGCTGCACTAAATATACATGTTGCTGTGACACCCCGATAATGATAAATTAAATTACAAAATTACTATCGGCATGCACAATCGGACTAAATACAGTACATGTGCTTAAGCTTAAGCTGGGTTAACTTAATAAGCACAAAATATTGTCATCGGCTGCTCTTGTACTACACAAATTAAATAAAATTTAAGGTTTGATCTCTCAGGGTTTTTAAGTATTCACTTATGTGGCCTCGCCAAGGTGTGTCAGAGAAAATGATTACTTAAGTCAACAAAATTTATACATAAATTAATCAACTACCTTCCTTATATTTTAAGTGAATTTTTGGCGTTAACTCAGCCACAGACACCCAGTGCGTACTAGAACGAGTATTTTAAGTATTTTAAAATATAATCAAACGTAATGTGTCTATGTTGATCTTTATCCACAGCAATATGTATTATGAAGTGTATGTCATTGCTGATGATTGCTTGCATTACTTTTCCTATAATGAAATTACAACCTTGTGTTTTTTTAAAGTAGGTTCTTTTCGTAGAAATTATTAATTGAAATGTTTTGACAGATAGATTCATTTCGAAATGTGCTTTAAAAAAGCTTTACATATTTTTCTACTTTCCTGCTGTAATTTCTGATGGTAACAGCTTGAAGACATTTAATAAATGCTCTTCAATAGAACGCTTTTCCTTTCCACTCTTGCAGTATTTTATATACGATTCAGTTAATCATTTCGGTTCTACTACAGAATCTGATAGAGTGCAATGGAATGAAAGCGAGTTATTTGTTGTTCAAGTCTATTATTAGGCACAAATAGCCAATTTTAGTATGAACATAGCGAGATCTCTAAACTGGTTTCGTTTTCTAGGCAAAACCCAAGACCAAGCTTGAACATTTGAGACCAAGATTCGAACAAGTTCAAGACAATAAGAAAGTTTAGATGCAACGACTGTTTATCCTGGTTAGAGTTTAAAAGCTACAAACAAACTGAATTTTTTGGAACAGAACGACAATTTTCAGGAAACGATTGATTTTCCAGTTTTTTCTTCGGGACATCGAATACTTAATTTGTTTAAACTTTTCAAGTAGACAAATAAATCACTTATTTACAACAGTAACATTTCTTTTCCGTAGTTGCTATAATTTACTAATTATAGTTAAGATATCTATATACTTTAATAAACTGCTTCAAATGTCGACATTGTTACTAACCAGGTGATTGATCGTGTAGTAATTGTTACATGACAAAATTAGTTAAACACTGTAATATTACTAAGTACGCCGGTAAGTGAAATATAATAAAAATAACCATTTAAAATTCACAGCTGGTAAAACAAACGTTTGATATAGAATAAATGTGCTTACAAATACATTAAGCGTTCTTAATTTTTCTGAAAGTTTTAGTTAAAGTTTTGTACAGAACAGCTTTCATGGCGTCATTAAGAGAAAATTTAGTGTCAGAACATTTATTTCATTAATATTTTCAGAATTAGGGAAAACTGAAAAAAATTTATAAACTAATATATTTTATTTTAAAAATTCTGTTAACCGTACGATGTAACCTTGCACTACAATAAATAATATTTAATTTTGTTTTTATTCTAAGCTACATGATTCCGACTTTTTGAATAAACGGATCATAATATAACGCAACAGTGATGTAAAAACTCAGAGCAAATCCTTGGTAGCAAATGAATCTTTCATTTCGTAAGATATACATTTCCAGAAAAATATTTACTATTCTCACAGTGTGTGTGTATCAACCTATAGCAATATGGGAGTTTTCACAGTTCTAAATTACCTTGCGTAATCAATTGATGAGAATGTATTACTATTAGCATTAATTTTAAGGCTATTTCTTTATGGTTTACCATTACTATAATCATAAATACTAATATTAAAGGCTTGTAGCTTTCTTTTAATGAGATTAGATTGTAAGATTATTAAACTTGGGCTGTGTTTCATACAATTATATTTTGTTGATTATTATTTTTTAAGTAAGTTTTCAATCACTAAATTGTCTACTAAAAAATATACTATGAAAATACTAATAACCACTAGCCACTCACGTAGCTCCTCGATTTATACAGACTGTTAGGAAAGAAATTGAACACCGTCTAGCAGGATACTCTTCTCGTCAAAATAAATCGATAAAACTAATATGTTTTAGTAAAATATGCACTCTTACGAACCTACATCTCCGAGAAGTACCATTTTTATTTTTATATTTTCTTCGCCATTCAAAAACTACTTATCCGATCGAGCTCAAATTTGGCACCACACAGTTTCATTAATTTTCTCAAATTCTCATCTAACTGAAAGTATATCTATGTGTCTGGTGTTCTAGCCAATTAACTTACTTTTACTTTAGGTTGAGGTTGATATTTTTGGTACAATATTGTAATGAATAGATATTCTAATTTATGTTAAAATATGTACTTGATTTGTATCGAAAATGTCAATGGAATTCAAAATGAAAGTATTTTAATTTAATTTTAAGCTAATAATATCTGGGGAATTTTGCAGTAAGGATGTGTCATTTTAGACATGGTGGGATAAAACTAGCGTATTCCACTGAAGTTTTGACCAATCCAAACGGTAAACATTTCACGTTTCAGGATCCCTAGATGACAAAAAACAGTTTTTTTAAAATTCCATCTGGTTATCTGTCTGTCTATCTGTCTGTTTGTCTGGCTATCTGTCTGTTGAAGATATGACTCTAAAACTATTTGTTGGAAGAAGATTATATTTTGCTTGCGGATTATATGCCTTCCTGGCATAAAAACGGGTAAATATTCGGTAAAATTATAAAGGGTGGGCACTTTAAAACAATAAAATTGTGTCTAGTTTTGTTTTAACTCAAGAAATATTAGTTAAATAAATATAATATTTGCACATAGCTCAGGTTTTTATTCTTGATGAGAAGAGCGATATTTTTTACCCAACATATACAGGATGAGCTCTGTAAAAATAATATTTTATTTATTTTTGCTTTGACTGAGGAAAAGCCTCCCCGGAACCGGTTAAGCATTACTTCAGGGGGCGCGGGCGTCACTTAATCTTAAACCTTAATTAAGTGAAAATCTAGACCGCCCTTGCCGGGAGTCGAACGTTCAACCGCTCCGGCTCGAGCGCTCGGTGATTTTCAATGTGATCTCGGCTGCAGCGACGATCGCCACTCGCCTAGCGAGGGCTCATAGTCTGTTTAATCTATCTTCATATGACAGGTTTTTAAGAGCTGGCGGAATTTTGGTGGCTCATCTTTGAACTTTCGCTATTAGTTCTATGTTCTTAATTAAGTATGGTGATGAAACTGATGACGCATATTTTAATAGTAGTCGTATGTACATTTTGTAGATCTTCAGCATTAATTTCTGAGCTATATCCTTAAAAGCACACTTTACTAGGCATAACACCTTGTTAGATTGTTTCACTATTGTGGGACAATTTTAATCGAAGGTTATTAAGATACCTAGGTCTAATTGCATCGACATTATATATACCGATTGTCTATTCGTAATCTCGAACATAGGAACTTAACATTGTATTGAACTTCTGCTCGCCAATTCAACTTAACGGGTAGGTAATGGTATCAATAAAAAAGGGCTTTACTCAGAACTTTCCTTCCAAGTGGCCGTCGTGACACTAAACAATTTTAAAAATTAAAGAAAACTAGGTGTAAAAATATCTTAATGTTTCTAATAATACCGAAACACTAAAAGGAAACACTTGATAATACAAATTACATTAATTTTCAAATAAAAAACCATTACCAGCCGTGGGATTCGAACTTCAGCTTCTGCGATTTCCACCCCCGACCATTTTTCGCATACGGCTACACAGGACCCTCTTCCCATCTTTGGAATGTAGCTGCATTAAACACATCGCACTTATTCGTTTCCTTTCTTGTCTCTTACAACGTTTACCCTGTATGTTTGGGTCTCATTTTCAGCAAGGGTAAAGAATGAGCTATGTGCAACCCCCCTGAAGTAATGCTTAACCGGTTCCGGGGGGCAACGGTAGTCGTTAGGTAGAAAAAGGTTAAACAGACTGGGCCTAACAACTCTACATCAGAGAAGGAAACCCTGAAACTAATAGAAACCTACAAAGTGATCTCCGGTTGCTATTCGTGCTATGTGAACATGTTCACCTTCAGTTTGTTCAAATTAGTGCTTGAACGGTCCAACAAAATACCACGAAAAACCTTTTTGTGTAATCGTGTTCAAAGTTCTTGAAATTTTCTACCCAGTAGTATAGTGCATAATAACATCAAAAATGCGTTTAAAATGATTTAGATAAATATTATGTATAATTAAAGGATTATAATTTAGTATAGCTCTGTGTTCTGTCTAATTTAAGTTGTGTTTCTTTTGCTATTATATGTTATCTATTGCACAAGAATATCATCACGAAACTTAAAGAAAATAATAAGTTATGCTACTATTGCTGCTGAACAATTGCTTTTGTATTGTATTTTCAATAGTAAACAATATTAGCTCTGCCTTTTATTTATTTATCTTAAAACAAATAAATAACTTATTAGGAGCCTCAACAGCAATACGTGACTGTTTAAACTGTCCGGGGGAGTAATTGCTACTGAGAAATCGAATACGTTAATGTAATAATGGAATTCGATTAAACGAGAAATTTAGAATAAATGTTTTACTATACGAATATGATTTACACCAAAATTAAATGTAAGTTTGTTCACAGAAAGTTATTCCAGATGAATGGAAGATCGGGGTCATCCTACCCATTTATAAGAAAGGAGATACAAAGGAGTGCTCAAACTATAGAAGAATCACTTTATTATGCATCGCGTTAAAGGCATATGTAAGAATTCAGGAAAATAAACTGAGGGGAGTAGTCTAAGACCAGCTAAAGGATGTTCAGAGTAGTTTCAGATCAGGACACAGTGTACAAGACCACACTTTCACAGTACAACAAGCAATCGAGAAGAAACTAGCGAAAGACAGGCAGGCTGACAGCCTGTTTCATCGATATTAAAAAAGCCTTTGACACAGTCAGCAAGAACAAAATATGAGAGAGCTTAAGAAACAAAAGAGTAAACGAACACCTAATACTCGTAGGAGCAATAAAAAGTATTTATGAAGAGACTGTCAACCAAATAAGATCATGCAACAGGCTATCGAGGTAGTTCTCCACAACAGAGGGAGTTAGACAAGGGAGCGTACTTAGCCCATTATTATTGGTATGTGCAATGGATGATGCAATTAAACAGTGTCAAACAAGCATGGAGAAATTTGTAGTAGGATACAAGGATCTCCAACCTGTATACCTGGAGACCTGTGCCTTTGCAGATGATATTGTGCTGTTGGCCAACTCGGGGAGAACTTAAAAATATGGACGGAAGTACCGGCGACACAAAAGCTTCAGTTGAACGTAGAGAAAACAAATACTATGGTAATCAGTAAAAACAAAACAGAGGTTAGAGTTACAATCGAAAGAGAAAGCACAGAGCAAGTGGAAACGTACAAATGCTTGGGAAGCATAGTTAATAGCCAAGGAAGCATAGAAGAAAAATTAACCCTTTAAAGCTCTCTGGTAGACAGTTATACCACTACGCATAACAATCAATAACATTTGTTTTGAAACTTAATACTGCTCTGAAACGTCTTGTGTCCGTTCTACAGACATTGCAGTTCCTTTGTCTAATTTTATATTTTCTACAATTATTGTAGTTATAAAACTACCCCAATAAACCTTGGTATAAATGTGTAGCTGGTATGACAGTATTACCAGCGTGCATTCCGCGTCACGACTTTGAAATGTGTACGCGCATTGGTGTGTTTTGTGTTTGTTATTAGTTTGGGGGAGCAACTTTCAAGTTTTCAGCTGGTAAGTGTTTTAGTATAATATGTAAGGATTATAATATTGATAAGTAGTAGAAATAATTTTGTCCTGATTTTGAAAAATAAATTGATATTTGGAAACCTTTCATTTGCGTCGCAAAAATAGTCTATATTTATGTCCAATTTTTTAGTAATAACGTACGTTTTATACAATTTGTTTTTGTGTTTTGAGTATTTATAAACATATCTCCTGAAGATATAATCGAATTGGTTTTGCTGCTATGTTGCGCTAGGCAATTATTTACGGTCAAACCGATCGCGGTGGCATTTTAGCTGAAATTTCCATGAATTACTCAAAATGGGGATAAATAACACTGAGAGAGAATCATATTCCTCGAAACGGGTAGGAGGCAGCGACATTCGTGCTGAGAAAAACTGTTGAATAATACGCCAAGTGGTAGCTGTGTTCCTGTTGCAAGATTTTGAGCAATTGCGATTTGAAATCCTTGAAATGTTAGTAATTACTAACATAATTTTAGAGGCTTTACAAGTGTTCATTGCAATATTTTCAAGAAGAAGTTCGAAATACAGTTACGACGTGTTTCGACGACAGGTCATCCTCAGGCAGATAGTTTAAGAAATCTAGTTACAATGATGTAATATAAAGACAATTCACCAGGTGAAATTGTAGGTTAGACCTCGACGAGGTCAACCAATATACAAAGCTATTTAGGCCTCCCCTGCCTAACACGTTGGAAAACGGCTACTCCTAGCTTTAGTACATGCTAAAATGTAGAATAATTTAACAATAATCAAGGGGTTAAGTATATACTTACGGGAAGAAGATTACATTAAATATTAAAACATAAAAAACTGCATGTCGTGAGGCGGCAAATGACAGAATCTTAAGTTTTTTTCTTAAACTATGTAAGTATAGCAATAATTAGATAAGGTTCGTTTTACTACTTAATTAATTTTAGTTGCCTGAAGATAACCTGTCGTCGAAACATGTAGCAACTATATTTCTAACTTCTTTTTGGAAATATATACCTTTTATGGGGAAGGTTTCATATTTTTAATTCCCTCCTACAGGAATCAATTAACAATTAGCTTATTAAATAACTACATTACACTTTTTTATATAGTTGCATTTGATCAGCATATATAAATCACCCATAACATTACACTGCATCTCACTTTCTCTTATTTTATATTAATTCATATAAGTTTGATAATTTCGGCGTTATTGTTATTGCTATTGTCGTCGCTGACTACCATCGCTTCTCCATATGTATATATTTATTTTTTAACATGTATATGTACTTACTTTGGGGAATTAAACAGTATTTTATTATTATTATTATTAAGAGCCCGATTAAGCAATTAAAATTAAAAAAGGTAAAGCCTGGATTTATACAATATAAAACGGAGTAGCCGATATTTTCTGCAAATACAAGATCTAGATTTATGCAATCGAACGGAATGGAGCGGACTAGTTTCCACGTAGTAACGATAGCTTAATCTCAAAAGGCAGATACTTATAATTATCGTACTACGATTAAATGGAATTGCAATATATATTGCTACTACTAGAACATATAAGAAATTGAATACATTGTGTATACTGGCCTAATCACATCCTAAAGTATCAAACGAACCGAGATATAAAATTTCTTGACAAAGCCCTCCACGACTTTCACACTAATTGAAAAAATTATCTAAAAGAGAAAAAAATTCTTACCAGAGCTCTGCCTATTTCAAAACGTAGTAAGTTGTAACTACCAAATTTACATAAAATTTAGTTGAAGCCTCGTACGCTTACAATTTCCCGCCATCAAAGCACCACAGTTTACCAAAACTTTTTCGAACAGACACCCAGTATCTCTTTAACAGTATCTCAGCATCACGGATTGATTAGCGGAATGGTCACCAGTTGCATCCTAAGACTCCTAAAATCAAATTCCATCAAGATCACGCTGCTAAGATCTGAACACACCTCGAGGAAAGAAAAACAACACCCGGAAGAGCAAAAATACCGGATTTTCATGCTCAACCAAAACCTGCAACTACTAGCTCTCCGTTCTAAGCGTGTTCTATAATCGGAAAGTGAATATATAGCCGCAGGGAATAATCTCTCCAGTCTTTTATCTTAGCATTCCGGTTGTCTTCTGGTCCCCTTACATTTTAGGTTAAGGATCTGTGCTTTTTATTTTCTCTATTGTTTTATTCATTCCATATCATTATAATTCTTTTCGATTTCATTCACATTTTTATTGCTAGCCATTTGCAGGGGTTTACGTTTGGATTATTCGTATAGACTTCATATCAGTTTATCAGTTTAATAAACTCGTAATCTTTGCATTATGATTGTACCTAAAAATACGTTTGTTTCAAAATGCAAGTGCTATGATTGGGAATTATCAATTGTTGCTGTCTATGCTTTCGTGGCTCTTGTACAGGGTAGGAAAATTTCGATGTTTTCGTAGGAAATCTCGATAACTGTAAGAGATACCGAAAAAGTAACCCACATCCTCGATCTCGTTTTTGGAGAAAAGCTTAATGGTACAAACCAAAATTGGCTATGGTCTTTTGTTTTCGAGTTATAAACAAAAGTTAGATTTTTCGTGCTCCCTTATTTATTTTTACGGTCTTCAGAACACTTTTTTGATAAGAATCCAGTGGCGTAGTTAGTTTTCCAAAAAAAGTTTTTAAATTCGAGTTATAACATAAAGTTGTATTTCTTCATATGGACCGCACAGCTGTCTGTGGCATTATGAGAAAGAGGCTCTTTTTCCCATTTTAGTGGTAGATATGATATGGGATTCATTTATTAATTTTCACTACTTTGTAGCAAAAATTCACAATTTCAAAGTATTTTTTAATATTTCTTCGTTTTCTAGTTGAAGGCTTGTGCCATTTAGAATATACGTGATTACGCCTTTGCGTTGTTATAATACCACCCTATGAGTGACAGAACTAATCACGTTTGATTGTTGCTTATAATATTATACCGTGTCCGTCATACATTTGGACATATATGGAAAATTGTTTCATTATACATTTATCAGAAAATTTTATTCTTGATAATAGTCTCTACATCTCACTTTTAAATATGCACTTGCAAAAATATAAGTATCATCTTTCATATACGGTAGAGTTTCGAAAATATGATAATGGCTCAAGAATAAAGTACCCCTATTTTACAAAATACACAAAAATGTTAATTGGAAATATTTATTATATTTCTTTAAAAATTATAATTGATTTAAATTGCTATTGATGTTTGGATTGTTTGTTATTAGATTTTTTGAAGATACTTGTTTGTTGACACGTAATATCCTGGTTGCTGAGTAAGGGCAACTCAAGTTTGACAGTACACCTTTATCGCATCCGTTGATAACTTAACTTTGAAGTATCTCATTTGGTAATACACAACGTGGTAAGAAAAAAGTAAGCGAAGCCAGTGAAAATTGTTTTTCGGGACAGGTGACTGTGGGTTCATATTTGACACCTACTTTTAATTCTAAGCAACTTCTTCAAACAACATTTTTGTCTATTTTGAAATAAGGGTACTTTATTCTTGAACCATTTTTATATTTTTGAACCTACACCGTATTCGAAAAAAATATTTAAGTTTTGCCAAGTGCATTTCTGGTTTGAGAAAATCCAGGATTTTTTTTTTTAATAAATGGATAATAAAAGAAATCCATATATGTTTAAATTTATGACGGACACTGTATGTTATATTATATGTTATAATATTGCGATGGTCTTTAGCCCTCAAATCGGCTCTGATTGCAGTACAAGCAAATGACAAATTATATCATTAAAGCACAGAGTTGTAATAATGCAAGCATCTGAGAAAATTCACATAAATTGCCAAATCATATTAACACTGGTATAATTCGCCAATGAAATTGATTGTAATTGAATAAGCACAGAAATATGGAAGCTCAAATTCCGTGTATTGGGTTTAGCAATATAATTTTAATCGTAATATAATAGATTTGCACAAACTAAAAGTCGAATCTAAAATTAATTAAGAACTGGCACAAAAAGTTCAAGTTAGACACAGCTTAAAAATGGAAGCGTAGAGAGTAAAGTCATTAGAGAATGGATAGCAAATGAACATTTTTAATAAAAGGTAAGAACAAGAATGACTAGAAGAATAAGGCAAGGAACATAGAAAAGCCAGGCAAGTCATTTATTACATGAAAATACAAGACTTGGGGATTTGAAGAGATTGAAATAGCAAGAAATTAGATGGAATTCAAATAAGCAAGAAATTAGACAATGTTGGTGGATTAAAAAACTAGTCAGTGCAGTGATAAACAATGGGCATTTAAGTGTTATAAAAATGAAGTGAGTGGCGCATAAAAAAACATTGAGAAATAAACAATTCCAAAAGACAATAATTTTAGTACATAAGAGTTTGTAAATAACTGATAAAATTTGTTAAATTAGATTATAAGTTATGTTTTTGTACCTGGTTGATCTCCGGCAATTCAAATCTGTAGACAGTGTTTTGTCAATAACGGGAAGATAGCTATTGTTTCTGAATAAATTGTTAGAAGTTGCCTGTTTTTGCTCTGACTTTAATTAAAGGTTTTTCATAGAAAGCATAAATTGACATAAAAATAAATAGCACCATCGTAACCAGCGAATTCAAGTGTATCAGCACAATTGGAGGCAAGAGATTCCAGGTATTTGAGTTTTTGGCGTTCCGAGGCAGGTTCGGCAGTTGGCGAATTCTTGCGACATCAGCGAGCAGCATCGTGGGAAGGCATAGAGTGGCAGGATTCTTCCGGCAGCTCCACACATCAGGCCAGAACACAACCCAGCATCACGAGCAGCCCGGGGAGCAAGATTTCAGCCAGATTCATAACAACGAAGCCCAGCTACGACAACCAAAGTGAGGTTAGTATTGTAAAATTTTGATCTCCGCGAACGGCGTGAAAATTTGAGCATACCTTAATTACGACCTGGAGAATAAGAAAATCATAGCGGTTCATGGGGATGGCGAGGTATTTTCCTAGGATTTAGAATTAAAATAGTCAGTTGGAGGCCCCATAAAACAAACGCAAATACGGCGTCCTTTTTAAGAATGCACCAATAGCACACGATCTGGAAAACAAAAGAATACATAGACGCCACTTGAAGGCAATTATTCAAAATCTTACCATCAAAATGTGTTCATTTAATTGTTGATAAATCAATTTCACACGCGAGCTGAAAATAACTCGAACTTGGTTTGATAGAATTGACATTTCAGTTTAACAACGGCACATTACGCCTACATTTCAGGTCAATCTGCCTACTTTTCAGAGGCGTACCGTAAAATATTTAACTAGGAAAGTCAGGAACCCAACACTTGAGATTTTGAGTTTTATTTTAATGTCTCTGTATGTAAATGAGCTAGCAAAATTAGTAAATCAGATGAATGGATTAGGTAAAGGGCAAACTACCATAAGAGTAATTCTCAATTTTGGCGTACCCAACGAAATAAATTAATCAGTTAGTTTGATTTTAGCAAGTGGTAGAACTAAATTAAATATTGTGTGGTGACTCTTTTTATTTATTACAATAATTATAAACATACAAATATTATACTTACAGGGTCATTGCAATATATCACTGGAATGAAAAAAAAACATATTTCTCATGATGCTCCAGGTAACTGTGGGATCCATATAAAAAAATACAACTTTATGGTATAACTCAAATTCAATTTTTTTAAGCTAACTACGTCACTGCAATCGTATCGAAAACGTGTCTAGAGAACGTAAAAATTACTATTGAATATTTATATAACTAAGTCAGATATAGCCATAAAACGAAAAATTTAAATTTTCTTTATAACTCGAACGATAGCCCATTTTGGTTTCCACCATTAAGCTTTCTTCGAAAAAAAAAATCGAGGATGGGAGCTCCATTTTTTATATGTCCTATAGTTATCGAAATTCGCTATAAAAACATCGAAATTTGCCCACCGTGTACATAGACAATCATTGTTAAACTCTGATTAAATTGGTGTTCTTGTTAATTCGAGGTTTTGAGTGAAAAGCGCTTATCGAAATTAAAATTTCTTTTAGGTATAAAACGATGGAAACTATTTTCATAAGTGTAGCACATTACAAAGTTAAAATAAATTGCTACTTAGTTGGTTAACTACAATGGCAAGCTATATTCTTCTACTTAGAAAATGCCCAGCCTTACTATAAGTAATGTCAAACTGTCACGTTTACTATCCAAGACGTTACATCTGATCTGTAACGGGAACTTGTCCTTGCTCTCCTGAATATGTTTTGGGTAACATTTTGATTTACAGCCGATTTGTGCATGTATATTGTTTATTATTAGCTGTTAATAATTAGATTTAATGAAGTGAGTAATCGTTTAAGCATGCGTCAATATGTATTTACTTACCGTGCTTGAACTCATACGGGGTTGTAGAACGCGTCAGAGTCCGATTTGAGCTAACAGACTGACTGTGGGCTTCGGTCGTAAATAAAATGCACGCCTGACGACCTAACTTTTGATGGTGTGATTCAGCGCCAGCTAAGAGCGACTGTTCATACATTTCCTAGTGAACTCATAGAGCAGAGACGCAGCTTAGCAGTGGCCATTTAACTTCACAGAGAGTCCTATAGACATTGATGTTTGGCGACTGAGAGGTCAGCAGGCCGACAAAGAAAGCCTCCACGTCATCAAGTGAGGCAATAGCAAAACTCATCATCGGGAAGACTTGCGAGGGCGAGATTGAGGTTGTTGCATAGCTGGAACGCTGGAAGTTAATAATCGTCGCTTAAGGTGCCTGATTTATGCCGTATTTTGTTAATCACGAGTAGTCATCGGAGCCGAAATTGTGAATCATTGAGACCAACGTGCGAGCGCAATATTCTATTGTTTGGTGCGTGGGAGCAGGTTCAAAAAATTGCGCAGTAGGCTGTCAGCATGAATGCTTCGTAGAAACAGTGTATGTGATTTAATGTTAGTGGCGGAATAAATACACGGTAGAAATAGCTTTTCTGCGTAGTTTAATATTATTGTTATAATGACTTGGTAGAAACAGTTGCCCGTATTGCTCTAGTATACGTTAACATTGTTTCCTTTACATGAAATACTTATATATTTGTTGTGTCTGTGTCCATCAATAAATTGGCGTTTAACTCGATTGCATTTTTGGACCTAACACTCACAGCTTAGCACGAGTCAAGCTCTGGGTTCGTCGCACGAAGGGCTTTTCCTAATTGCGAGCTGAGGTAAGTACAGCGAGAGAGATCTCATCGCTATTAAGTTGGACGGCAATAACAAAGAGAAACATTAATCAACAAAACGGTGGGCCGTGAAAGCCTTCCAATTACGATTTGAATACAGTCGATGGGGCTCGAACTGCCTTGTTACACATCTTATTTACAAATAGCTGAGAATCTTTAATACATATCAATTTTCCGCCAGAAAATGCAATAGCTTGCGTGGCTTCGTAGAATGTAAAACTGGTTTATACTTAAATTGGGTACCTAGTGGATTATACAAGTTGCCATTGACGTTACGGGTATTATCAATATGTAAAAAAGTGAAAGAATAACGAAAAATATATAAAATTCGCCTTGATATATCCCTTTGAAGTATTTTTTGTTCTTTTGCATGAATTTAAGTTTGTGCTATGGATGTCCTGGTCTAAATCGTTTTATTATTTTCCTGATACTATTCTTGTAAATTCTAGTTTGGGTCTCGGGGTTGCACATTAAATCGTTTATACGAACAACTTACTGATTGCGCCAGATTTCAACAATAAGTAGTCTTGTTATGGAGGGACTGCTTTAATTTTGAATAAAGACCTTTATGCCAAACCCTACCAAAAGCCTGCTGAACAGTTAAAAATATAGCTGAACAGTATTATTTATTCTTGAAAGCCTTATATATGGATATTCAAAAATGTTTATAGTAATGTTATTGATTTCTGGAGCAGCTCTTTTGGTATTTTGCGGTTATGAGGTAAAATTCAAAAACTCTATGACTGTTTAGACGTTGGATTTCATTTTTTACCTCAGTAGTGAAGAAAGTATGAATTGGTGACGATAACTGAATAGGGGAGTCAAGATATTCATAAATGTTATAATGTATCCCTTTTACGTGGGGTCTAAAAACTTCGGCAAGACGTTGTGCAAAGACGTTATGCAAATGTTTCGGCCTTTTCCACATCTGCCCAGCTACCTGCTTGGTTTAGTATTCGCGGTATGCATCTTTGTGGTCTTTTAAAACTTTCAGTGGATTTCCAGATATAGTGATCTTTTGCTGATAGGTTTGTTAAATATTGTTTGAATTGTTCTTCGTGTAGGTCATTCAGTATTTGCTTCAATTTCATGACTAAGCAATTATATTTTTGTTTGTCTGTCATATTGCAACTGACCTCCCAGGTGGCTCTAGCTCTACGTTTTTCAACTATTAACTGTTTTATTTGCAGTAAGATGTTGTTATGAGCTCTGTTGCAATAAAGGTGTGCTGTTCCATACTGATTATTGGATAGTTGTGATTAGATGATTGGTTACCTTTTCATGTTCTTCAAGAGTTTTTAAGCTGATATTCAAGTTTAAGTGCTAACTAACGTATTCTCGGAAGTTGTTCCAATCGGTGTTGGATGATCTCCAGTGACTATAATAGTAGCACTCATTTTAAGTTTATTGGAGAATGATCCGATGACAAATCATACTAGTCATCAATTTTTACGTAATTATGTAATATTACATTTGTAACAGATCTAATAGGTCTGGAATCTTGTTTTGCCTGTCGGTCAGTATGTAGGTTTTCCGATAGGTAAAGGTGAGTATTTCTTATTATGGACAACTTTATGAAGTCACTTTAAATTATGAATAGTGAAGCTATAATTGAAGTTCCAGCATGAGCCGTTCCATTTGGGTGTTTGGTATGTGATCAATTACATATTTATCTATTTTAATATTGGTAAAATGAGCCTCATATATTAACATTATGTCAATTTTGTTGGTCTTGGTCTTGAAAAATGCAGTTATTTCTTCTTTAGTAAGCATGGAAAGCACCATGCTGTTTTGTGGCATAAGTTGCTGGAACATAATTTTAAATTCTCTTAAACGGGGAATATGATTAATATGAATCATTCAAGAATACCCGTATTGTTTCGAAATTTTAATTTATTTAAGGCGTTTTATGAATAATTCGGACCGTCTGATTCATCACAATGTTAATAGTGGGAGATAAACGAGTAACCTTTTATCTACGTGGTTCAGATGAATCAAGATGTAAAGTGGGCGCCATTGTATTTAATAACCACGAATAGTTCGTCAATATTGTTGAAGAAAACCTTTTGCGGAAAAGGGGTAGGAAAATATGCAAAAGATTATTCAACGAAAATATGAACAAAAATATATAAAATTTCCCCGATGACGAAATTAGAAGTTTGTGAAGAAGACGGAGATTATGGTGTAGTCCCCGAAGACATTTCTGACAAAACGATTATGAACTTGCTATAAAAAATTGATTAAATTGCAAAATATTGATCTCGAAAAAATGTTTAGAGATACTATTGAGCGGAATATAAATCCTGAATGGGGAAATCAACTTTCCAATAGAATTATATACAGCTTTAGACTAATCTGTAAAATGGGACCTAACACTAACACTACAAATTTGATTAAAAATAGGCTATATGGAATACCATATATAAATTCAAAATCTATAAAACATGGGAATTCAAACGAAGACGCGGCAAAGAAAAAAGGTATGCAAATTACTAGTTTAAATGTAGAGAGAAGTGGAATTTATAAATATAATCAACATCCTCTTCTGGGTGCAGCACGAGACGAAAACATGAACCCCAACACACTTTTGGAAATTAAATTCTTCTATAGTGGTCGAAATTTAAAAATCAACGAACGCATAGACAAAACGGCTTTACTCAGAACTTCCCTCGTCGACATTGTGACAGTAAGTAATTTTAAAAATGAAATTAAGTAATGAGTAAAAATATCTTCACCTTTCTAAAATTAAATAAATTTTCAAATAAAAAGAACGTTACCGGTGGTCGAATTCGAAGGGCATGCCGCGTATGCAGTCCCAACGTTTTGTGGGATATTTCAAAGGAACGGGGTATTTCTACCTGCGCTATGTACAAATTATTACTTGTATTTATTTGCTTAGTTCAATCATAAATAAACAAAATTTTAATTTTTTAAGGGTTTCACCCTGTATATATTTCTCTGAAATTTTCTCGGTTTTATGCCAGGTAGATATATAATGTGTATGTAAAATATTCTCTTCCTCCGACAAATAGTTTTTGAGTTATACCGCCAACCGCCAGACAGACGGAATTGAGAAAACTTGTTTTTGGTCATCTAGGGACCCTGAAATGTGACGATCTGAAGAAATCTCGAAAGGTAATTTTTTCACGATTGCAATACTTCCTTCGTCTTTTAGACGAGGGAAGTATAAACTTATTAAATTTTTGTAATACACATTTACTTATACATTTATTGTATAAGTAGTAAAATATAATAGTTAACAGTTTTATACTTTTTTAATTTATTGCATCTTAACTTACAAAACGTATATAAATAAAACATTAAACCACTAACAGTTAATAATACTTTTTATTGGCATGCTAATTCTAACCCATGTATATGGATTAGGTCAAATAGATCGATGGTAATTTGAATTATCATTTTTACATCAGTAAATAGGTTACTACGAGGATTAGACTATTAACTTTAGAACATCCATTGGCACAGAAACGACTGTAATTAGTGAGAGTGAGGGGCAAGAACGATTTTTTTTTATTGTTTTTAATAATAAATAAACTCAATAGGTACGTAGTACTTGAAAAATAGTTTATCTAAAGATGTTTGTTATGCAATAACGTACTGCATTTCAGGCGGATGCTGTAACGAAAAAATTAAATAAAACAAAACGTTAGTAAATGGTGGCGCTTGGTATGAACGGTGTTCAACACCTTCAAATTTAATACTTTCAGTTTATTAATGGAACTCCCTGTATATCCCAGCATTTGTGCAAAAGTTCTTCTAATAAGACGTTTTCTATGTTATTTCCTACGCCTAAATTCAATCGTTTTTTATATTTAACGTTTTCTTCCATTTTTCACTTTTCGGTGTTTGTTTCAGCAGTGGCTGGATTTTTATTTTCTACGCCTACTTTTTTTGTGCTCTAAAAGTTCGAAGTGTTTAAATTTATTTCTAGTGGCTGGTATTTTGCTAATAGGTGCGGTCTTATGTTTAATGATTCCCAATGATACGAAAGTGAAAAAGGGAGAAGCAGCGTCCAATGTAACGTCATTTGTTTGTTATCCCTTTAACCCTCAGACTGTGGAAACCGGGTCTCAAGTGAAAATTTCTTGGTATGCCTGAGATAATCCACTCGGGTCACTTGAGACCCGGTTTCCGCGTGTCGCGCTCCATTGTTTTTTTCTTGTTTTCTGGAGTATAATAACACTGTGTAAAATAATAGGCAAAAAGAATAGATCATAATAAAATTCCCCTTACGGAACAACAATTATATGACGAACTAATGCGTGATGATGACGAAAACGACTTTCATTTTTTGTCTGATGAGGACAGTGGCAGCGATAAAAGTGACGCAGAATATAAAGAATTTTTTAGTCTGCAGGTCAATAAAAATAAAAGTTTTATGATTATATTAACATGTGCAAGTATGTATTAGAAAAACAGACATTGTGGGGCTTTAAAACGAATTTTTAAAAATTGAATTCGATCCGGGTCACTAGAGACCCATTTTCGCACTCCGCGTAACTGAAATTATTTCCGCCGGGCGAGGGTTAAATAATGCTTCTTAAAAAGTTTCAATCGTTCTTTCATGTTTAAACTCGCATATTTTAATTTAGGGGTATGACGTAAGTTTTGAAAACAAAGCTAAGGAAACGAGCTATTTAAAAATTCAAAAGAATACAAAGCATTCCTCGTTAAAAAAGTCATTATTAAATTTGCAAATGTTGAACACGCTGTATATCATTAATACACAGATCCACCATTTCACACGCGAAAGTTAATTCAGGAGAAACATTTTCTTGTAACGTTTATTTTCCTTCAATTGTTTTCTGTTACGGTATCTGCTTAAAATTTAGTATTTTTTGTATAAAATCGTTAATATTTCCGAAACGTTAGACCCGTATAACTTTATTTGAAAATGATTAGTGTTTCAATACAAAACTTTTAAGCTACCTAAATATAGGACATTCTACTTAAAAAAAGTTAAGTTGATTCGCCACACATTTTTGAACCACTCGATAATTGATAATATTTTGGTAATGTGGACCACCTACGTAACAACAACTTTTATAGAAGCAAATTTTATGTAACTCTCATAGTTTTGGAAATATTTTCCACTCTGCATCGTTGCCAGGAGCTATATATCGTCAATCTTAGCATCTATACTTTTCACAGCGAACACATAGAGTAGAGTATGCAACCAAAATAAAATTTAAAAACATAAAACAACAATAAACAATCAAAATTGATAATCATACTGTAAATCTCACATGAAAACCGAAATCAACAATTACTAAAAAACCGCATGTACTAATAGAATACTGCGACACAGAATATACGAACTTTAAAAACAATATTGCAGAAATAATCAAACACCATCAGGACAGCAGAGTAAACCCAAGAAAAAATTAAATAAACACTGAATAACAGTTTAGACCCTAGAAATTATCGCGGAAACGAAAAGCTATAAAACAATTAGGAATAACCACTGAAGGGAGTACACGAGAACACAGCAGATTAAGTAGCGAAATTAAAAAGATGCCGGCAAGATAAAAACGAATACATCAAAAACATCTGTAAAGAAATAGAAGAACATAAAAAGAGAAGGTAAATTAATTACTGTCAAGAAAATGTAAGCCCGAATCGGTAGTAATTGAAGATGAGAATGGATAAGTCCTATGGGAGACCCAGAAAGTGTTAAATAGATGGGCAGAATATTGCCAAAAACTCTACAACGATGCTGAAATACAACAGAGGCAGTACAGCAGAAGAAATCGAGAAAAGAAGAACTTAAACCAATCACTCTAAAAGAACAGATACAAGAAGCTATACATCACCTTAGATAAACAAATCAACGGGTGCTGATTGAATTACGACTGAAGTACTTAAAGCTCTAGAAGATGATGCAGGCTTGGATATATTACTGGATTTATATAACAATATATGGCGAACTGGACATTGGCCGAAGGATTGGACAAAGTTGATTTTCATCCCAATACACAAGAAAGATTCCATAAAGATATGTAGAAACTACATTTCACTAATATCACAGGCCAGTAAAATTATGCTAAGAATAATAAATCAGAGATTGCATCCATATATTAACCATAAATATCGCCTGAGCAGGCAAGTTTCGTTAAGAGGAAGAGGTACTAGAGGTAGCATATTCAACACTAGACAACTAATTGAGAAATCATGTGAATTTAATACCCCATGCTATTATGCTTCGTCGACTATAAAAAGGCCTTCGACTGTGTTCAATGCCAACAACCCTGGACAGTTGTTGACGAAATGGAAGTCCCGAATCACCTCATATCACTGATAGAGAAATTGTATGCAACAAATCAATCAGTAGTCAAGTTGGATAAGCACGAAATCGAATACATTTGCTGTAAAAAAAGAAGTACGACAAGGTTGCATACTCTCACCCCGACTCTTCAATGCATATGGAGAGTATACATATAGTGAGACGCGCAATAGATAATTTTAAAAGCGGCATCTCAATTGGCGGGAAAAGCTCACTAACCTTCGATACACCGTTGATACAATAGTATTGGCGAGAGACGAGAACGAAATGCAACAAATGTTTGAGAGAAGCAGAAACTTGGGTCTGGACATAACCTTATACAACACCAAACTCATGATAGTCGATAGAGGTCACACTCTGCCACCAAGGCGACTTCTAAATAACATAGAAAGTGTTGATGAGTTTATATACGTAGGGTCCCTTATAAGCAACCAAGGAGGATGCAAGAAAGAAATCAGAAGATGCATCGCAATGGCTCGTAGCGCTATGACCAACATGACAAAGATATGGAAACAGCAACAGATGACAAGAAGCAGTAAGATAGCTATAGTTAAATCACTTATCTTTACAACCTTTATGTATGGGGCAGATACGTAGACAATCAAAGCATCAGACTTAAGATGCACTAACGTATTCACTCGGGTCCCGAGTGGTGTAGCTTGAACAAGCGTCTACGTTCGATCAGCAGAGTTAAGCACGCTGTCTCTGGTCAGAACTTGGATGGGAGTTCCCACGGCTGCATCTCTCGGCGCCTCGTGGTACGGCTATCACGGAAAAAAGTTGGTCCCGGCGGTCATACAACATCATGACAGTCGTTAGTGGGGTTGGAAGTCCTCATAACTGCACAGCGACGCCTATAATTGGCCTAACGGCTGTTGGCTGAGTGCGAATTAAATAAATAAAAATATTGAAGGAAATAGGAGAGGCAGATAAGCTCTCCACGATCTGTCGCCTACGAATTCTGTAATACTTTAGCCATACAATTAGAAGACAAACAGCTAATCTAGAGAAACTCATCGTGCAGGGCAAAGTAGAGGGCAATATACCAAGAGACAGATCGCCGATAAGATGGCTTGTTCAAGTAAAAGCTGTAGCAGGATGTCCATTACAAAATAGGCTCAGAGATGCTCAAGATCGACACTCATGGAGCAACACCATAAACAAATGCGACTTCTCAGACATGAGAATACGACAGGAAAAAGATGCAACCAAAATGACATATTACAAAGCTAGAGGGATCAGTATTTGAATAGTAACCATAAGAATAAGAGACAGCTGTTCTTATAATTAGACATAATTTCTGCTGACATTAAATATAATTTGTTGATGTTATAATACAAACAAAAACTCAAAAAGCACTTGTGCAACTGCCCCCCCTTGTCCCCCAGTTTCTGCGCCCCTGAGAACAGCCAACCAATGAAATGTACCTGCATAAGTGCACACTCGTAGAGTCATAGAAATCATCACAAAAAGTTTTTTTGACAACGCCAGTATTATACAGGGTGTTTAAAAAATACGTTCGGATATTTTACTCACTTATAGATCTCATCAATGCAAACAAAAAAGTTCTAATAAACATGGGTTCGGAAGCGCTTCGCTTCCGAGATACCTACAGGGTGTTAAGTTTTCAATAGAAATCCATTTTTTATTCTTATCTAAAAGCGCTTTGGGAGATTTTAATGAAATTTTTACAGTTTGTTTATAACTTTATGGGGTATCTTTTGGACCTATTACAGTTGATCCAGTAATTCCAGGGGAGTACCCACAGGGCATGTCTATTAGGTTTTTCGACAAAAAAATGACGCCCAGCGAATTTTTTTAAATATTTTTTATAAAGAAATTAAAAATGCAACTTTTATGTCTCTTGAGTTTTTTTCGTATTTCGCTTCGTTTTCAAGAAAAAAAAAGAATGCCCTATTTTTGCACGTCTCTGAATCTGTTAAGACAAAAACTAAAATGCTTCAATATCTCAAAAATCCCTTAGCCGATTTTAGTGAAACTTTGAAGATTTACTGGTGTTATTAAAGATCATGTTTTGGAGCAATTAGATTTAAATTATTTATTTTAGAGGCGGCCGGGATTTTTTTGTAACTTTAACACTCTGTATCTCGGAAACGAAACGTTTCCGAACTCATGTTTATTAGGACTTTTTTGTTTGTATTGATAATATCTATAAGTGAGTAAAATATCTGAACGTATTTTTAAACACCCTGTATAATACTGGCGTTGTCAAAAAAACTTTTTCTGACGATTCCTATGACTCTATGAGTGTGCACTTATGCAGGTACATTTTATTGGTTAGCTGTTCTCAGGGGCGCAGAAACGGGGGGACAAGGGGGGCAGTTGTCTCGTTGTTTCTTCCTGGAATATATCGGTGGGAGGGGGGTCAAATTACACATAGAGTTTCACATTAATCTATACTATACTCGGGGCAGCAAACAAATAGAGTAGAGTATGCAACCCAAATTATCAGTTACAATGCTGCCTTTCGGGCGTATTTGTGCTTCATAATTTGTGATTTGTTACTTTATTTCGTCGATGTTATTACTGTTCCTGTTACTTCTTTTTACGTTGCCTTATATGATATTTACAATAGTTACAAGTGCACAAGTGCTTTTTGAGTGGGTCGAAGTTTTTGTTTGTATAACATCAACAAATTATTTAACGTCAGCAGTAAGTGGGTGAAATATCCGAAAGTATTTTTTAAACACCCGTATAAAGACAATATCCATAAAGTTCTGTAAAAGACTTTACTCGGAACGTCCCTTGCAAGCGAAAGTTTTGAAAAAATAAGAAAAGACAATGCATCCGGTGGGATTCGAACTCGCGTTCCGAAACGCGGGTCAGATGCTTCAACTACTGCTCCACAATCGAATTCATATCATATTTGCGTCTGGCTGTATTATAAAGGGCGCTAACATTTACATAGAGTATTCGTTCAGATTCCAGTTTCTTCCGGGGATTTAGCGAAAGTCCCGTATTACTTAGGACAAATTAAGAACGTAATGAACAATAATTATTATTATTATAAGGATACACTAGCATAAACCGTTTTTATTAATTGCGAAAATACGAAAATTACCAGAAAACAGGAACGAGATAAATAATAATATTGTTAGAACAATACATACGCATAAACTGTTTTCCAGATTACAAAAACTTGCTACAAAGATTAAAATTATTTATTTCATCACGAAAAAGACGCATGACATTTTGAATTGCATTTGAGCCCTTTTGCTTTGCATTTGCGCCTATTGCTCGAACACTTCTGTTGCGGTAGGAACAGCTTACGTAACACATTTGTAAAACAGTTTTGCTCAATCTCACGTGGTCCATTTACGATTTGACCAGGCACATCTAACAATAACCAGACTAACCCGATTTGCCCGGCCACATCTAGATAAGCCCTCATTTCGGCTTTCTCCCCTAAAATATAGAAAATCGGTCCCAAGAAGCTCCCTCGAGGAACGCCAATCCGTATGAGGTGCTATTATATTCTGTTCAAGTTTAACCTTTAAATACCTTTCACATAGACCTTATCAAAGCTCTGGTTGACATCTATAAGAAGGCTGCGGAACAATGGTTTTTACTTTCGTATGTACCATTGATAATGTCGAAAAGTTGATATATTTGCTGTATTGTCCTTTGGTGGCTTCTAAAGCCAAACTGAAGGTTTGGTATGAATTTGTTTCTTGCAATAATTTCCAGCAATCGTTTTACTAAAATTGTTTCTTCAGAAAACACTGGGAGTAAATTAATTGGGCGCTATGATGCAACCTCATAGTCTGGTTTCCCCTGTTTACGTATTAATAGTATCTGCGAGACTTTCCACTGTACTAGGAAATAATGAAGTCTGAGTATATTTAGCTCTTTTCACTTTTTGTATTTAACTTGGTGGTTAAGGCGCTCTTCAAATGTCACTTAGCAAAATGACTGTATAGGAAGGACCATGTGAAATGGTGAAGTGTGATATTTTTCTATTTTCTCCTATTCCTTCTTTGTAATGTACGAAATACTAAAGGCATAATTCTACGTTTACGTAAAAATAAAAACGGAATTAGTAAATTGGAACGTCCTAGATGAACTGCATTTAAACAATTAATAAGGTACAGTTTAGAAAGCGCTTATCTCCAGCAATAATTCCAAACACTTTCATTGAAGTGGAGTCCTACAATAGTAGCAATCTCACATATGTGTTATCGAAAATGCGTTTTCCCCAAATAATATATTTCTGCTTTATTGTATTTCAATATTGCGGACCCATATGGCGTACATGTAGCCGGTTTCCTGTCAATAACAAAGGTACTTTATTATCAGAAGAGGATATTAATTAAAATTAGCAATATACGAGTAGTTTGCAGATTATTTCTTATACGTATTTAACGCTCTTCTATATAGATTCGATCAAATAATAATACAATGGGACTAAATACAATAGAATTCTAATAACATTTCAATATTCACAATAGAGAATAGCGAAACTTTCGAAATCAAACGTATAACAAATATTTTTCTATTGTTTGTAGTGAAAAACTGCATTCGAAATAATCATAAAATGTTATACAGGGTGTTTTTGAAATACACGTGGTTGTCGGCTTAGAATTTTCATAACAAATCTATTTTTAATTATCTGGAATGATGGGTCAAAAATTCCCTCTTCCACTTCCATTCGCGCCACATTATTTTGTGATTTTAGATTATATTTATTTCTTTTGTTGAGTCCTAGCGACCGTAGTGATAACTGAAGGAAACCAGTCAAGAATTACAAGTACGAGTAGGAGATCGTAATTATAAATTTTTCAAATCAAATTTAAATAAATGGTTATTTTAAAAGAAAAATTTTGTGCATGTGTTTGTACAGTTCTACTATCAGGTATTAACACTTAACAACTTATAAAAATGTCATTAAAGTAAACTCCAAAACCCAAATACAAAAAGAAAACTCCCTGCTACTACTTGAGAATACATCAAATCATTAAAACTACAAAAGGTGCTGAAAGTGCCGTCCATCGTTAGTCACGCATGCTTGAGCTCGGCGAATTTACGATTGTGGGGGCGGCTGATCATGTTTGGATTTCCTCTAATCTCATCTGCAACATTTTGGATGCGATTGATCAGCTCCTTGACTGTGTTTACTGGTGTTGCATAGACTAATTGCTTCATGTAACACCAAAAAGAAATCACACGGGTTGAAATCTGGAGAACGAGAGGGCCATAACACTGGTGCATCTCTTTCTATCCATCTTCCTGGGAAGTTCTGATCCAACCACCTCCGCACCACAAGAGCGTAATAAGAACGAGCCCCATCACGAATATACCACATATCTCGTCGCGTAATCAAAGGTACATCTTCTAATAGGTTTCCCAAATGGTTGTTTAAAACTCTAAGTACACATAGGCAGTTAAGCGAGGCGGCAAAATGTATGAACCTATCAAATTGTTGCCAACCATCTCTGCCCCTACATTGACACTAAATCGATCCTGAAAGTGATGCTCTTGGATTGCGTGAGGGTTTTCATCGGACCATGGGGATTATGACAATTAAAAATACCTTCCCTCGTAAAGGTTACCTCGTCCGTTGTCAATACCTTTTGCATAAAATATGGTTCTCTTTCATTTTTTTAAGTAACCACTGACAAAATCTAATTCTGCGAGGAAAATCGTCTGGTTTCAGTTGATGAACTTTTTGAACATGGTAAGGATGAAGGCCTTGTTTATTTAATATTCGCCACACAACATACGGCAAAACGCCCACACGGTAAGAGAGTCTTCTGAAGTTAATACCTGGATTTTATGCGACTAAGTCCAGAATTCCTGGCTCAACATCCAAAACATGATCTGTTCTCTCGCGACCGCGGTTCCAGGTATTAGGTTGCAACTTTCCATCTTCTCGAAGACGCTGCTCGGTTGCACTAAATGTGCAGTGGTCTGTAAACGCCTTGCAGGAAATGTCTTATGATAAAGCCGTTGGGCCTCACGAGCGTTTCCAAATGCCCGTCTATAAGATAGGAACATATCGGTCATTCCTGCATTTGTGTAGGCATCCATTTTAATATGCAAAATGGCTGACTGTTTAAAAAATTTAATTTACCGTTTATTGTTACTAAACAACCAAGACTACATTATTAATCATCTCCAATTCAGTAGCGTACAAAAAATGTCCGCCAATTACTTACATGTTTGTATCTCAAAAACGGAAAGACTTACTAGAAGAATTTTCTGTCAATTACTTCTACCTATCGTCACGAGTTACCGATTTTTTTGTAGGTGTATTTCAAAAACACCCCGTATATGTAGCCATTAGAATTTTTCAGTCAGAAAATTACCTGTTTTTTCTCACTTAAGAAATGGCTTTAATCAATAACCACATATAATAATTATTATTATTGCATCACATCAGTTAGAAGATTACCACATATGTGCCCCTACATTACAAAAACAGCTAATTACGATACACACGAGCATGAGAACTTCGCACATTGTGGCGCAAAACCAACGTAAATCCCAATCTTCATTGCTTTACACTTTAAGCAACACACACGAAAAAGAACAGACATTGATCAACCAGCACAACAACACACTAGCCGAAACACACAGGTTTTTGCTGTGCAGGCAGTTTTTGAAAATACCAAGACTGGAAGCTTCAAGAATGGCCTATCGTGAATGTCTCCTTTATTAATTTTAGACGATGTCCACGCAGTCGAATACTTGTGTTCAGTTGGAATAGAGACGTGTCGATGCTAAAATCGCCATTATCTATTTTAAATCTCTGAATATTACCGCGCTGGCATCTTTTCTGTGACGTCATTAATTGCAGAAGCCTCAGATGCTCTTCGTAATAGAGACTCCTTAAAAGCCGGCTGGATCGACGTTGTACCCTTTCTATACATTTTATCTCTGAACCGAAATTGATACCAAACCATAGGGGGTACGTAAGTTTTATATCACTTCAGTATCGTATGAGATGTTAACGTACTAAAGGCTTTACAGATAAGATACAGCAAAAGGTTCACTTTCTTGACGTTCGCTGCAACATGGTCAGACCAACTCAGTGTACGTATAACCATTACACCCAGACTATTCGGTCGGTTTACTGCATTCAAGTAATTATAAAATCGCACTCAGTTTGTTGTAGTAACAGACTCTCCGCCTATACTAAGATGAAGAAGAAGACGATATACCTGAGAACCGGATTACTGTAATCCATATGCAGGACAATGCATTTCTCTTTATTTAGTGGGAGTGACCATATCAGCGTGTTCAGTCAGGGGGTGCCGAATATTCTGTTGTCAAGTACCTAACCTTTACTGGAGGAGATCAGAGCTGTTAGTGAGTCAGCTGTATATATTAGAAACAAAATTGGGACCAAGCTGATCCTTGGAGGATGCCACTAATAATTCAATGCTAATTTGAGAAGGATGATCCTACCTTTAGCCGAAAACTCTGTTTGTAAGATAATAATTTGTTATAATACACTTTAACACATTTCTAAATTCCATAAAATTATAGCTTAGCTAACAGTCGCTGACGAGAAACTCTGTCAGAGGTACGTGAGAAATTAAAGTAGATGACATCAACTGGCAGCCTTGCATCTAAATTTCTGGTCCATCTGTTTAAGTTACATAAAAGATTTGCTGTCTTGGAACGACCTGGAGTGAAATCCTGATTTTTAAGAATAATTGACGTATTTGTAATGATTCGTCCATTACTTCGCTGCATATAGGCAACAAACTCGCTAGGAGGTAATTTGAGAAGTCAAGCCTATTACCCTCCTTGAAGAAGAGAGTAATTGTTGGTGGTTTCCATTTTATTGGAACCGTGTCAGAAACAAACGATTCAAATATCAAAATCTCGGCAGAGCAAAAGTTCAACATCAATGTCCGTCACCTTATCAAATCCTGGAGCAGAATATCAAGTTTCTGAAGTTCTTGAAATATTTGCGATTCTTAAAAAATTGCATCCTGCAACTGTATAGTTGGTCGTACAGCAATTACTGAAGGTGTAGGGCTGGTTTCCACCACATAAAATTTTCAAAATGTTGAAGCAAATTCTTCAGCAGATTCAATGCCGTTTTTACACGGGTCACCAACAAATTTCTTAACAAATGGAATACTAACCTTGCCACAAAGTGCTCTCGTGTACTTCAACTTACTTCTGTACCTTTCATGGCAAACACTGATTCATAAATTTCTCTAGCATGTTTCAGGTTTGCAAACAGAGAATTAGAAAAACGTCTATGTAATACAAAATCATTTGAGTTATTAGATCGTATATTATATTGTAACCGCATATGTTTTTATTTCTGTATTCATCTAAAAATGTCACGCTAATCCATGGTTTACTTGGTTTGAATGTTTCAGCATAGACTTTTAAACTTTTCTGTGCAAATGAGCTAACCTTCTTCTTACTTTTTCCCACATGACGTCACCAGATTGAGCCGAAAACAGTTTCAGTTAATTTAGCCCATATTTCTCGCAATGCCGCCATAGACGTAGATCAAATCTGTTTGCTGTTTTGACGAGAAACTTTTAATTGCACGATGGACAGCAAAATAACGTGAGCAATCAACTCTTCACTGTGAACTAAAACAAGATCAATAACAGAAAGCGCTTGGTTAAGTCGATGCAGTGTATAATAGCAAAGAACATATAACATGAAGAGCTTCAGCCCCCAGGTATACGTGCGTATACCGCGAAATTACTCGTCCACCAGGATTGCAGTTTTAGGCCCTCTGTGAAGTAGGTAACCAGTTAAATCCTCTCAAGGTATTCCAGAAACAAACCATTCTAAAGATTGCTTCGACTAAATCGATTAGCGGTGTTGCGAGATTTAAAACATATTTAAAACGGTGTTATATAGTTTCGTGTTTTCCGTTAACATTGTAGCTCAAACTTGCTACTTTTATTGAAATGACAGAAAATCGTCAGATAGATGGGAATTACAATAATTCAGAAATATATGCTCTTTGGTATAACATACGGCGCCGTTTGTTTTGCTTGCGCTTTGGCCCGCTCGATATTTAAAATTGTTTGAAGAGGCCGTTGCCCATTCTATCGAATTTGTCAAAGGGAAAGTTCCTACGATGCCACCATTAGCAAAGATTAAATACACACGGGTAGGTAGAAGAGTTCCTTGTCTCAACGAATTATTGGCACTTTCTTACGAAATATTTGCTTATGCAACCCATATTACACACTTACGATTATTGCCATAAGGTTGAACCTCTTCACGTTATATGCTCTTTGATAATAGTGTACCAGTTGATAAAAGTTCGAGTTCAGATACATCTAGGTAAAAAGTGAAGCAGTATCTGTGACTCGGAGGCTAGTCAACATAGTTATTGAAGAGGCAGGAAAATCACCAATAATCATAGTTTTTTGTGCAATTAATATTTATTCCAATTTGGTGAATAATGCGATATATTTATTAATAGTGCCCGAAGGTGGACTATAAACACCAATAACCATGAATAAAATACAATTGAGTTCGAATGCGATGTAGGTATCTTTAAAGCTAAATAATTTGAAAGTAAATATCATCTGGTATATTGTATATGTAAGCATATTGAGAAATGAAACCGGATGTTATTACTATCTTGGTGTCGCCAACTATTATTATTATTATTATTATTATATCCATCATCCACCAAAAGGACACAGGGTTGATGGGTAATAAAGTACCTACGTAGTTACATAACAATTACACATGTATACTAGTCATGTACATAATATTTCCCCTGCTTCTTACCTTGTGCAATTAAGCTCACCTGCACCATAGTTGTCTCTTTCTTCCTCTATGATTCTTTACCATGACATTTTATTTTTTTAATTTATTTCGCACTTAGCCAACAGCCGTTAGGCCAATTATAGGCGTCGCTGTGCATTTATGGGGACTTCCAACCCTACTAACGACTGTCATAATGTTGTTATGACGGCCGGGACCAACTATTTCCGTGAGAGCCGTATCACGAGGCGCCGAGAGATGCAGCCGTGGAACTCCCATCCAAGTTCTAACCAGAAAGAGTGTTGCTTAACTCTACTGATCGAAAGTGGACGCTTGTTCAAGCTACACCACTCCTTCCTCTCTTCCGCTAAAGCTGCATGACTTGTGGTGTTTCGTGATTTTCTCACTGTATGGTACAGCCATCTATATTTTCTTTGTGTTTATTGCAGTGTTTAGCTTTTTCTGATTAGTTTTTCTCCATAATTCACCATTTGATATACACTGTGGTCACCATATCGACGAGGCCACAATTATATCATTTGGCCCAGATAAGTAACGCTCTTAAATTTACTGGTGTAATATTTGAAGTTCGTCCTAAATTTGGGCTTTCTGTGATAATTGCAACTGTTTTGAAATATTGCCGCTGGAATTATCGGAATTAAACAAACATTTTTGCAAAAAGAATATCGACACCAGAATGTCAATATGTTATTAAATAACAAACAGCTATAAGCAATTGTTTTATTTTAACTAAAATATGCTACGGTGAAAAAAAAATATTTTGATCATATGAGCGAAATGAAATGATTCGGTATATTAATTTTTAATTAGTGTTTCCCGGCTAGTTCTTGTAATTGATTATTGCTGAAGCTATTTAACATATTGCTTAAAACCCCTTCAATTATGATGTGAGAATATTGACCGCAAATATTTTCTTTTGTGCGTCTAAATTAAAGTTCTCAAAAAGATACCTGGAAAAATCTTAGGTGGGCCAAATGACATGATTCTGGGCTCGGATAATATATATGTATATCTGGCCAGATACTCATAATCTGCTATTGTAACGACGTAGACAATACCGTCAGCCACGCAAAGGTACTTACAGCGTCTAACCTTAGAGAGTCGGCTGTAGAACCAACCATGTCTGTTTCTAGAGGAGCGGCAGACTTGGATTACGAAGGCTTTACTGTATAAAGTTGCTGGACGCAATTTTTGATGCAAAACTAATTACTCAAACAATCAGGAAATATTACAGGGCAGATAGTATCTTAGGCTAGCAAGAAGATGAGTTCATTGTAGAACCAACTATGGCAGTCTAGTCCCAGTAAGGATGGACTACTTCCTGCTCACCGACACGTCTAGCCAGCATGGTGAGTCAACGCTAAAAACCTCTAATGTTAACAAACATATCAAATTCCCGCTTTTCAAAACGAGGCATCCCAGGTGAGTCGAGATCAAGTCTCACAATCTCATATCGATCAGCCCTATCGATTATAATAATAATAATGGTGAGGCACTAACACCCCATGAAGGAGCTTGGCCTGCAAGGCGGAAGGTTAGAGCTTCCGTATCCTCGCTCTCACACCCGGCTGTCGCGTGTCAAATTCATGACACGTGGTGATGTGGTGAGCACCACGCATTAGACAGCCGCATTATTACCCCTTGTTCTTTCGAACGCAGGAAGGGCAAAAATTCGGAAAGTCGAATTATAGCGACAAGCGAAGGTAAACGACAAAATAAAAAAAAACCTGCTATTTGTATCCACAATTAACATAGGAATATTATCAACAGAAGATAAATTTATAGAACTAGAAACGGAATAAAATAAAATAAAATGGAACGTCATAGGTTTATCGGATTTAAGAAGAGTAGGAGAAAGATTCGTAACTCTTAAAAGTGGTTACAAACTATTTTACAATGGAAACTGTATCAAAGGATGGCGAAGGGTCGGCCCTTACCTGTTGGCGAAAGTTATATTTGGTATTTTGCCAGCTGGTAAATATCGGCCTAGGTTGGCTAACTAGTCAAGAGGGTCAGGGTTCCAGCAAAGCTGAAAAAACTAGGGGAGAAAGCGCCAGGTCGTCGACGTAGACAAATCCTTGGGTCGGACTTCCCCAAGGTAAGAGATATACCAAGCAAACCAAAATAATAGCATGACCAATATCTAATAACGGGATTTGTTTATGACTTGGTTCTATAGTGCTCAACAAACTTACAAAAATGCACGCCAACAATATACATATAAACAAACTAACAAACAATATAAATATATCACAGCAAATACATAATATCACAAATAAATATTCCAAGTTAACCTATAAAACAACGAATAGTGCTACGTAATTGAAGACTATCCAAAAGGGTGTTAGACGCTTAGTAACCACCTAGTTAACCGTCCCAAATCTTAAGTCAAATAAACAAACGCAGCATCAAGTTTGATTATAAATACAACAACGGTCACCGTGAAGCGGAGATCGACATCTAAGACCGAAACCAAACAGCTCTAAATATTCAAATATACTCCGTTACGCGGACTGCAGTCAAAGGGGGTGCGAATAGCGCAAATATAAAGTAAGGTCAACGTTCAACTCCGAGAGTTAGCTTAATAAAATTACTATAGTGCAAACAAAATTTAAGCGGGGCGGTACCTACAGTTTATGAGATCTCACAAGGGGGTGCTAGGACCTATATGAAATTCATAAGGCTTTCCGAGAAGCTTCAAGTCATTACTTGCGGTCATTCTAAACCCTAAACTTGAAGAAGAATTTAGAAACGGGCAGTCAAATAAACACAGTAATAATCCCGTCGGCGGTAGCTTAGCCATGGCACCCTTTTGACAGCTAAAGCCAACCTCAAATTAATGTCAACGCACTAGGCTTGTTACGCCTAAAAAACACATGACTACAGCACTACAAAAACCTCAGGTACACACGGCACGTGGTGCTGAGCCAGTGAACGTGGCTACCAGGCAGTTCGTTGGCCATGGAGACGGCTTAACAACAGGCTGCTGATGACCCCCGTTGGTTGCTACGATGCAGCGATTGCAGGGAAATTGCAGCAAGCCCCAGCCACAGGAATGGACAGCACGCCGGCACGCAAGTGCACCGCATGCCCTAGGCAAAACGCATCACATCAATACGAAAAACCACCCCAGGTAAAAATAAGCTTCCAGGTAGGTAAAAGAAAGCTAAGAATACAAATTTCTAGGTACACAACCGCGCTAAAGGGAAGAAGCCGAAACTAACCTGACGAATGGTGTCAAACAGCTTTACACACGGTACAAGCTCCCATGGCGTTCGAGAGGGTTACTATGCCTCATATATCCTTTCAAAAATTAAAACAGCTATATCCAAAGCTAACGAAGCAAAAGATACCCAGGGCGCCAACTTCTCAGGATTAAATCGAGGATGGAAATAATGAAAGTTTGCCAAATCAGTCCACAATCTCAGGTTATCAAAAGTTCCAAAATTTGAAAAAGGGAGAAAACCTATAAGAATGCAGGTGTATGTGTCAAGCTGATAAATAAAACTGTAGCTTGTTCCAAAAATTGAGAATGATGTTAATAGGGTTGCCTAACCATTTAGGGAAAATGTATTGTATCTGAATTGCGAAATCTAATTAATCATTTCAACTATTGCACGCGAAACGACAAAATGGGCGTAACAAATCAAGGAAAGAAAAATAGTAGGTGTAGCACTATTAATTAAGAAAAACATATCAAACAAAATAACACAATATAAAAGCATATCGAAGAGAATTATCTTCATAGATATCCAAATTAATAGAAGATACCAATGCAGAATAATACCGGTCTATGCACCAACACGAAGGAGACAAAATTGCCCAATTCGACGAGGACATAAACTTAGCATTGCAACATAATCCAACAAAATAGGTATGTTACAGTGACAGGTGACTTCAATGTGAAAATTGGAACACGGGAAGATGAAAAAGAAATAGGACTAAAGCCATTTGGAGTAGGAGTTAGAAAGAAAGAGGGCGAACACTGGTAAATTATGTTTGTGAAAATAATCTGTATCTAATGAATTCATTTTAATAAGCCAAAAGGAAGGAGATGGACTTGGCAGAGCCCAGATGGAGTAACCAGAAGTGAAATAAATTGTATTATATCTAACAACAAAAACATAATACTGGATACAACTGTCATTAATACGATGAATGTAGCGATCACTGTATTGTGAGAGCAAAGATATACATAAACATACAACAGAAACGAAGAAAACTAATAAAAACTAACCTTTATATAATATGCGTGCAAGATATCGTCTTCCTCCATGAAATAGTTTTTGAGTTATACTGCCAACAGGCAGACAGGCGGAATTGAGAAAACCTGTTTTTCGTCATCTACGGTTAGGGTCCGTGAAGATCAGAAGAAATCTAGAAAGGTGATTTTTCCGTGATTACAATACATTATTCGCCTTTTAGACAAGGGAAGTAAATAAAAAGGAAATTAAAAAAGACCAGAAAATTACGGATTAGTCAGTCTCCTTTCAGTTTTCACAAAAATTATAACTGCAAAAATAAGAAACAAATTGGACTCTAACCAACCACCACAGCAATCAAGATTTATAAAGGGTTCTAACACACTAGACCACTTGCAAAGCATTAGAACGCTAATAGAAATAGCCAACGAATATAATTTGACATTATGAAAAAACGGTGGACTTGGTGGAAATATGAGCAGTCTTGAATTCACATATTTGAAAATCCTAGTTTTCAAGTCCTTTTCAAAGAGAAAACAAGTATAATCGAATCCAATAAAGGAGTAAGGCAAAGGGATTGAATTTCACCCAAGCTTTTCACATTAGCACTGGAGAACGTGTTCAAACAACTTGATCTGAAAGACAAGGTATATCGACAGACGGGGAAATATTAAACGTAGAAAATAACAATAATCCAGGCCTTGTAGTAGGAAATCAACAAATAGAGAAAGTTAACTCATATATTGTTGTGATACACTGAAGGTGGTTGAAAGATAAAAATATAAAACTAATAAATTTAGAAGATTACTACTATCAAATCTTGAAGTGTTTGGATAGAAGTGGGTGTTAATTTTGAAATGAATAATGAAATTTAATTGAGACAATGAGTGAGGTAATTTGATAATGAAATAACATTTGAGTAATTTTAATAAAGTTCAAGCCAAGGTTACAATTGACAAATGTATTTGTTAGAATGATAAGAATTAATAGCATGTAACAATAGGATATTTAAAATAAATAAGTGTGCAATAAGAATTGTATCTAACAGGAATGAAAATTTTGTTTAATTAGTTACGAAAACAACTCATAAAAAATTTACTTAAATTTTGGAAAAACTGATTTTTGATAATAAAAACTTAAAATAAATGGCTTATTTGGTATAATGGGGTGTGAAGGTATAACGTTTAAATAGAAATATACAATCGGTGAAGAGATTGTGCCATATAGTGAATTGGAAATAAATAACACAAGAGATTATATTATTTGAATGGGATTTGGATTTATTGATACATACAAGATATAATTAGGATTCATTGGTGACATTGGTGGTTGCATGGAAGAAGAGTCAGGCATTTGAAAGGAAGTTGTCATAATTAGCTGATTGATTTGGATAATTTTATTGGGTATTGCTGGAGACATAGGACTATCTGCGGAATAAACAAGGTTAGATTTGGATCATCAATAATATTGAAACTTACCTAGAGTCGATTGGTGTGACGGTGACGTTTAAAAGAGAGCAGGACTGGATTCTAAGAACAGTAGGAGTTATTGACAGGATAGATGCAGTTCGAGGGTTGACGGACCATCATAGTTGTTACTGTTTGAGGAATAAGCAGTAGGCGTTGCAGACAGTCGACATCGGAAGCTGTTGTTGGTAGGATTCTTGCAGTGAAAGCCAGAGAAGTTTTAAGGTTTGTGTAACGAATTTATAAACGCATTTTGAATAACAATCAGTAAAAGAAAATGTAAAAATAAACTTAATACAGTACTTACGTAGGTGAATTGATTGATATGTGTGTCAATGTAAAGTATAATTGTCAATACTTGGTTTGAAAAGGTGTAGAAGTCAAGTTGACATTAAATGTCATTTAGTAGTCAAAGATTTTAAAAATACAATTGAAAATTCAATTAACAGATCACTAGTTTGGCGAACCACCCTGATAATAGTACTCAGTTAAAATAATTATTCAAAATACGTAATTGATTTGAAAATTAAATAAGGGCTATCTAAAAGTAAAGCTATTACATAAATATGAGCTGTTTAATGTGGTGCCTTGTTGTCACTACAATATATATATTTTGGTCAAAGAGTAGAAATATTAAGTTTTGGCAGACTGCAAAAGATATTTCTATCAGAACACGATCAAAGCCAAGATCTTCGACCAACACGTATTACTCGTATTAACCTATGGAACAGAGCCCTAGGCCCTAAACAAAGGCATTATTGAAAGACTACAGATTATACAAGGATCAATGGAACGACACATGCTAGGAATCACCATCAAAGATCGTGTACCAAATACCGAAATAAGGAGACGATTAAAAGTGACAGACGTGATATACCGCATATGTAAATTGCGAAGGAACTGGGCTGCACATGTCGCCAGATTTGTTGATAATCGCTGAACAAAACGTACAAGGTGGATAGATGATATCAAAAGTCAAGCAGGTCAAGAATTGATACAGAGAGCTACAAATAGACAAACATGGAAACAGCTTGGGAGGCTTACATCCGACGATGAATAAACTAGCTGATAAAGATGAAGATAATGCATTTATATCTTAAGCATCCGTTAAGAAATGCTTACAGCTTTCTTTTTTCTTAGAATTATGGCGTACCATGTACTGTAGTGTAAAACAACCCTAATTATCGCGTAAAAGACATATTGATGTTGTTAGCTTGCCAGATTTTATTCATACTTAACCCACGTCCATCACTTGACACAACGCTGCCATGATAAGTAAATTTCAACAGATTGATCTTCTTCTTATTAATATCCAAGTCCACTCTACCCAGTTCCGCCAACAAGTCCTTTAACTTAGTTTGTAACTTACATGCTTTAGTAGAAAAGGAAAATATTTTACGGAGCTCTGTGGATTAGAGCTTAGCACGTCTGCTTAGCATTCCGGAGGTCGTGGGTTCGATTCTCGCAGCCGTCTGCTCTGATTCGAGTTTTTAGGTGGTTTTCCTGAATCAACACAGTTACCTTCTCTGAAGCGAATGCCGGGGCAGTACTTTTCCACCTTTTCTGGCTTCTCTTCCATTCCCCACCCCTCCTTTCTCTCTCCCATTCTGAAATTCCCGCTATTGGCTGAAGAAAGACGCAAGGTTCCTATAGCAGCCCGCCCCCAGTTGGAAGAATTGAAATGACTTTGAACCTTTTTACCGTTATCGGCATAGTCTTCTAGTACTCCCGTTAATGCCCCTCTTCATCCTGTTCTCCCTTCAATGGTTTTCGATAAAACCAAATCCTTACTATTAGATAGTTGTCTTACAGCGTTTTTAGATTCGAATTGAAAAACTGTCGTTTGTGCAACGCTTCTAGCTGCATGCTTGATTAAACTTATTATTTTGATCTAGTCCCGTGTCTCTAACTGCAATTCAAATGCATTCTGTTTTTGGAGTCAAATACTAACTTGAATGACGATTGGTTGTCGAGGGATTGCTATATAATAATACCTATAATATTTATATTGTCCACACATTAAAGCCTTCTTCTAATCCACTCTGCTCGTTATGAAACATGCTTTCAAAAACTTTCTCAATTCTGTTTAATATAATACTGTAAAAAAGCTTTGCTAGTTAAATTAAAAAAACCTATTCTCCGCCCGTTCTCACATCTCAGCACTTTTTGGAGTTTTAACGATGATGCTTTCTTTCCACTCAGATGAGAAGGTTTCTACTAGTCATATTTTTTCTATGAGAGGGCCGGCCGTAGTTTTTCTATGAATCTTTAACATATGTACTAATAACATGTTATTACCTGCTGCATTACCAATCGTCAAGCGCTGAAGGGCCTGAATTAATTTTTCTATTGTTGGAACTGATTTGTTTGCAGTTATGGAACTGAATTCTGAATTCTTTCCTCTGGTATATTAAAGACTTGTTCAAAATATTCTTCTCATGGTTGCAACTACTGTTAAATCATACCCAAATAATATATCTATTCCTTTGGGATACTTTAGCCAAATTCGTCTATATTGTAATAAGAAAAGGATTCGTCTTAGTTGGAACAATAACATGTGTGCTTATCACAAATTCTTTAAAACACCTCACCACACAAATATTTAACAACTGCTAAGTACGTATTTATGTGTGATTATAGTTATAATAAACGGCAGATGATCCAAAGACAAGGTTAGGTTCCACCTTTTCATAGGAAAAAGTCTAACAAGCCGGAAAGTTTTCGGTTATCAGAAAGATGGGTAAAAGCGCAAGTGCAGTTTTCCATAATAATGCTACGCAGGTTACGGTCTATTGTGGCTACAAGTCGAAATCCCCAAGGAGTATGTTTGCCCTTCCAATCACCTCTTAAGATAAACTTGCTACTCAACGAATGAAAGAATGTTTATATTATTCAGAGGTTATGATGTGTCTTAGCGGACAATAGGTGATACTAT